>JARHVA010002335.1:2120000-2472500 GCA_037957365.1 Torreya grandis
TGACCATATTTTTGTATCTACATTCCCCCTACCTTTACTCTAGTAATGAAATTTTGAGATTAAAGAAGAAAGTTATAACTAAGTGTGTAAAACACACTTTGTATTTTATAGGAAAATACAATTATGTGTGGCACTCATTTTAGAAAGCCCTATAACATCACATGAATTATTTAAGGTCCATTTTTGAAATTTTAAAAATTTAAACTATAAAATTTGAAATTGAAATGAGAGAAAGGAATAATTACACATGTATGGAGATGAAACCATGTTGCTTGTAATATGTAAAAGATGATGTTTCTCTATTGAAGCATTGGATAAGCATGTACCCTTGTTGAAACACTTAGAGATATGGTTCCTCATGTATAACCATTGGTGAGTTTAGAGTGATCAAGTCCCAATTATGAATAACTAGTCAATCTTAAGTTAGGAAGATGTATGCTCTAACTCTCTAGAATGGGGATACATACCCAATGTACTAAACAAAAATAAGATAAAATCATGATGGATTCACTATAAGTGATGTCAAGTTTATTGACTATCACTATATTCAAATATACATCACCCATAATATAAGGTGAAACCATATAATGGATTAGATATAAGTAATGTCAAGATTGTTGAGTGTCTCTAGACTCAAATGTATATTACTTATTAAAAAAATTAATCACATCATTGTAGATAGATTTAGATATTATTTTCATGATTGAAATAGAATGAATAATATTCATTCTCCCATCATGACCATAATGCCAATTAATGTTATGTTAAATAATAATCATTTCCCATTGAATCTATAAATTATATCTTAGTGCATATTCACATCAATCATATCATTCCATTTTAATTTTAAAAATGGATATATGTGTGCATGATGCAATATCATGCATTTTTATTTTTAAAATTTTTTATATGTGAATGAACCAACATCATGCCTTTTTAATTTGAAAAAATTATATATGTGATTGAACCACCATCATGCCTTATGAATTTGAACAATGTATATACGTGCATGAAATAGAATCATGTCCCCTTAATTTTATCCAAATTATATAGGAATCCATTAATATATATGCTCAACTATAACTATATATGAAACCTACAATTCATGCTTCTATAAAAAATTTACATATGCATTGAAGTGTGTATGAATATGTACTCAAGTATTTGTAAATTAAGTTCATATGCATGTCATATTCCCCTATAATCTATGTTAAATGCACTAATATCTACCATGTATTTGACTTCTAAAAAATTAATCTTTGAAACCTATATTATTTTATAAAATCCAATGTTTTTACTCATGGAGGCTTTAATCTCTAAATCAAGTCCACTGTAATTTCCCCCTTTTGATATGAGTGATGTAGTCTACTAGTCACTCATCTCAAAATAAGGGTTAACTACATCATGGGATAAATATATGATCTTGTATAATCATGTCAACATGTGGAGAATATGTTGTAATAATATATTATATGTCATCAAGGCATGTATGAAACATATGTAATGCGAGGCATAATAATGTCATATATATATATATATATATATATATATATGAGGAATGCAATGTAGTGTGTGTTTTTGAATAATAATACATATTAAAATTTCATAACATCATTGATCATGGCACCATTAATCAATCACAACACAAAATGTCATAAAATATCACATATAAGGATAAGGGCTGCACACAAGGGACATGCACATGTCCTAATATACAATGCCAAGGGCCACATAAAAATGTTGAAATCAAGGGGAATAAATATGACACACAAATAATTATAGTTTACCACACACAATAAACAAAAAATATATAACCTATCATCTAAGAAATTTTCCATGTTGAAAGGTCATAGAATAATTAAAAAATAGTATACGACATCTATATGTATCAATGTCACATAATAGTAGAGTATCATATCCATCTTGTGCAATTAAAGATATGAGTAACTAAGAATCTTGTAAGATATGTCTCTCAATATGGTAGAGAGGTCATAGATATATATAACCTCTGATAATATAATTCATAGAATAAGATGTACCCAACATAGGTATGACCATTGGGTAGAAGGGAATCCAACATCTAAGAATTCATGTATAATATGTAGTCTTGCATCAAACTCATATACCTCTTTAAATGAATGTATATATAAAAAATAACATGTTTTCTATCAAATTATGTGATAAATAATAAATGTATATAAGTAAACTAGAAACTCATGTCATGCTCAAGTCTTAATTTATTAATTTTATTAAGAATATTTTGAATGGTTTTCTATTTTTATAAAAAAAAATTGTATTTTTGAAATATTTGAGTTTTTTTTTTTAGTTTTTGATTTGTAAACTAAGATATCTAATTATCCCATCAATGGGAGGGCCATAGTGCATGTTTGTATCATATAATGGGTGGGTGACTTTTAACAAATGAAAAGTGTTACATGTAGATGAATCTAAATATATAAAGGATTAGGGGATAAAATATAATTTTTCTAGTCACTACTCATATAATAATATGTATTATGTGTAACTACATAGGTTTCATAACTTGGTGGGGTCTATTTTATATTTGGTGAAGGTTTTTATACCTATTTTCATTTTATAACACACTGAACTACTTGAGATACTACCTTAGGATGTATTATAGATGATGAATATATATTTTAAATAGGTAACTCTCTAATGTGAAGATTATTATCTAAGAAAGTGTACTAATCTCATATAAATTTAATATATATAAATCTCTTACATAGGTGTAATAATTGACTTTGCACTATGATCCTAAATAGGTGTAATAATCAATTGTGGTGGTGGTCAGGAAGGAGGAAATACCTATGATTGTAAAGGGTATCCATATTAAATACATAAAACTTCGATCACCTAATTATAATGTATCTATTATGGAAATCAATGTACTATGGATGACATTGTGTGGAACAAATACATCCAAAGTCATCCTAGTAACATGTCAAATACCGCTATGATTGATGATACTAAGAATGGATTAGACATTGTTACTATACCAACTTGAATAGGTATCACTATATTCCTAAGAGTATTTTTCATATTCCCATCAAATAATTTAACTAATTTTAATGTATTTTGTAAATATTTATATCTATACAAAAGAGTGCAAGGAAGTTTCATTATAAATGCATTTTCACTTGACATATTATTGACCATCACACTATCTATGGGGTTTTTATTAATAGAATATCAAATGAAGAGTATATGTCTATATAAATCATCATCAACAATCTCAATATCATAAAATATGATCATAATACATGGTATTTATGATATTTTAATTTTACCAATAATACCATATATTTTATGTAAATATGTTAAACTTGAATGATGTGCACTGAATAAATGGTGCACCTATGAATTATCAATAGTTTATGTTGTGCCATGATTTGGAAATGGATTATTGAATATTTTAAACTTTTTAGTTTCATTTTTATATGATCTAGTATCCTATGTGGGTATGCTTAACTCAAAAATAATTTCTCTTATCTTATGTCTTAGCCTATAACACTAGTGTGTAAAATGTTTTATACATCTATGATGGTCACAATATGTGTTATTGTCAAATTCCTTATGTTGAGGCTTAGTCATATAATCCTCCAATGGTGGAGGGAGATAAATGAGATACCACTCAATTAAAATTTGTAATAGTATATGAAGAGGTGATGGTAACCATGAAAATTTCCTTCATGGTGGAGCTATCAACTAAAGCTTATTCATTGGTTGTGATACGGCATTGACTAAAACTTTTGCTTCATTTTTTTTTTTCATTATATTTGACTTTATATCTTGGTTTTATTTAAAACTTAGTATTTAAAGTAGTTGGAGTATTTGGTGCATATGTAATCTTGGTTCCTTCTTAGAATGGTCTTGCAAAGGATTGTTAAATATTTTCTATTTGTGGTGATTAGTAGGTTGTGAATCTGATTCTTTTAGAGTATCATCAAATGTAATATTTTGGTCATCAATAAGGTCTTGGATCTTATGCATCAAGGTAAAATATATGTTTGTAGAATGAATTAGTCCTAGGTGATCATAAAAATAAGCATTCACATCATATCATTTGGGTAGAGTCTATTTATATCAACCTATATAAGATGAGGGAGAAATATAATATGACACTCTTTTAACCATGAGAGTAATGAGGTGTAAGACTCAAGTAAGCATGTAAATTGTCTCTTTGGTTCATTGGATTATATATGCCAATTAGGCTATTATTAAACTATGTTAATAATTATGGTTGTTTCTTTTTTAGGATTAGGAGGTTTTACCTTATAACTTGGTTTTATTGTGAACTCGGTACTATATGTAGATGTAGTTGGTGTGTTTGCTATATACTTGAGATTATTAAATTAAATAAGATTAATTTAATGGCCCCATAAAACATATCATATGTCATCAAAATATTTGAACTTTTTGACAAAAATGGAGTTATATAGAGGAGAAAGAAAATTTTTCTTGATTATGTCTTGAAAATTTTTATCTTCCATAAGATTGGTCATTTTAGAAAGCATTATCTTGTACCTCAAGATATATTCATTGATAATTTCATTTGTTTCTTGTTTTATTTTGGCAATTTGAGAATAGGAAACCTTTTTAAAAATATTAATGAAAAATTGTACTAAACACTAATTTGTAAGAGGTTTGAATGATTTCACATATTAAAGAGTTAATTCATATAACCACTTCAAATCATAGTCCTTGAGTCTTCTTAGGAATAATATGGTTAAAATTTTATAATTTGAGGCATAATTGAGGCATGCCACATATAAGGTTCAAATATTTTATTAAATATCTCCCTTGTCATCATAAAATATGATATTAGGTTCAACAAAACCAATTGGTAAAGAGTGCAATGATATCTCAAGTGCAAGAGGGTTATGAAACACATCTTATGAATAATTAACATGAGGAGACTTTAAACCATTGTGTTCAATGTTTGTAACCTTGTCATCCAATTTCTTTATAACTTGAAGGAATGTTTGAACTATGGACCCAGTGGGATTTATATTAGAGATCTAAGTAGTCATGAAAGGGGATGTAACCATGGTTTGAGTAGTAATAGGTATTGAAATTGGTATTTACATTGAAACAATTGTTAATTCCATGGTAGATGCAATAATAGTAGTTTCAAAAAACAAAGTTTGGAAGATATAATCTATGCCTCCACTAGATTTAGGTAGATTAATTGGTATGGAATCAATTATAGTACCTTCTAAGAACTCGACATCACTACGTGAAATATCCTTATTTTTATCATGTTTACTTATTTCATCTCTTATAAAATATAAAATTGTATCCATTAATCTCTTGTTATTATTAAGATGAGTAATCAATTCTTTTTTATCTTTCATTTGGAATCGAGTATTTGCATTAACACTTTCCATTACTTCAAAAATGAAAAATTTAAAATTTTCAACAAAGTATAATAATCAAGAAAAATCATATATCCCTAATTTTCCTAGGGTTGGACGTTCAAAGATCAGGTTCCCTAAATTTTTACATCTAAAGTATATTCTATATTAGAGTTATCTAGGGTTAAAGGGATAGAGATATCCTAGGGCATAAGAATGATAAACTATCTCTAAAATAGGCCAATTGGGAGTTAAACATAGATACAAACATATATTGAATTCATTAAACTAAGATAGGATAAATATAATAAGTACAATTATGCTAGATATGGAAATGACAAAGAAGTAATGTAATTAATTGGTTTAGACACCTAAATTACATTTACTATCAAAATTCACCTAAAACCTATTAATAATTCTTCTTAAAATAATTCATCACATCTCCTTCCAAATTCAAATAGTTAAATAAGTCAAATTAGTTAATTGTCCACTCTTTAAATCCTTATTTAAATATAAAATTTGGATTTTACACCTCACCCAACATCTTTCACCTTATTCTTCCTCGCATGTTGACTCATCCCAACCAAAGCCATAATTTTCTATATTTGTTTTGAGTCATCCCTTGGGTTGTCAAAAACATTGACTCATTCCTGTTGACTTAGCTAACCATTTCCATACTTATATCAACTATTTGAAATGGTTTTCGTCCTTATGGGTGGGGACTCATTAACCCCCACTAATTATTTAGATCATTTATTAAATTTAAATAATCCTCCATGATTGGATATTTATCTAGAAAGATATAAATAAACTTGTAAACCATCATTTTCATCCATCCTGACTTATGCTAATGAAGTGTTATTAAATTCATAAGTGAATAGAATAATCCAAAAAACTTTTTACACCAAAATTTTTCCCATTATCCTTTACATAGGAAGAGTGATCAACCACATTATTGAAGAGAAAATCAAGTTTACATCATAATGGAGAACTTGCATATTTGAGGTATAAGTTTGTGTTTACTATTTTCTTTGTTTATTTCTCTATCTTAGTTGAATTTATCTTAGATTAAGATTTCATAATTAGTTGATTTCATAGCATTTATAGATTTAGTTCACACATTTTTGGCATGCTCTATGGAACCTTCCCTCATCTTTTTCATACCACATTCATCATAATTACATGTAGAAAGCATTTTTAATTTGATTTTTACTATTTATATTGGCATATGCCTTTAATCTTATCTTTTTGAGTGTTGGTATAAGCTAAATGTCATTATAATTTGGATGTTTTCTACTCAGCTATGTATGCTCCCTACATAACTATGAATTTGAAAACATTAGTAGTGAAATTGTACCTCGTAATAATGAAATAATTTTTTGACCCATTTTTAGAATTTTTTTCCTTATTTTTTTACATCACTAGCTTTCTATTCATCTTATGCTTTTATATATGTTTTTATTTTTTTCTAATTCTCTATTATAGGAAAACAACAAAATTGACATACTTTTCAGTGAAATTGATGTTTCTAATAGTGAAATCATCATTTTTACCATTGAAATTATTATTCTAAGAAGCAAAATCATTCTATAAAAATAAATTTGTCCCTATGTTTTTTTTATGTTTTTTAATTTTTGTGTTTGAAGGTTTAATAGAAAAATCATTTTTTAGTAGTGAAATCATTCTTCTAAGTAGAAAAATTAACTTTTTGTGTAATGAAATCACCTTTTCTATTAGCAAAATCATTTTTAATGTTTGTGAATTCATCATTTTGACCAAAAAATTCATTTATATAAGTGTGAAATCATCATATAGGCTAGCAAAATTATTTTTTAAGCATAATTTTTTTCTATTTTTTATGTATTTTGTTTATTTCCTATGTTTGACTTATTACAATTTTGATTTTTTGTCTTTCTTTGTAATTGTAAATTTGTCACAAAGAAGTAGTTTTTTACATTGTTTTTGTGGTTTTTATTTGATCCATTGAAAACTGATATTTACCAAGCCTAAACAAATATTCTAACCATTTGTTTGTAGAATTATTGTCAAAGATAATTAACAAAAAGGATAAATAAAAAACTATTTTTCAACTAATTCTTTCAATTTCATTTTCAAAGTTTTTAGTAATTACATCACATTTCATTTCAGTATTTTGTTTTTAATTGTGAAAATTATGTATGTTCTTCCCTTAGTGTCACACTAGTGATTATACTAAGTAATCACAAATAATTACATATTTTTATGTATTTCCCAAGTGTTGCCTATGTAAGTTGTTTCCTTGGCATCACATTATGGATGATACTTGAAAATTAGAAATAGACACTTACTTTTTATTTTCTTTTTTTAGGGGATCTATTGACCATGGATTTCACCACCACGTAGTATGCCAAACTTCATTTACTGATGGGGTATATAAGTTGAGATCCAACTATTTTGATTTTTTAAGAGTTGTGTATTTTAAGCACACCATGATGTGAGGGGATTTCATGCTCTAATACCCAGAGTTTTAATAGTTGCCTCAAAATATGATATCATCTATTGTCAACACATTGATATCCCTATGGCTATGTTGGGAACTTTAGGACAAAACCAAATAATGTGCATCTCCTTTATCTATTTCTTCCATGGTTTTTACCATTAGATAATCTTTTTTTAACCTTAATCTTAAGATAGCCTCTTTTGCCATTTGAATTTGGTTCATTAGTTAGCGATTAACACCAATAAGCTACCTTATAAACACCCTTGAGACTAGACTCATTGAGCCATGGGAATGGTATAATCTTCCATGGTTAGTGCCTTGAAATATTAAGCTACTGTTGAGAGTGAATGCAAGTCAATGACATTAGAAGGCCCAAATGTTGTTCATCATGATGATCCTAGTTTTTCACCTTTTATGTGTAATTACTTGACTATTTAGAATATAAATTTTGTTTTTTTTTCCTTATTTTTACCACATGTTGAAAAATCCTTGTTTGTAAATAAATTCTTTTGATTTTAAACAATATCCTAAAATCAAGAATTTTTCTCAAAAACTCAAAATAATTAGTTCAGGAATTTAAATTTTTCAATCACCTATTGGTTAGTTTTGTTCATTTAAATATTACTTTTTATTTTATTCATTTTCCTTTTTATCTTATGAAGTCACCTATTATTATGCAAATTGACATTTTAAATTATCCCAATGCAAGGGCCAAGCCTTTCATCAATGACCCCTTTCAATTTCCTAGATAGGAACATCATGTAGATATACATGAGATAATTGAGAAAGAATAAGATGAAGGAATGGCTTACCAAGATGAGGGTATCCCCAAATATATCCAAAATCCACCCTCCTTTTATGATTATATCATGTCTAATAAGAATGAAGTATTGCTTCAAGCCTTGGGCTTTGGAATAAAATTCCCATTTGAATTTGATGTACATAATTCAAAATATCTAATTACAATCAAAGAACCTTGATCCTCTAATCCTAATCAACCAATATCATAATTTTATTTATAGGGTAGTAATTTCCTCATCCCATCTTCACAACCTCATCCCTAATTCTCTTAAGATGAAAGGAAAACTATTTTATGTGAGGAGTCATCTCAAACTAGCCATGGTTTTGTTGGGGGATCAACCAACAATAGATTACAATTGTGAAAGCAATAAACACGGAATTAAATCAGATTGACAAGTAATTAGAATGATAATAACAAGAACAAGAGATACAAGAAACCACCCTGAAAACTTGTATTAACAAACTCTTTACAAAAGGAATACAATTGAAGAAACTTCTTTCTTCCACACCTCTCTTAGATGTATAAATCTCTCACTAGATCTCTATTCCTCAAGAGCTCTCTCTCTCAAGAACAATCAACTCCAACAAACTTGGATTGATTCAATTCTGTACTATTCTTCTCATACAATGAATTACAATAATAATTCACCCAACTACAATAATCAATAAGCTAGGAAGATCTAATTCTACATATAGAATTAGGAGACTTGAGCATGTACTTCCAACAAGCAGTTAAGCCACTTGAACAAGGGCTCTAAAAATAGTATTGCCAATAATAGAGACATGAGCTTGAGACTACAACTCAAACTCATCATGCAAACACTCGCTTCTGTCCATGGAAATAGCTTTCTGGATACGCAGGTAACCGACGTCGGTTCCTGCTGCTTATCTGTGACCGCCACCAGCCGACCCTCTACCGACATCAGCGTCTCTGCAACTGCTCCTGACTAATGTCGGTCACTCCTGATCGATGCTGGTGTCTGTGTAGACTCGAAACTAATAAGTGTGCTCCTTGGTGAAGCTTTTAGCTCCACACCCTAACAATCTCCCACTTGGAGATAAACAGCTGCCCCAGTACCTGTATAGCAACATCTTCTAGCTCCTCCATCTTCAACTCAATCATGAAGACCAATAGAAGTTAAATGAAGATTCAACTTCTCCTTTGTAACCAGCTTGGTTAACATATTAGCAAGATTCCTATCTGTATGGATCTTCTCCAGCTTCAACTCACCATCTTCCAATACCTATCGTATGAAATGGTACCTTAGCTATATGTGCTTTGTTCTTGAATGAAAGGCTAAATTCTTAGCCAAATGGATTGCACTCTGACTATCACTATACAATCTACAACTCTCATGCTCCCTACCAAGCTCATCCATGAACCATGTCATCCATATCATCTCTTTGCTAGCTTCTGTGGCTGCAATATACTCTACTTCTGTAGTTGACAAGGCAACAACCTTCTGCAACTTAGATATCCAGCTAACCGCCATTCCACCTATAGTGAAAACATAACCTGTAGTGCTCCTCCTGCCATCCAAATCACCTACCATATCTAAATCTACATAACCATGTAGAGAAGTATCTGAACCTCCATAACACAAGTGCCTACTGCTAGTTCCTCTCAGATATCTAAGGATCCACTGAACTGCCAATGTTCCTTACCTGGATTGGCCATATACTTACTTACAACTCCCACTGCTTGGGCAATATTCGGTCTAGTACACACCATTGCATACATCAAACTCCCTACTATAGAAGAATATGGAACCTTACTCATGTACTCTACCTCATCATATGAATTAGGACATTGTTCTTTACTCAACTTAAAATGTCCAGCCAAAGGTGTGCTTACCGGTTTAGCATCCTGCATATTGAACCGTTTCAACACCTTGTCCACATAATCTTCTTGAGACAATATCAACCTGTGATTTTTCCTGTCTCTCTTAATGCTCATACCAAGGATTTTCTTTACTGCTCCCAAATCCTTCATAGCAAACATTTGAGCTAATTTCACTTTAAGCTCAGAGATATCCTGCATGTGAGATCTTGCAACCAACATATCATCTACATACAACAATAGAATAATATATCTACCATTATCAAATCTCTTGAAATACACACAATGGTTTGATTGACACCTACTGTAGCCATGCTTAGTCATAAACTTGTCAAATTTTAAATGCCATTGCCTAGGAGCTTGCTTGAGGCCATACAAGCTTTTCTTCAATCTGCACACAAACTTCTCCTTACCCTTGACCTCAAATCCTTCTGGCTGTTCCATATAAATTTCCTCATCCAAATCTCCATGAAGAAATGCTATCTTAACATCTAGCTACTCAAGATGCAAATCCTCAAAAGCAACCAAAGACAATACAACCCTTATAGAAGTCATTTTAACAACAAGAGAAAAAATCTCACCAAAGTTGATACCTAGCTTTTGTGCAAATCCTTTCACTACTAATCTGGCCTTATATCTCATATGTCCATTCTCGCCTTCTTTCAACTTGTAGGTCCATCTATTCTTGAGTGTTCTCTTACTAGCTGGCAATTCAACCAAATCCCATGTTTGGTTCTCTCTTAAGGACTCCAACTCCTCAACCATGCCACGCTCCCACTGACTCTTGGACTCCACCTATATTGCTTCTTCAAAACTCTTTGGTTCTCCACCATCAGTTAGCAATAAATAAAATAAAGAAGGAGAATATCTAATTGGAGGCTTACTCACCCTTTCTGACCTCCTGATGGGTGTCTAAGACTCACCTATAACACGTTGTCCACCCAAATTTTTTGACAGTGACCGACCTCGGTCACCTCTAGACCTGTTACTGGCCGACGTCAGTTCTGCCTGACCAACCTCGGTACCTATCCTGCCGACGTTGGTCTCTGTACGGCTGACGCCAATTTCTGTACTGCTGACGTCGGTTCCTACCCTATCGACGTCGGTCTCTGTGTTTTCCTGCAAGTGATTATTTCTTTTTCCTGTGAGCTCATTTTGGACTTTTACCTTGTCTAATTCACCATTGCTCTGCTCAGATTAATTCAGCTTCCTTAGCTGATCACAATACATCACTCTTTATTGAAAATAACATCACAGCTCCTGATTACCTTGTTAGTTTCTAGATTCCACAATCTGTAACCAAAATCATCTGAGCCATAGCCAATAAACGTGCATCTCATAGACTTAGCATCAAGCTTCTTTCTATTTTCCTTATCTATGTGCACAAAGGCTTCACAACCAAAAACTTTGAGATATGAGAGATCAACCTTTTTACCTGTCCATGCCTCTTCTGGAATACCACCATCCAGAGTTGTAGAGGGTCCTTTATTAATCAAGTACACTGCAGTGTCAACAGCTTGTGCCCAAAACTGTAAGGGCAAACTGGCATGCAATCTCATACATCTTGCATGCTCCATTATTGTCTTGTTCATCCTTTCATCAATTCCATTCTACTAAGGTGTCCTTGGAACCATCCTTTGCCTATGGATTCCATGCATGTAACAATAATCTCTGAACTTATGACTGCAGAACTCACCACCATTGTCTTATCTTAGGCACTTTAATCTTGTACCTATTTCATTCTCAACCATAGCTTTCCAAAATTTAAAAGTCTCAAATACATCAGATTTTATTCTAATACAATAGATCCATACCTTCTTTGTAGCATCATCTATGAAAGATACATAGTACTGTGATCCTCCAATGGAAGCAACCTGAGCTGGTCCCCACACGTCTGTGTGAACAAGCTCCAACTTGTGCCTCTTCTTAGTAGACCCAGTCTTGAGAAAACTAACCCTTTTCTATTTTCCAAATACATAGTGCTCACAAAACTCTAGATCTATGCCTTTTAAATCTGAAAGCATACCTTTGGACTTAAGAATTGACATCCCCTTCTCACTCATGTGGCCAAGCCTTGAGTGCCACAATTTAGCATCCACATCTGAAGTAGATAATACAGAAGGAGATTTGTTAGTAACACAATTACATAAATAGAGAGTACCTTCTATCTTACCTCTGGCCATAACAAGTGCACCCTTGGTCACCTTCCAAGATTCTGTTGTGAGAGTTACTATACAACCCTCATCCCCTAACTTTCCTACAGAAATCAAATTTCTCTTCAAGCTAGGAACATGCATCACATCTCTCAACACCCATGTGTTGCTATTCTGCATCTTCAGCTGCACTTTACCTTTGCCAATTATTTTACAGGGCTCATCATCCCCTAGATACACTATTCCAAAATCTCCATGGATATAGTCACTGAAATATTCCCTGTTATGGGTAGCATGAAAAGATGCACCAAAATCTAATACCCAAGATTTTATATTATTATGCAGAGAGAAAATTAAAGCATCTTGTGCAATACCTATAATCTTGGCTTCTTCCTTTCCTTCGTGCTGATTGTCCTCCTTAGGTTTTGACCAACAATCTCTGCTTATGTGCCCCATCTTTCCACAATTCCAGCATTGTGGCCTTCTGCCATTTTTGGATTTAGATCTACCTTTCCCCTTAGATTTGGATCTTGATCTGCCTTTCTTGCTCTTCTCTTTCTACCTTCCCCTGCTCTCAAAACTTAAAGCATTCCCAGATGCCTCTTCTATGTTTTTCCTACATATTTCCTCATTCAAGATAACACTAACATCCTCTACTTTCAAAATATTTGATGCAGATGCAGTATTACTTACTGCCATTACTAAGCCATGCCAGCTTTTAGGCAAAGAACATAATATCAAAAGAGCTTTTATTTCATCATCGAACACTATATTCACTGAACTTAATTGATTCACAATTCCATTGAAATCATTCAGATGAGTAGAAACAGATCCACCTTCATTCATATGCAGATTAAATAACTGCTTCATAAGATATACCTTATTAGAAGCTGAGGGTTTTTCATATAAATTTGCTAACGTAGTCATCAGCTCTATCATAAACTTTGCCTGTGATAAATTGGATATCACAGTGGATGCTAGACTCAGTCTTATAGACCCCAGAGCCTTTCTGTCAAGAACTTCCCATTCTTCATCCTCCATGTCTTTGGGCTTCTTTGCAACACCACCTAATGGTAAGTAGAGATCTTTCTGATACAGATAATCCTCTATCTTCATTCTCTAGTGTTGGTAATTTTTGCCATTGAACTTTTCCATTCTCAATTTACTTTCATCTGCCATTGCTTCTCCCACTAAAACAGAAATCCCTACAGAAACCCCTGTGAGAACTTGTAATCAATACACACTACACAGATCTGAACCACCTGTTAGTGCACCTGAGCTTTGATACCAATTGTTGGATATCAAGCTCTGAACCTGCAACCAAGGCTCTGATACCACTTGTTGGGGGATCAACCAACAATAGATTACAATTGTGAAAGCAATAAATGCAGAATTAAATCAAATTGACAAGTAATTAGAATGATAATAACAAGAACAAGAGATACAAGAAACCACCCTGAAAACTTGTATTAACAAACTCTACAAAAGGAATACAATTGAAGAAACATCTTTCTTCCACACCTCTCCTAGATGTATAGATCTCTCACTAGATCTCTATTCCTCAAGAGCTCTCTCTTTCAAGAACAATCAACTCTAACAAACCTGGATTGATTCAATTCTGTACTGTTCTTCTCATACAATGAATTACAATAATAATTCACCCAACTATAATAATCAATAAGCTAGGAAGATCTAATTCTACATATAGAATTAGGAGACTTGAGCATGTACTTCCAACAAGCAGTTAAGCCACTTGAACAAGGGCTCTAAAAATAGTATTGCCAATAATAGAGACGTGAGCTTGAGACTACAACTCAAACTCATCATGCAAACACTCACTTCTGTCCATGAAAATAGCTTTCTGGACACGCAGGTAACCGACGTCAGTTCTTGCTACTTGTCTGTGACCGTCGTCGGCCGACCCTCTGCCGATGTCAGCGTCTCTACAACTGCTCCTGACCGACGTCGGTCGCTCCTGACCAACGCTGGTGTCTGTGTAGACCTGAAACTAATAAGTGTGCTCTTTGGTGAAGCTTTTAGCTCCACACCCTAACAGGTTTTTCCATGAAAATCCATGTCACAAAAGGAACTCAAGAGATTATGAAATTTCAATCAACAAATCCCTTTGTTAACCCTAATGTGAATTTAAATACAAATTTACCTTCATAAGTTTATCCAAATAATCTAATTTTCAATTTAACTTCAAACTCATCAATCATTCACCCCACTAATCAAATCTTGAATCTTACTTCAAGTTTACCAATCATGAAACAAGACAACCCAATCTTGAACATGGGTCTCCCATTTAATTCAAGTTTAATTATTCAAATTTTGATTACACCAAATTTGAGTACACACCCAAATTCATAAGGTTATAATCAAATTAATCTAATCTTGAATCTTCATTCAAAATCATTAATCAACCCCAATTATAGTTTCTAAGGCTCACCAATCATTTCCAATTAGAATCAAAGATTGAATGCCAATTATAGATTTCCCAATCAATCATCCAATCCTAGTTTGAATTTTGCTTCACATACTCTCAAAAATATACATTTAAATAGTAGTATACCATATCATTTTTCTTCTTCTAACACTCTCCAATCTAAATTTTGATCCAAATTTCAATCTAACTCCAACTCAATTTAACTCTAATCCAAATATTTCATTTAAATTTACCCAAATCCTAACAAAAACTCAAACCAAAATCAAAAACTATATAATTTAAATAATTCCAACCTCAATACTAACATTAACTTCAATAATCCAAACACAAATCCTAATTATAATGTTAACCAAAACTAGCACAACCTAGTCCAAAATTCTAACCAAGATAATTTAAAGCTTGGTTCTAATCCATTTAATTTAAAATCCAATATACTTCCACAACACTCTAATCTAAGTTTGTTTAACCAAATAGGTTTTTGTTACAACACCTATCCTAATTCCATAAACTTCAACACAAATACACCAAACAATTCAAGTTTCAACCCTAACCCAAATCCAATCCACCCAAACATAAACTTTACACAAACCCCAACCTTGTTTTAAACCCAAATATAAATCAAACAAATTTTGGTCCTAATATAAACCTAAGTCAAATGAATTTTGGTTCCAATACAAACCCCAACCTTGCTTATAATTCCAACCCCTTTCCAAACCCTCAAAATGATAATTTTAAAAATCAAAATCCAAATAATTTTAACCAATACACTAAAAAAAACACAAACCAACTCATGGGCAACCCACCTAATTCATTAAGTCAAATGAACCAACTATCCCCATATCTCATGCAAGAAGTGTAAAACATAAAGGATAGAGTTCAAGGCTTGTAATATGGCACTTATAATTGGCAAAAACAATCAATATTTGAGGAAATTTGCTCATATCCATATGATTTAATTAAAATAACTACACCTATTATAAAATACTTTGAACTCCCAAAATTATATAGTTATAAAGGTAAAGGAGATCCCAAAGAAAATTTAATTGGCTTATATCATGCATATGTAGACATTGTTTATAGTAAAAAATATATGTTACATTTATTTATTTAAAGTCTTAGGGGATAAGATCTTGAATGGTTCTCATTAAATATGTTATCTATCTAGATAGAACCCTAAATAGGGGTTAGGTTCATCCAAGTCTGACCCATACCTAGACTAACATGGGAATGGTCTAAGGTCATGGGTTACCTATATCTAGACTAGACCTCTAGGATTTTTTATGAGGCTAGCTCCTTAGATTTTATAGTTTAAACCTTTACTTATAAATCTAAGATTGGTTGGGGTGAGAAGGGGCAATAAGTTTACATAAAACAAAATATATTCTAAACTATGGTGATGCACCAAGAATTTATTAAACCCACTCATAAGCTTGGACTCATTAACACATTAATGAATTATGAAAGAAAATAATGCAATGTTTATTATGATTTCTATGCAACAGTATTTCATATAGAGGTATATTTGATTCACTTAAAATAGGGAGCAATGAAAATAAGTTCTGGTTTAAAATACTTAAGTTTGGTTGTCCACTATATCCTTGAGAGATTAATGTGGAGACACACTATATGACTTACAAAGAAGATTTATTACACCTAGGTTGAGATTGGGCATACAAAAGGAAGATAAAATTCATATTTGAATATTCAAAAAGCATATAACACAAAATATATATTATCAAAATGATTATAAAATACTCTATTCAATACTCTAAGAGGTGTCAAATACAATTTTCGGTAGGGTCTACTCATACCAGCCCAAGGGATGCAAAATAATAGCTTGAAGGCTATATTTATAGATAAAGGGAAGAAAGAGGGGGGAGTTTTGTCACTCAAAAAGGGAGTCAAACTAGTTTTAATCCATTTGAAAAGTGGTTATAACTACCATCATGAATCAAGTTCACTCAAACCCTTCCTGATTGATCTAGGTCACTCCACTCCATTGCTTTATTACAATATCTTCTTTGCGATGCTCCATATCAACTACAATGGTGGTATCAAGTCATTTTCACCTTATCTTGATATGAAAATACTCATGATTAGTTTGTTGATGCATACCCAAGTGGGGAGAAAGGTCATTGTCATGCAGTTAGCTTTAGCAATAGTTGTTGAAGTCTATGTGTTTGCCTTTATAGGTCCCCATTGGCATTATTCAATCCTAAAATATCCATTCCTAGCTTAAAATAAATTATACTCGAGCTTGGATCCATCATGTTTTCTTGCCTTGGTCAAAAATTGACCTTTTGAACTCTGTCTAAGACATTTGGGCTCTCCGTTGTTCTGATTGGTCATCAAAAATTGACTATGTCCTTGACTCTTTAACCCTTATTCACACTATTAGATCTACCCAAGGTAAATTAATGTGATCCATTTATCCTCTTATCAAACTCATACACTTATACCACTAGTCCATCACACCTTTTCTCTTAATATTCACTAACTCTTTGACCTACTTGCATGCCATTGATCTAGAATCCATGATTAAATTTAAACTGTTGATTTTTTAGGACCCACCATTTAAAATCTAATGACTAGTTCATGATCATAAAATTGATGTCCTTTATCTCATTAAGTGACATTTACATGACCATAATTAATGGTCATGTAAATGTCAAATTTAAGCTCCATAAGCTTTATCTTGCTCTATCTTTAAATTTGACGTCCACACAATTGTGTTGAGATATTTGAATTTCAATGATCATTTTCCAAGGCTTAAATTTGATGTTCATGGGGTTATCCTTGAATTTATGAAATCAAATAGATATTTATTGAGGTCTAAACTTGATGTTCATTCACCTATCTAGATCATAAACTCTGTGGGCTATTTCTTTCAAACCTTTTATTGGATAATCTTTTTGGGTTTTGTGTAAAACACTTTTTATGAATGAATTCCTTTACCTTATCCTACTTTGAGAAATTATTTTAGACAAAATGTCTAAAATAATTATACCTTGGTCCTTTTCCCTCTAAAAGTTCCCCTTTAGAACCTAGAAAATTTCCCTTCATAACTTTGACTTGGTCCAACTTGTTGTAGAAAGATCCTTCAGAGAAAATGTAGAGGACACTTGCCCAAGAAAATGACCCTTTAAAATTTTTGTAGTATACCCTTTGGAAAATAAAAAGTGCCCTTTGTAAAACTTTTTGGACATTTTATTGATAAAAATACCCTTTGGGAAAAGTTTTGGGTACACTTTACCTAAAAAATTACCCCTTATAATTTTTGCAAAGGACTAACTTCTCAAAAATATACCCTTCAAAACTTTGCCTTGGTCATTTTCCCAAAAGAAAAGATCCTTCAGAAGAATGGCCCTTTGTCCCTTTGAAATAGTCCTTTGCCTTTGTAAAATTTCCCTTAATTTTTTTAAAAAGTGCCCTTTCCAAAATAAAAGTACCTTTTGGAAACCTTGAAGTGGACCATTTCTTGAGAAATGTAGCCTTCAAGGAAATTATTTGGGGCACTTACTTAAAAAAGATATCCTTCAAAGAGATTGTTTACGATCACTATCTCAAAGATAGATCCTTCAATAAAAGTGTTGAAGACACTTGGATTCAAAATTAACCTTTGGAATTTTTAAAAAATACCCTTTAGGGAAATTGTTTTGGAGAATTTTTTGAAATAATTCCTGACACTTGAACAAAAAGTCTGAAACATAACTCCCAAAAAAATTCAAACACTTAGCCAAATAAAGTGGGACAAAACTCCTAAAATAATTAATCATTGTATATTTTTTTCAATATTTATTTGAAAAATTTCCTCCAAATTAAATTTGGATGATATATTCAACCAAATTTTGGAAAAGGGCAGACTTAGGCCTTTTCTAGATCTGCTCTTACAACTAATCAGTACCATGAAAACCTACTTGGATCCCTTCACTTGAAATTTTGAGCCTACTTGAAAGCCACCTGATCCATTCATCAACTTGGAACCTACTCATCTTGTTTGAACTAGGCAAAATCTTGGCATGTGGGTTAGAATGGCTAATAATTCTGGAAACTCGGCTAGTTTGATCAACCTATTGGACATAGAACCCAACCATTGATCAAGCTTGCTCAAATGAAAAGTTACTTACAAATAGACTATACTTAATTTTTAGAAACATTTCTTGGAGTAATGGGGAGTTAAAACAACAAAAATGTAAAAAAAAAAAATTAACAACCTAAACTATGAGTAGAATAACTAAATAGTAGTGTGTAAAAGCACTTAAAGGAAAAGATTAGACCTATCTACTAATGTATAAGGGGTAAGATATGAGATTAATATAAAAACTTGAGATACCTCTCATTAACAATGATAGGAAGTAATTTTCCATTTAATTTGGAAATCTCAAAAGCATTAATCTTTTCACATCTTCTGATGATAGAGGGTCCACTCTAAAGGATGTCAAACTTGGAGTGTTTTCCTAGTTTTGCATAGTCCTCATCCCACTTGAGGACTATGTCACCTAGCTAGAATGTCTTTAATGATTCTCTTTTATCAAAGGTCATCTTGACCTAACATTACTTATACCACATGTCATGCATTGCATCATCTCTTATTTCCTCTAATTCTCTTAGTTCATTCATTCTGATCTCCATTGCATCACTTTCTATAAGCTCTAGTTGGTGTACAAGCTCCAAAGCTAGAAGATCTAAAGAAATTGGAATCCTTTCTTATCTTTAATAAACTAAGAGATAAGGTGAGTTACTAATTTAATTATTGAGAGTGAATCTATCATCCCATAAGGTAGTCTTTAGCTTTGTGTGCTAGGATCTCTAATTATATTCCATTATTCTCTTAATGATCAAAATCAGGGTCTTATTAGTGGACTTAGCTAGTCCATTTCACTATGGATAATAATTAGATGAAGATGTTATATATATACCCTACTCAAGATCACACTCATATACCTTTGTGATACTAAATTCTAAATCATTTTCTGATATTATGGTGGATGGTCCTCTAAAATGGGTGACTAGGTTTTCATATAACTCAAGTATAGAGTTTGCATTTGCTTTATTCAAGGGAACTACTTTCACCCACATAGTGAAGTAGTCTATGTCTATCAAGACGCATTTATGAGTATCACTATATGAAGGATTAATCATGCCAAGGATATTGAAACCCCATTACATGAAAGGATAATCAACTTGAATAGGCTTCAGTGGCATAGCAGATAATTTTTGTTTCCCTATAAATATGGCACATTTTGAACACTTCCTTACCCATGCATGTGTATATCTAAAAACATTGGGCTAAAATCAATCGTATCTAATGATTTTTGTAGCTATGGTCCTAGATAAAAAATGATCTCCTTGAGGACTATCATGAAATTACCTAAGAAGCTTATCAAACATGTTAGTTTCAACAGATCTTGAGAACATACCTCCAATGTCCCTTTTGAATAACACTTTATCAATCAAAATGTATGGCACTAATTACAGCCTAAATTTTTTTATTTGTGATGCATTGAAACCTATTGGACACTCACCTATTTGGAGAAATCTAGATATATCCTATGTCCAACTGGATGGAAGAGTGTCTTCATTTTCCTATTGAGTGTCTTGGATTACCAGGATTGTCTCTTTTTCTTCTCACATCTTTAGCAATATGTTCACATAATCCCTTTCCTTGAACTATATTTGTGATCTTGACCTCAATTTCATACTCCATATACTTGGTAACCCATCCAACTCTCTTTTTTTCAAGTCTTTGTTGAGGATAAAATCCTTCACACCTAGATGAGCCACCATTACTATGATCTTACTATTTGAGACTCGATGCCTAAATTTATTCAAACTTATTACAATAGAAATCACATGTTTTTAAACAAAGCTATATATTTCTTCATAACCTTATAAATATTGGTTGAATAAAGTAATGGGTTTCTCTAGACCTTGATCATTCTACTACATGAGTATGGTCACAACTACATCTAATGTGGAAAAGGCATATAAATAGAACTCCTTATTAAAATATGTATTTAAAAAAGTGGGGGCATGAGATATGGCCTCCTTAATGGCCTAAAATCTCATCTTACCTTTTATTTTCCATGTGAAATTTTTCCTTTTACTCAACATATGAGTGAGAGGCATGACCATATTTGTAAAGCCTAAATGAACCTCCTAATGAAATTGATCTTACCTAAGAAGTTTTACAACCCTTTCTTATGTTTGGGTTGTGATATAGCAAGGATTACCTCTACCCTCTCTAGATCAATGAAAAGACTAGCTTCAGACACCACATTCCCAAGAAGTCTTCCCTCATGCACTAAAAAATGCATTTCTTTGGATTCAAAGAAACTCTAAATTATCTGCATCTATCAAAAATAGATCTTTATATACACCCTAAATTGGTCAAGAAACCACACATATCATGTATTTTCATATTCCTTTCACATGAGACTCTAACTAGAGAATATGAAACTTGTTCACATTTATCCATGTCTTTTGTTTTACACATCTTGTTCTTATTTCATGATTGAGTCACCTTTTTTGCCTATTTTTAGTCATCTGTAGACTTTCAAAACCTCATTTTAGCTCAGCCAAGATCTATTTTCCATGCTTATTCCATCCCCTAGGTCCCAAGCCTATAGGATAGGAGCATTGGGATTGGACTACAATAATGGACCCTCTTATCCAAGGTCATTTTGATCTCCAAAGGTTAGTTTCCCTCACTTAATGAGTCTTAGACCATTTCTTAGCTTCATCCTTAAGTTTTCCAATGTCAACCAAATGTGAATAAATTTTATAAATTAAAAATAAAGAGTCTCCTATATAAATTAATACACAAGGAATTTTATATCTAGCACTTACTACTTTGGCACATTACATAATTAAAATTAGTCAATAATATAGCTCAGCATTCTGCATCACACATAGACCTACATGTTTTATCAAGGAAGGGCCTAGGAAAATTTTCATTCTTTCATCTACCATGTGCATTGATTATACATGTTCCCTAAGGGAGAACTACATTTGATTTGAGACCCTTGCTTGAAGGTTAATGTAAACAATGATTAGGATAGTAGGGGTTTTAGATCATGCGATCATACTTCCCCTAACCTAATTTTCCCCCTTATGATTTTGATATATTTATTTTTTCATGTGTGTAGATAAACTTAGGGTTTGGAGATTAAAATGGACCTATAGTGAAATATATTGACATTTATCCTCTAAACTTTCTACAAAGGCTCACACTAAGTAAATAAAACCCAAAAAGCACAAACCTTCAAGACAATAATGGCAAAAAAGGACTATAACACTGGATGCTAGGGTGTCCTATTTTGATGATCCTATATTTTCATAAAACAAAATCTAGATCTAGATTTGTGACACCATCCCAGTCTTATGTAGTATATTTTAACCCTTGAGTCATATATTTTAGCTTGTTATTTTTAGATAATTCACTAATCTTCTTATGTTATTAATTTGTTTAAATTGATAAATACTTGTAATTTACCATATTTGATTGGATTTTTTTACCTTACTCTAGAACATTTATTACTTATGAACTAGATGTTAGTTCCCCAAAAATAATAAAACATTTAGTGAACCTGACTTACTTCAAACAAATCTAAAACCCTAAGTACCCTAAGGGTTTTCCTTCATATTTTTATGTAAAAATTTAATTTTAAATTTATTATTTTTATATAAATTTTTGTGCATTAATTATATTCAAATAATATTTTAGAATTTAAATTATTACAATAATTTTCAAAAATTATAAAACCCTAACCCAAAACCCTAGATTTCTAAACTAGGTCTTCAAACCCCAAGTTTTCCTCCCTTACAATTTTCAGAAAAAAAAATTGAAATGTTTGAAAATTATTTGGAGTGTCAAAAAAAAATTCCAAATCTCTATGTTGGTAGCTATTTTTGTATTTATTTTCTTAATATTAATTTTACATATTCTCTTTCGTGAAAGAAACAAAATGGCCACAAAGGCACTTCTTCCCTCTCATCTCATAGATCAATTTCTAAATTTTTATCATAATTATGACAATGAATGGACAAGTTTGAAAAAATACACATTAGCTAAAAATGTGGGAAATGATTTAATTTAAAATGAGTATAATTACTTTTTTTTTTAATGAGGAATATGATGATACATGTGAAAATGATTTTGAAAAATAAGTAGTTGCATTTTCTTGCCTCAAACCTATCTCTTTTATTCCTTATTCTAAAGAAAATAATTTTGATAAATGGGAAATTTACTTTTCACCTCATTCTCCTATCCATAATACACCAAATGAAAAACTTAGTCATGCACTTCCAAGTGAACCTCTTATTGGTGATAATTGACTTCCATGTGAACCTAATATCTCTCACTCTCTCTTTTTCTACTTCTATGTTCAAATTACAACATTATAAACATAATAGAATAAAATTGCCAATGCATAGTTTAAAATATCAATCTCATGTTCCTAACTCTAATTTATCAAAATAATGTCTAAATTAAAACTCTTCTTCTCTTACTTCTCATATTACAAATGAAAATAATTCATACACTCCATCCATGGATAGCATAGATGCACATAATATTCCAATTTCAAATGATAATTTATTGCACATTCAAAAGGAATTAAAATCTTTTATTACACCTCTCCCTAGTAATGTTGTAAGTGATAATGAGTATTACAGTGAAAATGAAAATTAATATGAAAATGAGAGTGATTTGAACAATATTGAAAATATGATAATGCATGGAACAATGATGATTATTATGTACATAATGATTATTGAAAATATGATAATGCATCTCATGTTTCTAACTCTTCTCTCACTCCTCTCAAACATAATTCACTACCAAATGTTGTTTCTAATTATATGTATGATTCTATTTCAAATAATTCACATGTTAATGATAAAATCACATCTACTCAATTAGAATGTGATTAATTAAAAAATAAAGATACCAATGAATCTCCCAAGCCACCCCTCACTACAACAGAACCCATTTCTCACTCTTAACCTAAAGAGAATGGTATCCCACATCCCTTTAGTAATTTCCAAGTTACAACTACTCCCAAGGTTCAAGTGAGCACACCCCCTCTTTTTGATCTAATTGCTAAATGTAGCATTCCCATGGCTAAAATAAATAATCAAATTCAATGATTAAATGAACCAGTTTAGGATGTTAATATACCATCCCATAAGATTCTCCCTTTGATGCATGTAGTTATTGAATTACAACACTAAGTACATCTCCTTACCTTAGAAAATAAGGCTTATAAGTCTTGGATGGATGCCAATGAGTTACATGGTAACCCTTTGTCAAAGACATTTGTAAAATATTCATTTCCTAAGCATTTATAGATACCATCATTGCCTTACTTTGATGGAACTAGGGATCCATTCATACACCTTCAGGCCTTTTAGAAGATTTACCATCTCATGTGAGTCCTTTAATTCTACTCATTATTTTAGTAGACATTAGTGGGGGAGGCATAAAATTGGTTCTTTAATTTACTCCCTATTGGTTCCTTGTACACATATGATGTCTTAAAGGAGGCATTTCTCAGACATTACATAGCAAACATGGGACCTCATATTACATATGAGAAACTTGCCACATTGCATCAAAATACTTTAGAGCTAGCTAATGATTATATCGTATGCTTTAAGATGCACATGTTAAGATTGATCTATAAGCCAATAGATTTATAGATTCAACATATCTTTATTAAGGGGATTTGTCAACCTCTCCTTAAGCATCTATTATATCAGATAGAGTCTTCTTTCAGACACTTATATTATACAATTCTAGCTTTGGAAAAAAAGTTGGGATTGATTGAGGCAGATTCAATTAATTGAATTAATCTAGATTTCATAGTATTATCCACATCCATAGCTCCTAGCACACATCATCCACCATGTCCTAAATAAGATACGAGACCACAACTAAAAAAGTAACTAGTTAAGAATGGAGAGCTAGTCTCTAGAATACAACCTACAATATGCACTATAAAGAATAACAACAAGGCACCACTATATTTTAATTCAAATTAAGATAGCCCATGTGTTATATTATAAACACTAATTAATCAGAGGTTAATCACATTACCTTATACTCATCGACGATATCCTCATCTCTTATAGAAATAGCCACATCAACCCTTTTATAACTATCATCATATCTATGAACATAGACATAATGATTATTACGGACTCAAAAATTACATTAATAGATGTGTTGATAATGACATCATAAAATTCACATAGGGGGCACTGAGATCTCCTCCATCATGGAACCTTATACCTCATTCATCCATGAATGAGTTATCTTAGGACATTCCTTCATAATAATCATTAGTCACTCATCATGAGGGTAATCTAGGTTCTAGGATAGAGTTTCATAGGAGATCTCCTATTTCACCTACTTAAAAGGTTTGTAAACTAGTATAATGAGAGTAGCCTACATATAGTAGTGTATTATAAGGAGTACATATTTCAATTCCATATACATATCTAACTCAGTCATAGGTACTGCAATAGAGTACCACTTTAGAGATATATTCACTATGGCCAGATTTTTAGGGTCTTATCTCACATAACAACCCATTATAATTAAGATTAAATGAACCAACATCATAGAGTATTACTATAGATATATATTCGCTATGGTCATATTTTAAAAGAACTTTTTCATGTAGTAAACCACTATGATTGAGATTAAATGAGCCCCCATCATAGTTTTCAGCTCAATCTCAATTTATTGCTTAGTCATATGCATCACAACAAAGGCCATATGATGTTATTTCATGCAAAAATACACTATGAATGTGGATAGATAATCCTTCTCCATAGCATAATGTTTTAGTTACACATCTAGTGAGGTTACATTTTTCAAAGTATCCATGCAAAACTATAGTTAGTATATAGTAGATAATATCAAATATAGTGTATGTTCCTACATAGAATGAGTAGTATGGGCACTTGTTTAGTTAGACATCAAGGTTTAGATAGATATATGACACACATTCATACTGATATTAGTTCATAGATTCACATAATAGGGCAATTATGGATCCAAAGGGCTAACCTTTGTATTCTTGTGCCACTCTCAATGAATTGAGCACATAATGCTCTCTTACATCCCATTCTACTAACAAATAACATTCCTAGTTCAAAAATATCCATACCTATCCAAACCAAATTTCTCAAATCCAAACCTTACCAATATCCTATTTTTCCAATCTTAAAACAATTCACTTTACCAAAACAACTTACCAGTTACAAAACCAACACAATTTTTACTCACATATCATTATAAATCAAACCTAAACATCACACTTATCAACATAACATGAATAATTAAATAACATCCCAAAATTCTATCTACCAAAACATACAAAACCTTGAAATCAACCCAAAATCAAATTTCTAATCAATCATTTGCAAATCAATATACCAATATATTCCAAAATCCATAACACAATACACATGAGTCAAAATTGAAACCAATATCCATATATATAAAAATGTTTTCAAAACATATACATCACATCAAATACAATCAATCATGAATGGCCATCATTCCCTCACTCTCAGTCTCACTCTCTCCACTAGTATTGGTCCCATAATCCACTCTAGCACTTAATAACCCCACACCTCCTCGAGCTACTAAATTCCTTTTATGATGACTTTATCACTCTAGTGGCTAACCATGCTCCTCATGAAAGTTTGAATACCACCTTTGAAGCTTTGTGTACTCATCCATAATCCTCATACTCACCAATCCATAATCAGGTGGAGGCATCCTATGCCTATCTAGCTCAACCCTCAGCTCATCTCTCTCTCTCTCTTACTAATCTAACATATGAAACTATAGTAATAGTATCTCTACCAAATAACTTACATAAACTACATCATTAAGAACATGTTATGTAAGCTCTTAGAGTGTCGACTCAATGATGGTCTCCTAAAACCCATCACCTCCACTTCCTACCATAGCATGTGCTTCATCTTGAGTACTTTCCACTCCACTTACACATAAATTACAACACTAAATTAGATATATACTTTTCAAATCAAACTAAAGCACAAACTTATACACATTTAAAATATAATTGATACTTACCTCTCATCATCTAGATTGGCATATGATCCTCATACTCAGGAGCATCCCTTCCATCAATATGATACAATAGGGTCCGCTAATGCCCAGCCCACTATGTTTTATATGCCTTTATAAATCTAACATCATCTACATTAGGAATATATATATATATATATATATATATGCATCTTTCACATCCAAAGGTAATGGTGCTAACTCAACCTTAGTGGGCCTCACACACACTCCTACCCTCATTGGTACCCATGTACTCGTAACCCACACCCATGATACTAAGGGCACATCTTATGGTACCCTAAACTATCTAGTCATGCACTCATACTAAAATCACTCATACACTCCAACCCAAAAGTCATTTAACTAAAAATTGACCTTCATATACATCAATTACACTCTATCCTCAGCCCATTTAGGAAATCCTCTATAGGGCCTCCATATTATATCATGAGCCACTAATATATCTAAAACTTATCTATAGTGATATATCCAAAGAGACTAGATAGCTAATGTACTCATCCAATGTTCTCCAAATGGTTGTGGATGTGCCCACTCTAACCTAGGTAACCCAATTAGATGCATAATTACAATGTGATCATAAGGCCAATAGTGAAATAAAGTAGCTACACTCACACTACCACTAAAAACCTCTTGATTAAACCTATAAATATCCCTATATAATTGGATAAGCATATTCCTACCCCATGAGAACACATTGCCATACACCTCCACACTATGAATGATCTTATGCATCTTATATGTAATCGACACCCCACTCCCATTCATAACAATAAATGAAGCTAATAATATGGCCAAACACTTTTTTAAACATAAAACACTAGATTGTATTATAACTGATAGTAACACATCACTATCACTACCTCTTTGATGTATACCTAAAGGTATATTAGTAAAATACAAAGATGCATGATTAATAACATTAGCACCCATGTCATCTTACAATGTCACACACTATCCACTAACTGGTAAATGCAAAATATGGTACACATCCTTTAGTGTCATAGTAATCTCCCCTATAAGAAGCCAAAAAGTACATGTATCTAAATTCTACCTCTCACATAAGGTAGTAATCGATACCTATCCCACTACATATTTCTTAGGTCATACACATGACCTAACCCTACCCTATTTATCATAACTCTCTCATCAGTAGACAATGTTAACATATTCAATGTCTCCATCACCTGACCTCTACAAAACTCCCTCATATGCAATTTGTCCTATAAAACACTAGAAAACAACATATATATTAGTCAAACCATGATAACTAAATAACCAAGCTATACAATAATAGGTAACAAAGTAGAATCATAAAGAAATAGCCTTAGTGGACAAAATCACTACAAAAGGGACACCAGTACTAGATAGGAGTGTTGGAACCTAGACAATAGTGCTAAACCTTGGATAGGAGTGTTGACTCCTAGACAAGAGTGTTGGAACTAGTCAAAATTTTCCTAGAGTACTTTAAAGAACTCAAAAACATCAAAAATAGGCTTCTAAATAGTCAAAAATTGCATGTTTTAGCTACTTACCTAGGTAACATCACCACCATCCTCTACTTGGGCTACCAACTACTCAAACTAAGTCATGATAGGCGCTCATCTCCTCAGGATCTCTTTTACTTCAGACCTCCAAATCTCAACCTAGTCAATGCACAAATGAGTCAAGAATCAATCCAATTTTCCTATATCAACTAACTTTCTCATTCAAAGAAAAAATACCATTTTTCCCATAGATATAACCCCATAGATCTATTTTACAAACCATTTTGTTCCACAAAATCATGACAATGATACCTTTGACATCACATAAGCCTTGATCTCTTGCTACCTCATCTTCATATTATGGTACACACATCTCTATACCTCTCTTATATCCAAACATACAACTTGGTCCTAACCAATCAAAAGCTCATTCAAATTTAAAACAACTCAATCTAATAAATCAAATAACTTCTTAGTCAATTCAAACTATACCAACCTTATTTCTATCATTATGTTACTAGTAATCACTTTTCCCTCAAACTCCTCTATCACAAGATCTTGTCCCTATCCCCAAAAGGGGGGAATCATTCCTATTATTATTATTCCTACACTTACCTAGCATGTGTGTCCACTCTCATAGATGGATACACCATGTTTCACACACATCCAATAGTTAAATTATCAGATTCAACTCAGATCAATCAAAATATATAGTGATTTAGATTACATGGGTCACTCAACATTACTCAAGACATTTAGAGGGACATACATTTAGTTTACAAATACATAGACTAGTTAGATATAATGGTTTAGTTCATATGGATCCATGGTGATTTCAATTTACAAATACATAGACTATTTAGATACAGTGGTTTAAATCATAAGGATCCATAATGATTTTAACTTATAAATACATGAAAGTTTAGATGCAGTGGTTCAAATCATATGGATCTATAGTGATTTCAACTTATAGATACATAGACTAGTCAAATATAGTGGGTCAGATTATATGGACTCATAGTGACTTTGATATAGATTCAAATTTAGATACTATATTTTTGGGCATGTACATTACTACACACCTCACACATATAGCTTCATACATCATGACACAGTTATAGGACTAGATAGTAGATTATAGGCATAATGTAGAGCATAATGTTTTTATCTCTAGTTTTACACATGAGGCATGGCATGATAGGTCATATCACATATGGCTATATAGATTACTAGATTATACGTACACATCACTCACATACCAAATTTTAGGGCATGGCATAGATGTTTGTATTCTTCATCATCTAAGATTATATATGTTAGAATGGTAAGACATGCCATTCTCTTCTTATACATTTACTAGAGTTTTAGATTATACCCAATTATACCTAGGTTGTACTAGGTTGGACCACACAACTACTTGTAGTGTTTGGTCCATTATATTACCCAGACCCAGACTACACAAGTTTGTGTGGGACATAAGACAAACATTAGTTTTGGGCCTCTGAGCATTTCTCAATTCTAGTTTAGATATTTAGAGTGGGGGCATGATATATTTTTCTCTTTATAGAATATAAATTCTATACAAACATTCCAGATTACATGAGTTTATATGGGATAGAGGGTTGACATTGGTTTTGGGCCTTTGGGCTTTTTCATTCCAATTAGATTTAGCAAAGGGGGTAAGCATTACCCCACTTTTCTATGTTATATAGATTACACTTCTAGGTTCAATATAGGGGGCATCCATTTTAGGGATTATTTCTTTTTCTAAGCATTATTCATCTCTCTATCCACTTCCCTAGATAAGAAGTGAGTTAGACCCTTTTGCAATACATTTATCTCCATGTAAGTAGGTTCAGGAATGCATTTTATTTTCTTTATTTTACTTTATTACTTCATTTCATTTCATCACTAGAATAAAATGAGGGTAAATGTATACACCCTAAATTGGTCAAACAACCACACATATCATCTATTTTCATAGTCCTTTCATAGGACACTATAACTAGAGAATATGATCCTTATTCACATTTAACTATGTCTTTCATTTTACTCATCTTGGTCTTATTTCATGCTTGAGTCACTTTTTTGCCTATTTAAAATCAACCATAGACATCAAAAACCTCATTTTAGCCTAGCCAGGATCCATTTTCCATTCTTATTCCATTCCCCAGGTCTCTAGCCTTCAGGATAGGAGCACTGAGATTGGACTACAGTGTTAGACCCTAAGGTGTCCATTTCTAGTTCTCTTATCCAATGTCATTTTGATATTTAATGGTTAGTTTCCCCTCATTAATGAGTCTCAACCCCTTTCTTAACTTCATCATTAAGTTTTCTAATGTCATCCAAATATGAATAAAGTTTCCAAATTTGAAATAAAGACTCTCCTATATAAAGGACTACACAAGGGATTTTATATCTAGCACTTAATACTTTGGTACATTACATAATTAAAATTAGCCAATAATATAGCTCAGCATTTTGCATCACACATAGACTTGCATGTTTGATCAAGGAAGGACCTAGGTGAAATTTCATTTTTATATCTACTATGCACATTGATTATGTGAATTCCCCTAAGGGAGAACTACATTTAATCTCAGACCCTAGATTGATGGTTAATGTAAGTAGTAATCAAGACAACAAGGGTTATATATCATGTGATCATACTTCCCCTAACCTAGTTTTCCCCCTTATGCTTTTGATGTATTTGTTGTTTCATGTGTGTAGATAAACTCAATGTTTGGTGATTTAAATGGACCTATAACAAGATCTATTGACATTCAGCCTCTAAAATATCATACATAGGCTCACACTAAGACAACAAATAAAACCTAAAAAGCTCAAATCTTTAAGACAATAGCTATAGAAAATTACTATAGTGCCAGAAACTAGGGTATCTTATTTTGGTGCTCCTATCCTTTCATAAAATCAAAGCTAGATTTGGATTTGCTACACCATCCCTATCTTATGCAATAGATTTTAACCCTTGAGTCATTCATTTTAGCCTATCATTTCCAATTAAGTTCACTTCTCTTCTTATGTAATTAATTTTAATAAATACTTGTAATATATCATATTTTATTGTATTTTCCCCGTTACTCTAAACCCTTTATTATTTAGGAACTAGACCCTAGTTTCCAAAAATTAATAAAACAATTTCAAATGCATCATATGATCATTATATTTTTTTGATAAACTTGTTATATCATGAAGGTAAACTAAAACCATATCATTCAAAAGACCATGAAATGTAACATCCATTACTCTTTGGAAGGTGGTTCCAGCATTAGAGAGTCCAAAACTCATTTTACAATATGCATAGGTACCCCATTTTGTTGTGAAGGTAATCTTGCACCTATCTCCTTTCACCATGATCTGATTGTAGCTAGAATATCCATCAAGCAATGATAACCTTTGAAAACTTACCATCTTTTGTAGAATTTGATCCATGGATGGTAGTGGGTAATGATCCTTTAAGGACACCTTATTGAGGTCCCTAAAGTCAACACATAACTGAATCTCTCCATTCTTTTTCCTCACTGGCATAAGGTTTGTCACCCAATAAGAATGTTTAATTGAAAATATTATTCTAGATTCAATTAATTTATAGATATCTCTTCTCATGAGAACCTCCACTCTTGGGTTGATAGGCCTCTATTTTTTCCTGACTAGTTTGGCATCTCTTTCTAATTCAATGGTGTGTTATGTAATCGTGGGGTCAAACCCTTTCAAGTCTTTATATTTCAAAGAAAATATATTATAAAATTATTGGCACAAAGAAACAAATTCAGCTCTTTCCTCTAATGTATTAACCTTTGTTAGATTCAACAACTTGCCCTTAAATATCTCTATATTTTCATAGTGCTCCTCTTTAGCTGAGATGCATGCCTTCCCTTTCTTTACTTGGTCATTTTCATTTACGATGATCTCTAATGTCATAAGTACCTTAGGGAGCTTATTAGATCTTAGCTATACTATTTGATCATCATATTGATTCTATAACTTGTCTTGATTCCTATGGTAGAAGTTTGTCTCTTGCATTAAAAAACATATGATTTGGTCATCATTGTCAAATACTTGACAACTCACCTCATTATTAGGTACAGATGATATGCATATATTCTTGACCTTATCTTGGCCTTGGCTACCTTTGACTCCTTTTGTTATCTCATATTGGGCACCAATGGTAGCAAACTTATCTACATAGTAGTTTGCTTCTCTCTGTAAGGATTAGATGTCAAATGCTAAGAAATACTCTATGAGGTCCCATACCTAGTAATTATAAGCTTTTATATGGTGACTCTTGATTTCACTTAGGCCTCTCACCTATTTCACTATAATTCCACTATCACCTTTGAATTTGAGGAGCTAGATACCTCTCTTTCTTGCTTCTTTTAAACCATGCAAAAGAGCTTCATATTCAACAATAGTTGAGGTGAAACTAAATTAAAGTCTTGCATAATAATGATAGTTTTGACTAGAGAGTGAAACCAACATAGATCCCACTCTAATTCCATTCTTTGAACTTAATGTATCAAAGAACAAAGTCCATATGTCATCTTCTTCTTGAGCAGTGTTAGTCAAGGAAGGTATTGCATTACCTTCATCCTGCATAAAATACACTCCAAGTCTATCTCTTCAATGTTTTTATATTATCAAGTCTATGGTTATCAATTTCCCACTCATCCAAGTATAGGTTTGATATTCCTTCTAGATGAATATGGGGTTCTTATTCAATAATCTCCTCTACCTCTTAAAATATAGCATAGTTGGTATTTGTAAGATTGGGCATGTAGGGTTATAGGTAGAACATAGCTATAGGCTCAAACCTTATAGTGACTTTGGTTCCATACCTAGTTATAAAAACTTTGTATGACCAACTAGATGAAAAATATCCCCTGATATTGGTAGCAAAGTCCCTAAACAAACATAGGGAAAATCTAGAGGTAGGTCTACCACTATTACATCTTACTTAATGGCAAAAATTGGATAGGTAGCTAAAGTAATTTGTAGATATTTTAATTGCCTACTATCTTAGTAAGAGATCCATCTAATTAGAGTTCACCCTTTTCTTTAGGTAGATATTTGAGCCCAAGCTCATCTATTATTTCTTTAAGCATCACTAAGGTTGAAGAACCTAAGTCAATCATGTAATTATGTATTAAACAATCTCCTATGATGACTCATAGATAAAATGGGGGAGTCCTAACAACTTTATAAGGATGAAAAATATTTTGATATTGACTTGTGCTTATAAATTGATTGGGAACTGGGCCAAAAGCTTAGTTAGGGGCTTGGTTAGGATGACTAATATTGATGAAAATAGTGTTCCCTTTATTAGTTACCATTTCCCCATGAGAGAGACTAGAGATCTATTTTTAGATAATATTTTTTTTCCAAGGGATAAACAAAGCATCATACATGTATATAATTACATTAGCCTTCCTCAAATGATCTATAATATTAAAGGAAAGACCAGTACCTTTAGACTACACCTTGGAGATAGAAGCATCACTTCATATTTATGTAACATGAAGATTTAAAGGGAACTTATGTTGGTGTCCATGAGGTTGGGTCACTTTTTGATTTGTAAGAGCCTTAGTACTTACATCTAAAGAAGTGGGTTGTTGACTAGCCTATGGGGATGATGCAAAAACCCTAGGTTACCCCTAGTTATCATCCAACATCCTCTTCTTAGCCCTTATCTAAGCTATAACTGGTTCATTTGTCTTATGTGAATCTTGTCCCATATTGGTTGTTAAATTATCAAACACATATTATCCTTCTTTAAAATTCGTGCATGTGGTATCAGATGGTACTCCACCCATGCTCCCTTATTGTTGGCTTTGAGATTATGATCATGACATGGAAGACATGTTATCTTAACTTGTTTGAGTGGATTTTTATGGAGGAGGCATCAAGTCATGACTCTCAAATGAAGGAGCATACTACCAATCAGGGTCTTGATACACATTTCTAGTAGTGGACATCACCATCTCATTGGATTGTCCTTCTGACTGCCATGGACCTTCTTGAGCATAGTTGTTCTAAGTTGGCATAAAAAATTTATAATTACTTAGAGCATTGGGATTGTATTACCTTGACTGAGGCTTCTACCCCTATCCTCATTGATTGGGTTGATAGGGTGGCCTATTGTACTAGAAATTTTGAATATTATTTTGGTATAAGCTATATGGTGGAGCTTGTTTCCTTTCCATTATAACCAAATTATTTTTCTAGAATTTGAGAAGACTTTCAATCTTCCCCAGTCTATCAATCTACTCACCTTCTATTTTATAAAACTTTCTTGATTCTAAAACTAAAACCATAGTTGGGGTAGGAGGATGTATCTCTAGGAAAAGAGGCATGGGTGGCCTTGGAGCCAACTTGTCTACTTGTACAAGGTAATTTTCAGCCCTAATTGCTACTTCAAAAGCTCTAGGTAGGGTGTTCTCTCCCATAGATTAAATCATTATAGCAACATCCGAGTCAAAAGCCATCAAATAGTTAAAAAAAGTGTAGTTGGGTATAGTCTTGATCACTATAGGAATTTTGTCCTGAGTTTTCTAGGATTTGTAGTTGAAATCCACCATGAACTCATGATTGAATCTCTTGATCATTGTGATCTAATCCAAAAATGAAATGTGATCACTCTTATTCTTAAAGTTCTTGCACAAGACCTCTCCAAACTCATCCTAGCTATTTATCAATGTTAGGGCCAATCCTCTATACCACTGAAGTGATTTGCCTTTGAGAGAGAATGATAACAACCTTATTGCTACATTTTCTTGAGTTAAATTATGTACTAAAAAAAGTTTATCAATGGTAGTAATGTATTCTATAGGAGTAATGGGATTTTCTCCTATATAATAGGTAAGAGCTTTCAAATCCAAGATTGGAATATAATCCCATTAATTAATGTTCAAATTACTACCACCATTGAATGGCACAAAGGCTTGCCTTCTAGGGATATCCATCTGAGGTATGGGATTTGTAACAGTGTTTGGTTGATTAATACTAGCTTGAACAGGAGAATTTTAGGCAAAAATAAGGTAAACAAGGCATGTAGGTGTAGGCTTTAGATGAGAGGCTTTATTCTTATTTGTTGATTGTAAAGGTAGCTTAGAAAAATATGCTTCCTTCCCTTTTGTAGAGGATCTTGTGATAACTTTGGGGGTATGAAAATTATGCAAATCTGAAAATGAAACTCTAAAACTCACTACTATGCATAGATGTGAAAAATTAATGGTCCCACTAGGCATGCCATAATTTTTAGCTATATAGATAGCACCCTAAATGGGGGTTAGGTTCATTCAAGTCTAACCCATACCTGGACTAACATGGGAATGGTCTAAGGTCATGGGTTTCCTATATCTAGACTAGACCTCTAGGATTTTTTATCAGGCTAGCTCCTCATATTTAATAGTTTAGACCTTTGCTTCTAAATCTAAGACTAGTTGGGGTGAAAAGGGGCAAGAAGTTTGCATATAATATAATGTATTCTAAACTATGGTGATGCACCAAGAATTTATCAAACCCAATCATAAACTTAGACTCATTAACACACTAACGAATTATGAAAGAAAATAATGCAATGCTTACTATTCTTTCTATGCAATAGTATTTCATATAGAGATCTATTTTATGTACTCAAACTAGGAAGTAATGAAAATAAGGTCTGGTTAAAGACACTTAAGTTTTACTACCCATTATATCCTTAAGAGATCAATGTTGAGACACACTATATGACCTTTAAATAAGATTTATTACACCTAAGTTGAGTTTGGACATACAAAAGGAAGATAAAATTCATAGTTTCATATTCGATAAACATAGAACACTAAATATATATTAACAAAATGATTGAAAAATACTCTATTCACTACTCCAAGAGATGTTTAATATAATTATGGTAGGGTCTAGTCATACCATCCTAAGGGATACAAAATAATATCTTGAAGGCTATATTTATATCTAAAGGGAAGTAAGAGGGGGGAGTTTTGGCACTCAAAAATGGAATCAAACTAGTCTAAATCCATTTTGAAAGTAGTCATAACTACCATCATGAATGAAGTTCACTCAAACCCTTCCTAATTGATCTAAGTCACTCCAGTCCATTGTATTATTAAAATATCTTCTCTGTGATGCTCCATGGTGGCCACAATGATAGGATCAAATAATTTTCAACTTGTCATGATGTAAAAATACTCATGATTAATTTGTTGATGCATGCTCAAGTGTGGAGAAAGGTCATTTTTATGCAGTTGGCTTTGGTGACAACTATTAACATCTATGTGTTTACCTTTGTAGGTCCCCAATAACACCATTTTATCCTAAAATATCCACTCTTAGCTTAAATTGAATTGTTCTCAATCTTGGCTTCATCATGTTTTCTTGCCTTGGTTGAAAACTAACCTTTTAACCTTCATCTAAGACACTCAAGCTCTCCTTTATTCTGATTGGTCATCAAAATTTGACTTAGATCCTTGACTCTTTGACCCTTGATTACACCATCGAATCTACCTAAGGTTAATGAAAATGATTTTTCAATCCTCTACTCATACTCATGTACTTATACTACCTATCTATTATGCCTTTTCTTCTAAGATTTATTGACTCTTTGACCTACTTTCATGTCATTGATCTAGAATCTATGATTGAATGCCAACCATCAAGCTGCTAGGACCCATTGTTTGAAAGACAACAACTAGTTCATGATCTTAAAATTACCATCCTTGCTCTAATAAAATGATGTTTTTATGACTATCATTGATGGTCACGTGACCATCAAATTTAAGCTTCATAAGCTTTGTCTTATTTTGTCTTTAAATTTGACATCTGCATAATTGTATTGAGATATTTTAATTTCAATGGTCATCTTTTAGGGCTTGAATTTGTCATTTTTAGGGCTATCCTAGACTTTTTAAAATCAAACAACTATTTCTTGAGGTCCAAACTTGGTGTTCACACACCTGTCTAGATCAAAAACTCTACGGGCTATTTTTTGAAACTTTCTACTAGATAATCCTTTTAGACTTTGTATAAAACACTTTTTTTAATGAATTCATTTGCCTTATCCTACCTTTTGCAATTATTTTGGACAAAATATCTAAACTAATTATGCCTTGGTCCTTTGCCCTCTAAAAATTCCCCTTTGAAACTTAGAAAATTTCCCTTTAGAACATTGACTTGGTCTACCATGTTGTATAAATATCCTTCAAAGAAAATATAGATGACACATGCCCAAGAAATTGACCCTTTAAAATTTCTACACTGGACCCTTTGGTGAAGAAAAAGTGCCCTTCAAAAAAAAGTTTGACATATTTTACCAAGAAAATGACCCTTCAAGAAAAGTGTTGGGGACACTTTACTTGAAAAAGTACCCCTCAAGATTTTTGTAAAGGACCAGCTTCTTATAAATATACCCTTCAAAACTTTGCCTTGGTCATTTTCCTAAAAAAAAGATCTTTCAAAGGAATGGCCCTTTGGCCCTTTGAAATAGTCATTTGAATTTTGAAAAGTTCCCTTCAGAACTTGAAAAAGTGCCCTTTTTGAAATAAAATTACCTTTCAAAAATCTTGAAGTGGACCACTTTCCTAAGAAACATACCCTTTAGGGAAATTGTCTGGGGCACTTGCTTGAAAAAGATATCCTTTGAGGAAATTGTTTAGGATCACTTTATCAAAGATATATCCTTTAGGAAAAGTTTTGAAGACACTTGGATTCAAGATTACCCTTTAGAAATTTTTAAAAGGACCCTCTTTAAAGAAATGACCCTTCAAGGAAATTATTTCAGACAATTTTTTGAAACAATTCCCGACACTAGGATAAAAAGTTTGAAACACAACTCCCAAAAGATTAAAAAACTTATCAAAATAAAGTGGGACAAAACTCTCAAAATAATTAATCCTTGTACATTTGTTAAGGGATTTATGTGGAACATTTCCTCTGAAGGAAATCTGGATGTTATACTCAACCAAATTTGGAAAAGGGTAAACTTAAGCCTTTTTAGATGTATTCATGTAACTACTTAGTACCATGAAAACCTACCTGGATCCCTTCACTTATAATGTTGAGCCTAATTTTAATCCATATGATCCATTCATCAACTAAGACCCTAATCATCTTGTTTAAACTAGGTAGAAGCTTGGTATGTGGGCTAAAATGGTCAACAAATCATAAAAAGATCTATTTTCACCTTTGAAGACTTATCTAAAAAAATTCAACACTCCTCTTATAATATAAAAAAATATTTGACCACCTTAGATTTACATAACACCAAGAAACACAATGGCAAAACATTTTCTTCCTTCATCCAAATATGGTGGGCAATGGCAAGTCATTTTACATGGTCATTTCCTGAAACAAATCTTGTGGAGATTTTTATGAATAACTTGAACTTAGACTTGGGACAACATTTCTTACTTCTTTGCCCAAGTTCTTTTAATTAAATTATTGAAAAGGGAGTTCAAGTAGAAATAACATTGATTAATAAGAGTGTAATCAAAATATTTAAACCAGATAATAATAATTCCTCAAGTCCAATAGATAAACCAAAGTTCTATTCAAAAAAATCTTGTTGGATATGGTGTAACCAATGTTAAATAAATTCAAAACCCTCAAACACAAACATATAATCAACCAATTAATAATATCAAAATTCTAAAAGGATAAGTCAAACAAGGGAGACCTAAACATAAGTTCATCAAGTTAGGTGACACTTACAAGAATGTTCTCTGAAATTTGGCTCACACAAACATGATCATATGGACAAAGACTAAACCCTTTGACAAAATTGTTCCCAAACATGACTAGTAAAAAGAAGATGAGTATTATGAATATCATCATATTAAAGGGCATTCAACTAATAGGTGTATGTGCCTTAAACACTGTGTTTAATAACTCATTGGCAAATGTGACATAACAATCAAAAACTATGATCTAAACCATCTAACAATTAAAAAATGGGGATATACCAACATCCATTCCCAATCATGATTAAGTAAAGGGCAAGTAAAAATAGGAGTAACTAAATCTAATAATTTTAACCAATAAATTCATCTATTTGATTCTATCATCAATAACATCTATATTATGCATAGTGTAGACACCAAAATTATGTCACACTTAAGTGTGTAACTCCCTATGTTGAAACCCCTTTTAACCCATTTTTCAATAATAAAAATTAGCTTCCCTAACCCATGATTTTACCCCTCACACATTTAATTAATTTAAAATACTTAATTAAGTTAATTCAAAACTCTTTTTTTCATCTTACCTAGCCACCTCACCCTATGACTAATTATCACTTGATGAGTCACCTCAAGACCTAGTCCCCTCATTTAACTACCCAAGACGTATTCTCACTTCCAAACTAAATTCCTAATCAACTACCTCCTTCTTAACCTCTTATTTTTGCCATTTTATAATGGGTACCACACTTGAAGTGAAGAGCAATATAAAATAGGCCAAAAATAGTAAGCTTTACCTATTCTAGGGCCACTGACGTCGGCCAACCCATGACTAATGTTAGTGGGATTGCACCTGTCAATGATGTAAGCCAAACTCCAACCTAAAGTTTATTTTATTAGAAATTAATAAAATTCATTCTCACTTGTATTCAAGCTATCGACATTCAACTTTAGACATCTTGACTTGCTTTCATCTTGCATAAGTCAATCATGATCAAGAACTGAGTTCTTGAGGACCAATAACACCCACTTGTTCTCTCTATTTAGGCATTCAAGTTTAGACTACCTAATAGGTAACATCAATATAGCACTTATCATTTAATGAACACTATAGCTAATTACATCACTTATTCTAGAGGTCTTTTAAACATTTATTCTACTATCACTTTATATCTATAGTGCATTGCTTTACACACTCCTAACCAAACCCCTATGAGGGAGTTACAAAACTTCCTTTCTTATTTCCCCTTTATCTGACACACCAAACTTCTAACAATATCTACCTAAACCATATTCTCTCTTTCTCTCTCATAACTATCCCCAACCTCCTAATCCTAATCAAAACCATTCCTTAAACCCGAAAATGCCTTCTGTAAGCTCCTAGAAAATTATTGCCCCTACTGACCTTGGTAGCCTAATCGACATCAATCACCTTCACCACTAACCTTAATAGTATAACTGATATCGATCACTCCCCTTTTGATGTCAGTGATTGAAGATTCCTTAACCTCTTCAAAACTTAACCAAACAACTTCTAAAATACAAAGGACACCACCTGCACCCTGTCACTCTCTAGTACATTGAGGTTGTGAATAACAGTAATATTATCTCTCTTTCACTCTCTCTTTACCTCTATTTTAGTTATTTATTACTCTTTTTTCTCTAATAAGTGGACTGTCATCTCTAATAAAGTATCACACTTCCTAGAACAAGTGTGTAGCTTGGCAGCATACTCATTTATCTACTAATAAACATCTTATGGTAGTGCTTTCTTACTTGTAGGTAGTCCTCCCTAGCTAAAGAGGAGTGATCAAGACATCTGGATATGATGCACAAACTAATTTGGGTTTATTCTAATCACTTATCCCCATCATTCTTTTCTTTTTTCATTTAGACTTGAAATAGACAAAATTTAGTGAAACATTTCAGGCATGCCGATGGGACCTTGGAGTTTTTCTTGGGTTTATCTCTTGTTTTAAGCATTCATATAGGTGAATTATAGTGAAAATTTCATTTCTTGCACTTTCTCTTTCTCTTCTCTCTTAAAACAAATAATTCAACATTTTATTTTCTCTTTAAAAGCATTAAATTGAAATTTTCTTTCTTTTCTTTTTGCCTCTAGAAGCAATTTATCATTTTTTTTACAAGTTAAAAATAATCTCTTCTTTACTTCTTCTTACATGCAAATTAGGATAGTTAATTTCATACTTTATTCTTATTTCATCTTTTTTTCATTTTAATCTAAACATTTCATATTTGGGTTTAAAACTTATTGCATTTCATTATTTTTTTGCTATGTATTAACTCACCTAGTTAATTACAAGCGTTTTGAATAAATTGTAGTGCACTTACATTACACAACCAAATAACATTCACACAAATAAATATCTAAACTCACCTGAGAAAAGGCCCATCAAGATTTTATCACTTGGTGGATCACCTTACCCTACCCAGCTATCCTACTTAGATTTCACCACCAAGGGGAGAACCCACTCCATTCTCTGGCAGAGTATAAACTCTAGACAGAAGGTATATTTTGGCTAAGCAGCTTGGCTCAACTCTAGGTCTATGAAGTGTAGATAAAAAGCTCTTATAACAAGAAACATACCTATTCTAACACATATTTCCTATTGAGCACTAAAATTAACCTAAAACTATCTTTTGATTGCTTTTTAGTACCTTTGATAACCAACTTATCTTTTCACTATCTGATTAAGGCATAAGCTAATACAAGACTAAAAATTAATCTCTAGGACTTAATATTTGTTGGCTATATTTTCTTTTTTGGCTTTTATATTACCTTCTATATTTTGGAGTTGGTAAGGATGTTTTACTATTGATTCACAAAATCAATAATATTTATAATACTTGGTTTATATAACCTGTTATCTCAATTTTTTTGAGTGTTCTTCCTTCTTACATAGACCTCTTGCATCCACCGTTTTACCTAGTTTCAACTTCTAGTTTCTTAAAACATTGGATTTTCATCTCTTAGGATATCATAGTGATTGACATTAGTTAACTCTACCAACATCGGCATATTTTACCTACCAACATCGATTAATCCACTGATGTCAGCAAAAAATTTCTACTGACATCGATCAAATAACTGACATTGGTGATTGTGTAATTTTCATCTACTCAAAATAACAAGCTAAAATAACCCACTTACCTACACTCAAACCTAGTTTTTCCTTATTATATCACTAATATAGGGTGGTAATACTATTTATACTTCCTCTTACATGGTATTGACATGAGCTCAAGCTAAAATTCTTATCAATTACGTAAGCCATCAACCAATTCCACCTTCCCCTATCACTTCTGATTCTATCATGGAGCATACCTCAAATATAGAGCATACTCCCATCCCCAACAAAATTCCTATTGTGCCTAAGGGAGATCAATATTTTTCTAAATTTTTTGATCATAATGTGGCAGCCCTTCAGCATTACCTTGCTATGAGCCAAACTCATAATTTTTTGAGTGACCTAATCTATGGTATGCCAACCTCTCTAATGGAGACAACCTCAATTTTAGTTTCCTCTACTATTTTCCCCATGGTTACCCAAACCACCACTTTGATGAGTAACCCAACTATAAATAATGTCCAAAGTTTAGCATCACCAACTTCCCAATCCCACCTAAATGCTGGTGTAACTTCCCTACTTTCACAACCATAACCAGTTCAATCAAGTCTTACCCCATTTCAAAATTTAGTGGTACCTATTTCATCTACCCTCACACCTATAATTACCCAGGTTATGACTCACCTTTCATCCAATCTGACCATGCTAATAAACTAACCTACAATAATAACAACCAACCAAAACTTAATCTCTAACCCAATAAGACAAGCCCATTTTCTTTTTTCACCCTAGCTTATGACTCATTATCCTTATGTTACACTAACTCAACCTCAACAAGATGTCATATGCTCCCTCTACTTCCTATCAGGTTCCCTATAATTTAGGAGGTATCCCCCAAACTAATCCCCCTCTAGACCTCATTAAGATGTTGATGGATAAGATGTCTAATCTAGAGACATTTATTTCTGGTTCAAAGAATGTGTTCTCTTATGATCAGATATGTAATGAACCCATCCATCTTTAAGTGTCTATTATCCCTTATCAAAGCTAATCAAAACTCCATAAATTTACTCATTTTTAGATTAAAGAGGACCCACAAAATCACTTGTAATTATTTAGACATGTTTGTTATTTAATAGGGCATGATGATGTGTTACTACTTCTCACTCTCCCTATGTCTCTTTTAGGTGTTGCCTTATATTTTGATAGCTCTATACCTCATCACTCCCTTTTCTCATTTACCTAACTCACACAAATATTCTTGGACCATTTCTCTATTACCATTTCTAAAAAGGTTTCTACAATAGACCTTTATTCTATCAGATAATTTGATGACAAGTATATTGCAGATTTCATCACTCACTGGAGAAGCTTGATCAATCATCTCTCCTTCTCCTTACCCAAAACAAAGCTTATTTATCTCTTCTCAAGGTAATTTACTAATCACATCTCATCCACACTCTAATTATAATCTTTTTATGCATTTAATGAGGCCTTTACAATAGCATGGAAACTCGAGGTTCATGTTATAGATAAAGATAAAGTCAAGTTGTACAGTAAGAATCCCAATTCCAAATCAAAATGACTCCTCCTCTAAAACTTCTCCTTCAAACCAAAAATATAAAGGCTCCACCAACATAGTGATCATTAAGGCATCTTCTTCCACAACCACAAACCAATCAAATTCCTCAACTTCCCAAAATTTGACCAAGCAATTCTAATAACAATATGAACAAAGATAATACACTCCCATTGGGGAGTCATATACGTCTGTCTTAGAGAAAATATTGAAACAAGGTGTCATAACCCTTCCTCAGATCAAACCTCCTATACATTTTTACCCCTCCCATACTATTCCAACTTGGTATAAGGAAGATGAGTTTTGTAATTACCATTGAGTTAAAGGCCACAATTCTAATAACTATATGACACTCAAGAACATTGTTCAAGATATGATTGATAAGGGTGATCTCATCTTGGATAATACTAATACACCCCATAATCAAGGTATGGATGTGTTTAAACACCCTTTTCATAACCATTCACTAAATCAAAGTATTATTCAGACCACAACTAACTCAGGTGATCATAATATCCATACAGTTAATATGTTCTTTCTTTTACCTCTAGTTCAACCTTCCCCTTAATAGGAGACATCCATTTAATCAACTCCTCCCCCAAATTTAGTGGCATTTATTTTTCCCATTCTTCTTCCTTAGGTAGAATATCCTATTTCACCTATTCCACTCCCTCAAGAGGAAGAGTCTCCTTTACCACTTCTTTTACCACCTGAGGAACCTGTAATGCCAAATCTTTTTTCACCAATATTACATATTTTGTTACCACTTGAAGACCACACCCTACCTATTCCTCAACCACATGTTAAAGGGAAAATCATTCCTACATTATACCCTCTTAAGGAACCTTCTTCACCTACCTCTCCCCCATCCATGGTAGACCATGTCTCTTCTCCCATCTCTATCGAAGAGGGTCCTATTGTGGTTCTTTCTCATCTTTGGCCTGAAGTAGCAAAAATCAATAATTTCCCTCTTTCCCAGACACCTTAGCCTTCTAAAGACACAACTATAAGGCCTATGTCAACTTTGTCTAAACCCTTCTCATGTTTGGTGAAAAGTCTAGTATTATTTGACTCTATGAAGCTAGATCATGCAACATTTTGGGACCAGCTAAAAACTCCTTATCCAACACAATGAATGTCAAATTGTACCACCAACCCTCTCATTACCCTTTACCCAAAGGTCTTTGACAAAGTTAGATCTTCTTCACCAAAAACACCTAAAGTTTAGCCATCCATGTCAAAACCCTCACCCTCATAGGAATCTATCACATTAAAGTAGATCAGGCCCTTAAGTGTATGCCCCATCCCTAATTTAATTCATCCATAGTTGAAATTAGATTTAGATCCTCAACCACAAGTTGGATTTTTATAGCTTGAATTATATAAAAATGTTAAGCTTCCTATATCTCACCAATCCCTTCTTTAGCCCTTAACTTTACCATCCATTTTTGGACCACACCCCTCTACTTTAGTTAGAATATTACCGACCCAAGTAAAACAAAAGGTTAAGTTACCTCCACTCCTACCTTTTCCATTTGATAGGCCTTTCACATTTGACACTAAGAAAGTGATATAAAAATATGTAACTCTACTATCACCAAACAAAGCACCTCATAAAATTACCTTTCAAAACTGAAACAAAAGGTGTCTACTCTTGTTAACATAAGTGAAAGCCCACCTATAGGCTCTCAGAGATTTTTCCTACATCAGTTATTACAATCATCTATAATAACTCTTCCTCCCATTAAGACTTATATTCTTCTTGGAATGAACCCATCTTCTTTTAATGATACACAAGTGTGTTTATGTAATCATTCACCTAGGTACAATACTGAGAGTTATAAATCCCTCATAGCAATCATTCAACAACACTTCGATATTGACACTCTCTTTAATAATACTCCTATTAACCTTCCTATTATTCCACCTTTTGAATCCATAGTTACTCCTACTATTCCACCTAAATTCAAACCCAAAGATGTGGTTGTAATCCCTTTATCACCTCCTTCACCTACATTTTAGATCAACATAGTTAATGTGGCCACAAGGTCACAAAACCAAAAAGATAAACCTAAGGAAAAGGTAATTGTTCCTTTGGATCATCCCTTCACCAAATACACTCCTCCTCCTAATCCTAATATTTCCATCTTGGGCATCCTTAAAACAACATCTTTGAATGTTATTCAAAGCTCAATGGTAAAATAGCTTCATCAAACTCCTGTGAAAATGTCTTTGTATGAGTCAATTCAAAAATCATCCCAACACCATTAATATTTGACTAGTGCCTTGCAAGTGATTGAGGTATAATCATATTATCCCCAACCTCTTACAAATTTGGTCAACACCCTTAATTCTATCTCCCTAATTTCTTTCAATGATTCAAAAATTCTACTTCATCCTGAAGATCAAGATTTTGCCCTTTTTATTACCAAATATTTTGAACAAACTCATGTTAAGAGAGTCATGATTGATGTGGGATCTAGTATTAATATTATTTCCATCCATGCCTAAAATTATATATCCCTTCCTAATAACTGCATGTCTCAAATAGATGTGTTACTCTACTCCTTTAATGATACTACATCTACTATGGTGGGCACTATTATCTTACATATCCGTGTAGGTCCCCACGCTATTCTTGAGCTCTTGTATGTTGTGGAAGGAGATTTATAATATAAAACATTACTTGGATGACCTTGGATATGTGTTATGTCATGTGTATCCTCAACTTTACACTATTGTGTTAAGTTTGAACATAATGGACAAATACATGTTACACACTCTAGACCAAACCCTTGTGAGGGAGTTATAAAGCTTCATTGCTTATTTCCCCTTTACCTGACACACCAAACCTCTAACTAGATCTACCCAAACCATAATCTCTCTCTCTCTCTCTCTCTCTCTCTCTCTCTCTCTCTCTCTCTCTCTCTCTCTCTCTCTCTCTCTCTCTCTCTCTCTCTCTCTCTCTCTCTCTCTCTCTCTCTCTCTCTCTCTCTCTCTCTCTCTCTCTCTCTCTTCCTAAACCTGATCAAAACCATTTCCTAGACTTGAAAAAGCCTTCTGTAAGCTTCTAGATAATTATTTCCCCTACTGACCTCAGTAACCTAATTGACATCAGTCACCTTCACCATGACCTTGATATTATAACTGATATTGGTCACTCCCCTAATAATGTCGATGAATGAGGATTCCCTAACCTCTTCAAAACCTAGGCAAATAAATTCTAAAATATAAACAAAGTACACCACCTACACCCTATCATTCTCTACTATACTCAAGTTATGAATAATGGTAATATTATCTATCTTTCACTCTCTCTTTACCTCTATTTTATTTATTTATTACTCTTTTATCTCATATAAGTGGAATTTCATCTGTACTGAAGTTTCACACTTCTTAGAACAAGTATGTAGCTTGGAATCCCACTCATTTATCTGCTAACAAACATCTTGTGGTAGTGCTTTCTTACTTGTAGGTAGTCCTCCCCAGCCAAAAAGGAGTGCTCATAACATATGGATATGGTGTGAAAACCAATCTAGGTTCATTCTAATCACTTATCCCCATCATTATTTTCTATTTTCCTTTAGACTTGAAATAGACAAAATTTAGTAAAACATTTTTGGTATGCCCAGTAGGACATCCCTCCTCATACATGTCAAAATCCTTGATAGATGATCCTAGAATGTCATCTCTATCCTTGCCTACATCCATACACACACAACTCAAGTCACATACATTATAATATACTTTATCACTACCTTTTTCCCTTCTCTTTGGGACAACTACATTGGTTTGAGGCCCTAAAGTAGGTTATGTAGGTAGCACTCAATTGACACGATGTCTTCTAAGGTTAGTTCATCCATATACCCACATACCTAATTACCCTACTTTTTTCTCTCTACCATAGGCTTCACTAACTCTCTCTTTCTACCCTAGTCTTTCATGACTCTTATCTCTCTCCACCCTAGGCCTACCTACCTATCACAACTCTAGGCTTTACTACCTATATCCCTAACCTTTGACACTATGCCCTGTCTTTTAAGCCATAGACCCCTTAACCTATCTCAACCTAAATTTTTACCCATTTCCCTTAACACACCTTTTAACCATACCTTAGACATTTTTCCTACGCTCTTGGAGAACTACATTGGCCTGAGGCCCTAAACCAAGCTATGTAGGTAGCACTCAATTGACATGAGGTCTTCAAAGGCTAGCTCAGCCATTAGGCTAGTTGAATACTTCCACTAGGGATCTAAATTGACCCTTTCTCCTATTTTGCTAGTTATTCACAGTCCTTGATGTTAGCATTAATTTTAACATTAGCACTTTATAGGCCTAAGTGTTGGTAGACACCTATTGACCTTAGTGTCATGTTGATCGATGTTAGTGGACCTTGCTAACATTAGTGATTGGTTTGGCCCTAGGGCCAAATAACCCAAACCCAAGATTATAAATTTAACCTAAAAACCTACCCAAAAAACACCCTAACTTATCCTAAAATTACCCTACCCTTTTTTAAACCCCTCTATTAACATTTTCTATACCCCCACTTATAAATTAGCCTAAAAACAACAAATACCCAAATCAAATTTCAAAACAACTAGCAGAGACTTTTACCTCATCTCTTTATCTCCTCCTAGCTAGCACAACTAGCTCTTGTGGTGGTATCACTCCTATTGGGTTCCCTCCTTACTATACCATCTTAGTCACTCTCATAGCTCTATTTTTCTCTAATCACAAGTTGTAAATGAGTTTGGTTGGCTACCAAACCCCCTTTTGTCAAGTTTGGTCAGAAACCTACATCAACATATTTGACCTAATTCATTGACATTAGTGTTTATGCCTACTAAAATTGGCAACATTTCCCTAATGTGCTAATGTCAGCATTATTTATTACCAATATCGACATTGTCATTGATGGCAGTATCATTGTAATAATGGTTTCCCCCAAAAAAGCAACCCTAACTTTTTAGACTTTACCCATACATTAGGGAAACTAGAGATCACATATAGATCCATAACCATGATAAATACCATTGAAGATCACTTAAATCTTCACCCATGATGACTTTGCTTAGAGATCACAAATATCTCCATTGCATTATTTGTCTTGACCACTTATGTTATTCTGTTATAGTTGGCTATTATGTACATGCATGTATATTAGTTGTTTAGATGGAAACCAAGCTTTTCTTGTCACATTCAACCCTTTTATGTTCCCAAGGGTACTTCCTACCCCAAATACCTGTGACACATCAACCATTAGAGCTATAACTTTGATTATTTTGGCCTATCAGCTATCACTTATAAGTTGTGATTCGGTTATTTCTATCTAAGTCCTCTTCAACCTTGTATGTTCTTAACTTTGTTAAATATAACTCATAGTATTATATGCATATGAAGAAATACTCAATTCTTTACCACTCACCCAATTATCATTTATCAAACTAGTACTTAATTCTAGTTTCTCCTCCATTGATTCCCATTTTGAGGGGGGATACATTATCCAATACTTGGAACATCTAACTCTTATTTTTGTCTTGAAAAATTGCCAATAAAAAAAAAAAGATAAAAAGAGGAAAATTTAGACACCAAAATTACATAACACACAAGTGCGTAACTCCCTATGTCAAAACCCCTTTTAACCCATTTTTCATTAATAACAATTAGCTTCCCTAACCTATGATTTTACCCCTCACACATTTAATTAATTTAAAATACTTAATTAAGTTAATTAAAAACCCCTTTTTCACCTTACTTGGCCACCTCACCCTATGACTAATTCTCACCTAATGAGTCACCTCAAGACTTGGTCCCCTCATCCTCACTACCCAAGACTTATTCTCACTTCCAAACTAAATTCCTAATCAACTACCTCCTTAACCTCTTATTTTTACCATATTGTAATGGGTGCCACACTTGGCATGAAGATCAACAAAAAATAGGCCAAAAATAGTAAGCTTTACCTATTTTAGGGTAATCAACATCAATTAACCCACAATTGATGTCGGTGGGATCACTGATGTTGATGATATAATCCAAACTCCAACCTAAAGTTTAGGTCAGTACTTACATTCAATCTCTCAGCATTCAACTTTCAAAATTTGAGCTTACTATCATCTTATGTAATTCAATCATGATTAGGAATTGAGCTCTTGAGGACCAACAACACCTATTTATTCTCTCTATTTAGGCATTTAGGTTTGGACTGCCTGATAGGGAACATCAATCTGGCACTTATCATTTAGTGCCCACTACAAATAAGTACATCGCTCTTTTTATATGTATTTTAAACATTTATTCTTTTATCACTTTATATCTATAGTGCATTTATTTACACACTCCTGACCAAACCCCTGTGAGGGAGTTACAAAGCTTCTTTGCTTGTTTCCCCTTTACCTAACACATCTACCCAAACCATACTCTCTCTCTCTCTCATAACCCTCCCCAACCTCTTAGACCTAATCAAAACCATTTCCTAAACACAAAAATCCTTCTGCAAGCTCCTAGACAAATATTTCCCTTACCGACCTTAGTAGTCTAGCTAACATCGATCATCTTCACCATTGACCTTGATAGTATAACTGATATCAGTCACTCCCCTACTAATGTTGGTGACTGAGGATTCATTAACCTCTTCAAAATCTAACCAAATAACTTCTAAAATATAAAAAAAGGACACCACCTATACCCTATCACTCTCTAATACACTCAATTTATGAATAATACTAATATTATCTCTCTTTCACTCTCTCTTTACCCCTCTTTTAGTTATTTATTACTCTTTTGTCTCTTAGAAGTGGATTGTCATCTCTAAGGAAGTTTCACACTTCTTAAAACAAGCACGTAGTTTGGCAGCCTACTCATTTATCTACTAACAAACATCTTGTGGTAGTACTTTCTTACTTGTAGGTAGTCCTCCCCAACCAAAAATTTCTCAAAACATCTAGATATGGCATGAAAACCAATCTAGGTTCATTCTAATCACTTATCCCCATCATTCTTTTATATTTTCCTTTAGACTTGAAATAGACAAAATTTTGTGAAACACATGGCCATGTTAGTGTTATTACTTTTCCATGATATGAATTCATCATCACCATAATATTCATAAATATTACCCTTCCAATTTCATCATCCTCTAATGTTGAACACAAGTATAACATTATAGAGCATCTTGAGAAAATACCAGTAAATATTTCAATTTTATACCTTCTTAATTCCTCCCCTATGTATATAGATATTTTGTATAAATATCCAAGAGTTGAATGTCCCTCAAGACATTAATCCTATAAATTTTCAAGTGTTAATAGGTTATTTTTTAAAAAATAATCAAGTAACGTTGGATCATTGAAATGTATCTCCTTTAGGTTTAGATCATAACCTTCATTGTATATAGAGTTTACTATTTCTAAGCACAAAGTAAAAGGGGTTTTTATAGACAATGGTTCAACACTTAATCTATGTATACTAAGACTTATAAAATGTCTAGGGTATCCAATAATAGTTTTAGAAACAAACATAATTACCATAAATTCATATGATAATAATGAGCTTCAATCTATTGACACAATCCATCATCCTTTAATAGTAGGGTCTGCATTAAAGAAATTATTTTTCATGTTCACAATCTTGATTTACCATATAATATACTTCTTAGACATCCATGGATTCATTCCATGAATGCCATTCCATCCACTTTTCACCAATGTTTGAAATTCTCCCATAGAGGAATGGAAGTTACTATATAAGGTGATCCTCATCCCTTCCAATATTACAAGCTATTAGAAGGAAAATATCAAAAATCAAACTATTTACCACTCATAGATGATAATTTTACCCCTATTGTTTATCATCCTTCACTTGAAAATTTTATCCATCTAGAAATCTTATTTCATATACCTCCCCTTGGTGATTGGATTAATACACCAACTATTTTTGTCTCCATTTAAAAAGCTTCAACTAGTGAAGCATCTAACCAACCATCTGAGCAAGCTTCAAATATATTATCTGAGAAAGGTTCAAATCTATCATTTTCTCAACAAGCTTATAATGTCCCTTCTATTGAGTAAGTTTCCAATCCACCACTTGCTAATAGATATCCTCATCTACTTATTCCCTCTTTAATATCATTGATTGAGGCATGGATGAATATATAATTCAATATTTTACACAAGTACAATACATACTAATCCAAATGACTAAGGTAGGCACTGCCATCTAAAGGATAGTAGAATAGTTAAGAAGCTTGGCTAGACAAAATTCCTATAGGTAGGCTTTCTTTCAAATGAATATATTGAATATTTAAATCCATCCTAATTTATGCTAATGAAGTGATATTTAATTCACAAATGAATCAAAGCATCCAAAAACCCTTTTTGCACTAAAACATTTCCTAGTCTCCTTTGCATTGGAAGAGTGAGAAACCACATTATTGAAGATAAAATCAAGTTTGCATCACAATGGAGGAAACTTGCATATTTGAGATATAAGTTTGTGTTTACTATTTTATTTTTATTTTCTCTGTCTTAGGTTAAATTTATCTTAGATTAAGATTGCATAATTAGTTGATTTCTTAGCATTTCTAGATTCAAATCCTTTCTAGATTTATTCTAATGAACTAGATACTTGTTTCTATAACAACAAATATCCCATTACAAAATACGTCATGTGCAATATAATGAACTATAAAGGTAAAGGTCTTGACCTCTAAGAACAAGGTTCCATCGAATCTATCACAATAATAACAAATGAGGTAAAACATGGTATAGTATTTATCCTACTCAATGTGCATTTTAAACTCTCAAAAAGTGACTCTTATAGTGAGTCAAAGGATGATTCTTTAGATAATGAGATGGGTTCCATAATTAGTCAGTTTGAATATATTTTCCTCACCAACCTATTTCATGGTAATATAGTCTTTACACTTGAACTTACATATCCAATCCTCATATAATCGGACCAAAAATCAACACCTTAACTTGATCATTTTCATAAATATGAAGCTATATCTGTATTCTTGAGAATAAGAGATCAAATTCCAACAGGTTACCATAAGAAAGAATTTCTAATTCAATTATAAGATTCAACATATTTTGAGAAATAAAAACTACCTCACTATATCAGTTTAGATTCCACATCCAAGAAAATAGAGTTTGAGGAAGATTTCCATATTCCTAAACCACCTCTAAATTACAAAGATGAATCAACTCTACTTGTTGAATAAACCATTCTTATAAACATCAGTACCAAAGAAGATCCTAAAATTATTAAACTTGCCATATCACTCACTCAAAAAGAAAGGGACATATTTATACTTTTTCATCATGAATTTTCTAATGTGTTCACATGGTCTTATGTGGATATGTTAAGACTAGATCCACACTTAGTATTTCATCACCTTGTGGTACATCTAGATGTAAAACTAATAAAATAAAAACTATGTAAGATGCTTCCTAAGATTGAAGTACTAGTAAAGGAAGAACTAAAGAAGTAGTTGGCTATTGGTTTCATACGTCCTATTGATTATTCAAACTATATATCAAAAATTATACCAATGTTAAAGTAACTATAGGGGATTAGAGTCTGCATTAAATTCCATGATATAAATAAATCATGCTCAAAATAAGATTTTCCATTGCCCAACACATACATGATTATAGATTAAATAAAAGTCATAAGATGTTATCTTTAATGAATGGATTTTTTGGCTATAATTAGATTAAAAAATATTATCAAAGATCAATACAAAACTACATTTACAAATCCATAACAGACATTATGTTTTCAGGTGATGCCTTTTGGTTTTAAAAGTTCTAGAGATACATATTAGGGAGCAATGAATATCATTTTTCATGGAATGCTTCATGACATTATGAAAGATTATGTAGATGATATTCTTGCTAAATCTAAATTTAGGAAAGACTACCCTCAAGTGATTCACTATATTTATGAATGCATGATAAAGTACAACATGAGATTGAATCCAAATAAATGTGTGTTTGGTGTAACATCAAGAAAGTTATTAGGGTTCATTATTTCATAATGTGGCATTGAAATTGATCCTTATAAAATTTTAGCTATCACTTATATTCCTCCACCTAAGAATCTTAAATATCTTAGAAGTCTAAAAGGAAAAATTCAATCAATTAGAAGATTCATAGCTCAACTTGTAAAAAATTGTCACCCATTCACCTTTTCATTGAAGAAGGATACTTATTTTACATGGAATGAAAATTATGAAAAAAATTATTTGATAATATTAAGTAATATCTTTACAAACCACTAGCACTATGCCACATGTTGCTCATAAACCTTTTTTTATATTCCATCTTCTGAATTTGCACTTGGGGCATTATTAGTAAAGCATGATGATAGTGTAAAATAATGGGAAATATACTACCTAAGTAGAATATTGATATCATATGAGGTAAAATGCTATCAAAAAGAAAAATCTTATCTCATGGTTATATTTTCTTCTTTAAAACTACAACATTACATACTCAACAATCAAACCAAGATTATTGCTAAGATCGACCCTCTTAAATATCTTTTATCTATAATACCTCTAACAAGTAGGATAACTAAGTGGGTTATTATTTTTAGTGAATTTTATTTAGATTATGTTAACCAAAAATAAATCAAAGGATAGATTTTATAAGATGTATTGGTAGACACACCACTCAATGGTAAATCACCTCTCATTTTAGAATTCGTGGATGAAGCAATAATGTCTATAAATGAGTCTCTAGTTTAGTATATTTTATTTGATGGTTCCTTTACTAACCACAGTTGAAGGTAGGTATCTCATTGGTCACACCTGATGTGTATTAAATTCCTAAAGCCTTTTGAATTGAATTCCCTTTCATAAATAACATAGTATAATATGAAGGTCTCATATCAGGCCTCAAAATAGAAATCCAATGGGGAATCCAACATCTCCTTATTTTTGGTAATTCTAACCTTATCATCAATCAAGTCACTAATGAATTCCAATATCATGATGATAAACTAATCCCTTATAAGTGAATGGTGGATAGTTTGAAATTATCTTTTGATTATATTCAATTTGAATAAGTGCAAGGAATAAATAATCAAACAATAGATGTTATAGCTAAAATTAGTTGCTTACTAGATTTAAGCATAAAACATAACAAATTTCTAGTTGAGTACTTAAGGATACCAACTTATGATACACCTAATTCAAAAATGTTTGTGAAGTGGTTGGTCCCACTTCTCCATGGTAGTCTAATATATATGCATAACTTCATAATCATACCATCCTATCTAACTAATCACCTAACCAAAGTAAATACTTTATTCAATTCACATGTCACTATACCATTCTTGACAACACCTTATGTCATAAAGGCTATGATGGAACCCTTTTATGATGTTTGAACTCCAAAGAATCTACTTTGGCAATTAGAAAAGTTCATGAATGTGTTTTTGGAGAACATATAAGTGGTATGGTCCTTATGAAAAAGATTATTTGAGTATGTTACTATTGACCTACAATGGAATTTGATTCATGCACCTATGTCAAGAATTATATACCCTATCATAAACATGGGGATATTATCCATAGTTTGTCACAAGATTTACAACCCATCACAATACCTTGGCCATTTTCCACATGGGGGTTAGACCTCATTGAAAAAATAAATCCTAGTTCTTTTGATGGACATAAGCATATTATAACAACAATATAACATTTTACCAAGTGGGTCTAGGCAATTACCCTTACCTATGTCACTAAAAATCAAATTTCCAAGTTTATCCTCAACCACATTATCTGTTGCTTTGGTATTCCTTTCACTCTTATTTATGACAATGATAAATCATTGACAAATAGATATGTTAGGAATATTTATCAAACCTATCATATCAATCACAGATAGTCCACTCGTTATTACCCAAAAGGTAATAGCTAAGTTGAGGAAAATAACAAAAATATTTTTTGCATCCTTAAGAGAGTTGTCAATTAAATCGGTCATGATTGGCATACCTAATTATATCTTGCCTTTTCAACATACCACATTAGTATCATTACCTTATCTATGGAAGTGATTTTATTCTTCCCATAGAAGTTAAGATTCCATCTTTGTGAATATCATTATAACAAATCATAGATGAATAATCATATCAAACTTCATGCCTAAGTGAACTCAACCTCTTAGATGATAAATGAATCAACACTTTAAACCATCCTCAAGTTTACCATAATCACATTCATCATATCTATATTAAGTTGATTTTATCCAAGGAATTTTAAATCAAATATCTTGTTCTTAAGGAGAATCAATGAAACACTAACCTTAAAATAAAGAAGAAGGGAATTTTGAGCCTAACTAGTTAGGCCCATATGTTGTTATTTCCAAGTATGGATTAGGAGCCTATAAGTTATCTAAAAATGATGCAAAGGAGATTGATGAACCTATGAACATCATGCACCATAAATGATTATATGCCTAAATTTTTTCTATATGTTGTCACTAGTATCCTAAGAAAAAAAAATTAAAAAAAATAGTAAAAAAAATATTTGTAGATCATCCATATGTGAAAACTAGTTTACTATCACTCTAGGCAAGCACTATGGTGCAAAATAGGTTTTTATCACCATGAGTAAACCATTTTATATATTTACCCTAGTTACTTAGGGGCTCATGTTTCAACAATCTATTATATACTCCCACATTTATCATTTTTTGAATTTTTAGTTGTTTATCTTATAGCATGTTAAATTCAAGTTTGTTGTTTCTACATGTGAACCTACATCCTTTCTTATGATATAAAAAAAGCGTCTTGTATATTCCTTGTTTCAAAAATCCCAAAATACAAAAAAAATTAAGAACATTTCAAAAAATTACAAAAATATGTTAAACATCAACCTCAACACATCTACCATTCTATTTCACTTCCACATTGTTAGTTCATTCTTGGCAAGGTCACTTGTGCATATTTTTCATCTAACACTCAAACGCTTTATCAATCATCCATTTTTTCAGCACTTCCTATATTGGGAGATCTACATTTGACCTAAAATCTCCACATGGACTTTGTCTAAGGTGGATTATGTAGGCATATCTTAGATACATGGGGTCTCTAGGATTAGCTCAGCCATCATCTTCCCCATCATCCATTTCCCCAAACATGGATTAGCTTATCCTTATGATTCTTCCTCGATTGTTTGGTACCTAGCCTAGCTCTTGGCTATAATTTTACAACTCTTGATTTGAATGTTAAGTCTTTGATTAAAAAATTTTATTGTGTATTATTTTTTTTTCTATCCTTAACTATTAAGTTGGTTATTTATCCATTTTTCTATCCTTAGCCATTAAATTGGTTATTTGATCCATTATTTTCATCCATAATCATTAACTTGGTTATTACTTCATTTTATCTTTAACCATTTACATGGTTATTTCCTTTTTTGTTTACTTTGTCCATTGTGATTATTTTTCAATGTATCAAATTGTTTATTTTTAGAATTATTATTTGTTTGTTTGCTTCCTATTTGTTGAATTCATCATTTTATATGTTTACATCTTTTACTTTTGTTTTCACATCCTCTTTTTAAATTATTTTTACTGTGTATTTGAAAAGATTATTTTATGAAATTCGTAATAGTATGGTTATGATTTTACTATTTCATGTTGTAATTTTATTTTACACAATTTATTATTTCATTTGTTCATATGCTTAAAACATCAACATTCATCATGATTATTCAATATCATTGGTGGTAATGTGTTTTATGCTATATTAAAAATCAGGTTTCTCAAAAATCTTTATTTTTTGAAATCTAATATAAAGAATACAAAAGAAATTTAATGATATTATGTCATATTATAATCCATTCATACATCACATAATCCATAACCAATCATTATTATGCTAATAGAATTAAAACATGCTAGTGTAAAATCAAAATGCAAGAAATATAACCAATGTTAAATCCATCCATATGTTTGTCAATCATGCATAAAAGTTCATATAAAATATATATAAATATCCCATAATGTCCATATACATATTAAAAAGTATCAAAATAATCATGAATATATATATATATATATGAAATTTGTCTATAAAAATAAGATACATCTTAATACACACACACACACACACACACACACACACACACACACACACACACACACACACACACACACACACACACACACACACACACACACACACACACACACACACACACACACACACACACACACACACACACACACACACACACACACACATCAATGAACTAATACATCATATAAACACTATGTCATGTCTAATCCTATCCCTCTAAATGAGTGTGTGGTATCAATAATAGCTCTTCACATTATGGTGTGCCTCATGGAACACCCATCACATACTATACCTATCCCACTGACCTCTCTAACTCAATCAATTGAACTGATCTCATTGATGTAAATCATATCATAGAGTACTCTCTAACTGATGATACCCTATAATAATATGGCACAACCTCCTTATATAATCTCATTTAATATGTGTCTTTTTCTATGGACCTCATTGCCCTATATAATGTCATAATCTATCAATGTCAAGCTATTAATACCTTCACCTCTACTAGCTCAATCCTAGTTGTGTCTCTCTCCTATTTGTAGCACTATGTCAATGTTTTATATTCTAGAATCTAGGTCTCCGTGTCATGTTTAATAACTATTGTATCCATACCATATATATATATATATATATATATATATATATATATATATATATATATATATATATATATATATATATATATATATCCCATCAACAACATCCTATAACCTTCACACTATAATCATCTAATCTTAGTAGTCTAGTCTCCCTTGTCATCCACCACTCCCTATAATCTAGACACCTCCTTGTGTAACCCATAAATATCCCTCTCATGAGATATAATCTCCTCATAGAGTCTATCTACAAGAGCATGATTCTCTTTATATCTCAAAGTGCATGAAGAACCAACAACATCCCCTACATCTTTTTAAGTGTCTTATGTTGCTCTCATGGATATATTATTTCCCTCTTTATCCCCCTCACTATCAATCATGAATAGTGGAGTATCTCCTCCAACCATCTACTCTTCATCCAAATCCTTATCTATATCCACATCTATATCAACCCCTACCTCATATAAAATCTCAAAATCTTACATCTCTATAATCTATGCATCAGACAATTGACTAATCTCCACCACACATCCTCTACCTTTTGCTTATGCTCATATTCTATCTCTTGTAACAAACCTCCTAATCTAGGATCCCAATCTTATGCCTCATGGATACCTACTCAATCTAGTCAATAGTATCTATATCCATGTTTGTGGTGGTTCATATGGTATACTTAGTCTCAACAACCTTTGTCAGGCCCACCATTCTACATAGACATCCACCACTCCTGGATCAATCACATCTCTCTAATCATTCCATCTAACTATTGTTAGCTATGACTAGATATGATCAGTTATCATCAGATCAATGGTCATACCCCACTATGTTCTCTCTCACTGATTATTTAAATAAATGTAGATCAAAAAGATTTGTATGCCAATAGATCATCAATATATTGAGTGCTCATATGTCTAACCACCCTCTCTATATACATATCATCCCAATACCACACCTATAGTAATGTCAAAGTTCTAATATCCTTATCATCTATATATGTTACATGATGTAAATTTTGATAAAGGTGTGTTAGTATGCATGGACCCCATGAAAATATCTCATGCATATCCATCATATCTCTAATCACATATAATAGACCAATAGGACATAACCTCTTACTCTTGTTAGGTAGTATAATGCCACTAATAAAATCCATAAGTATAATCATTAAAGAATCCATCTCTAATTTAGTAAAATAATCTACATCCACACCACCCTTAACAATAAAAATAATACCATCACCAAAAATCATATACAATGTAATCTCCTATGGACCCTTCCCCCACTATACCCATCTCCCTCATATTAGAATACCTAAAATTTAATACACATCCTCCAAGCTGACTATCATCTCTCTTATCAATAAGTGAAATGTACTAGTCTCATAATGATATCTCTCTGTAAGTGTTATAAACAACAACCTATCTACACAAATATCTATCATATGTGTAACATAAGATAAACCACTAGCCGTTATTACTCTTAACTCATACTTTGTAAAGCTCTCCATCCATGCCATCACTCTAGGCCTCTACTCCTGAGTCATTAGTAGTAGTAATACCTCCTATAAGATCAAACACATTAGCATCTAATTAATTTTATATAACATAAAATTTAAACAATCCCTACATTCCAATCATTTTGAAGGAAAAAAACCACCTAGTATACTATCAAATCAACATTTTCAATCTATGTATTCATATGTCATTTTCATACCCAGTTGTTTATCTTTTCTTAAAATTTTCTTTCACTCTTTAAAACATGTTTTCACTTCTACATTAAGAATTTTTTCTACTAAATTATGTAATTTCATTATCAATCCATTCAATTTCACCTTTCATTATCAATATTTTACCCCATGATGAATTCACCTCTCATTTTCATGATTTTATGACCCATTTGGATAATTTCACTTCCCTGTTCTATGATTTTATGACTACTAAACTGTGAAATCATGATTTTTCACAATTTCTATCCTAATTCAATTTTTATACCCCATTCTATGAATTCACTTCTAGGTTTCATGAATTCATAGTTTCCTCTAGCAAATTCATAATTTGTTATGCTAAATTTGTAGTTCTTTTAAGAATTTGTTTTGGTTAACTTTAAGCCCTAATTAATAATAATAAATGTAAAAAATTCAAAACAAAAACTAACTTACTTGAGGCTTTATCCTCTTAAATCTTTTAAACCTCCTCACTCACTCTAAATGGTGATTGTGGTGTAGAATACGACCCATATTTCTTGAAAGACCTCAGAGTAAATCTCTCCACTCAAATTCTCTTAGCAAATAGCTTTGAAAATCAAATTTACACAAATGAATTTATATAACCTGTTTATTTTATTTATATTTTTTCCCCGCTTCAAATATCCCCCCCATCCCTCCCTAATAGTCATTCTTCATCCATTTTTCAAAATTCTAGATACATTAAATCAATTTATTCAATCTTTTTCTCAAAATCTTGCAATAATTAATATGTATAAATTTATCATTATAGTTTGGAAAATTAATATATTTTATCCATTTTTGTATTTTTAATATATTATCATTGGTATATATCATTCCCATAACTACCCAATTAACCCCTTTGTTATTAGCAAACACTAAGTGTGCAATCTTGAATGGTAAAAAATATTTTTTTTCAAATCAATACTCTAGTTTTAATTAACTCAAGGCAACCTTTTTACATAATACATATTGAAAGTTTGACATTCATTATATAATAAGTTGATTTATCACTTTTCCAATTTCCTCTTTTCATTGATTTTGAGCATTTTTCCATTTTATCGCATAAACCCTTAAGGGGGCATCATCACACTTATTTTCATTCATTTGGGATAACTTTCTCCTTCTTAATCATCAATGCTATACTTCTTATACTATTATTCAAAACAATATTGATGCAAAACACTCTTTCAAATATGGGAAAATGTAGACACCTAAATTATATTTAGTGTTGAAATGCACCTAAAATCTATTAATAATTCTTCTTAAAGTAATTCATCATGTCTCTCTCTAAATTTAAATAATTAAATGAGTCAAATTAGTTATTTGTGAACACTTTAAATCATTATTTAAATATAAAATATATATTTTACACCTCACCCAACATCTTCCATCTTATTCTCCCTTACATGATGACTCATCCCAACCAAACCCATAACTTTCTCAACCTCCTTTAAGTCATCCCCTGAGTTTTCAAGAACTTTAACTCATTATTATTTACTCATTTAACATTTCCCATACTTATCTCAACCATTTGAAAGGTCTTCATCCTCATGGTTGAATACTCATTATCCACCATTTATTATTTAGATCATTTAATAAATATAAATAATCCTCCACCATTGGATCTTTCTCTAAAAGCTATAAATAAGCTTTAAAACTCTCATTTTCATCCATCCTAACATATGCTAATAAAGTTCTATTAAATTCACAAGTAAATCCAAGTAAATCAAAGAATCTAAAAACCCTTTTTCACCATAATGCTACCCATTCTCATTTTCATTTGAAGAGTGATCAACCATATTATTGTAGATAAAATAAAGTTTACATTATAATGGAGGAAACTTGCATATTTGAGGTATAAGTTTGTGTTTACTATTTTATTTTATTTTTACTTTATATTATATTGAATTTATCTTAGATTAATATTTTATAATTATTTTATTTATTAACATTTATATATTTAGTTCACATAATTGGTTCTGATGCTAATGCAGTTATAGATCTATAATAAGGAAATAGAATGGAAGATGATTCTAGAATAATCATCAGATTCTAGATTGGGTTCTTATATAAATATGAATACTAGTGTCAACTTGGGTGTTGAGCATGGTCATTGATGTCTTAGGTTGTCATTGATGTCAAAGAGAGCATGTGGTAATAAATTATTAATGTTAAAGTGATCAGTTTGATATCTTGGAGATATATGACACATTTGCATGTCTATAAGGATAAATAAGTTATTAGGCATCCATATATGTCTTTATGAAGTTTTGGTGTGTCACTTCATCATTTGGAAAGAGAAACATGCATCTTATAGCTTAAGAGAAGCTAGACCATCACTACACATCATGTAGATATTAATGAACCAACAAGTTTGTGCATTTATTTTAGGTACTTAGAAAGTCAATTGAGGTCAAAGGTTTTCATGGAGATGTTCTTTATAGTTCCAAGAGGGTACCCTAAAAATGTTTACTCTTGAAGTATTTTCTAGATCAAGTTATAAATCTTCAAGGTTTCTCTTGTAGGTTGTGATGGGCCAGAGACCATAAAGTTTAACTGCATTAAAATGGGAGGTCACTAGTCAATAGATCTAATGATGAGCATTCATCATCCAAATCTTGATCCAATGGTCCATGTTAAGTCAAATTTCTAAAGGTTCCTAATATTAAATTCACTTATGACATGTGTCTTGATCTCATTGAGTTGATAGAAGATCAATAGTTTATGGGGGTTCATACAAATAAAGATTAGTGATGTGGGTTGAGTCAAAGAGTCAAATGTATAGAAGGCAAGTAGAGTTACCAATTAGCACAATCATGGGAGATATGATCTAAGATTAATGGTGAATATTTCAAGGTATAAACTAGGATACTTCTAGGAGATCAATAGTGCGTAGTTGTCCATAGTTTATAAGGAGCATGAGATGAGGTTAAGGTATTCAAGATTTAGTGTTTAAATAGTGACTATTGGAATTAATTAATGAGGGAAAAATAGTGCTTAGTTTTTGAGCTATATCTTTTGATCCAAGATGAATTTCTTGATATAGTTAAAATAAAAGTTGTTTAAGACTTCAACGTGTATCTAAAGAATCTAATTAGAAAATCTTAAAGTTTGTACAATCAAAGTTATGGAGATTCAAAGTTGACTATTTTTTCATTCATGTTGTTAGTATGTATATAATAATGTTTGATAAATTTGTAAATTATCAAAAGAGTGTTTTGGTAGGAGCAATCACTTAAAGATGTCTTAGATATTATATGGAATGGACCCATGTATTTGAAAGTAATTTCATGTTCTTAATTTTCTCAATAATGTACTAAAATAGTGAATAGGTCTCCATGAGACATATAAAGGCTACTGAGGCCTATTTAAAAAGTGTATCTACTTAAGGGTGACCCATAGATGCTATGGCCAACCTATGATAATGTATTTGAGAAATGATTAAAATGATATAAGTCTTAAGGTTTAAGGCAATTCTTATGGCTGACCTAAAAGTTGATATGCATGAAAACTCTATAAATAGTGGAGACCAAGGCAATGGTTTCAAGACTTGGTGTGAATAAATTAAGAGAGTAGCATATAAAGATAAAGGAAAGAGATTAGAGGGAGTGTGATTAGTAGATGGACTAAGGTACAAAGTAGATTGAGGATAAGAAAATAAGCCTAGAGTGATCTAACAAGGTGTCTGGATGCATTACTTACATGAGAAATTTTGAGTGTTTATGATGAACTAAAAAAAAAGTGTTAAACATTTTTTCTCCAATTAGAGTTATGGAGATGTTGATTTCATATGTGTTGTGTGGGTGTTCAACATCTAGAATAAGTGGGTGCTTATTTATACATAGGGGTGGGTGCTCTTTGTGAAGTTGGTTCTTCATTAAAATGTCTCATGTTTATGATCATCTTATAAGAAAAGTGTTCCATGTGTTTTTAGGCTTGAGAGTGGGTTTTAATCCCCAATAAGGTTTCCCACATAGTTCTTGTGTTATGTGTGTGATCTTGCATCATATTTTTTATTCATTATTATGAACATCTTGTATGATTTATGAATACTTTTAGTCATTGATTAAGATTTTGAAAGGATTAAAAATGAATTTTGAAATATCTTGCATCACTAATTCATCCCCCTAGTGATTGTACCTCTAAAAATTAGTATTAGTGTTAGACCTTCATTACAAGTTTAATAATTTAAAGGTGATCCAATGTATAATATGACAAGTCAATAAATGTAGGGTTTCTCTAAAACTCAATCACCATTGTCTAATGAGTCAAATTATGCTTTCTAGTGTATAAGGATGAGGATATACATCATGTGTCTAGGGTTTGATACTTGGAAATCTATCATGGATGATTAGTCTACACCAACTCCTCGAACTATTGTTGTTAATAATAAGTTGAGTGAGAATAATTATAAAGCTATGAATGCTATCATTTTTGGTTTATCTAGGGATGAGTTCACCAAAGTTATCCATTTCAATTCTTCTAAGGAAATTTGTTAAAAATTATAGACTATTTATGAAGGAAACTCTAAAGTAAAATTGGCTAAGTTGCAAACTTACTGAAGGCAATTTCAAGGTCTCAAAATAAAAGAAGTTATTATGGCATCCTATCTTCTAAGGGTTGATGAAGTAGTAAACATTATCAGAGGTCTTGGAGATGTTATTTATGAAGCTACTATAATACATAAGGTATTAAGGAATCTTACACTTATGTTTGATTCAAAAATCTCAACTATAGAATAAAGTTATGATCTCACTCAATTAAAGATAGATGAACTAAATGACATCCTTACTGCCTATGAGATGAGAGTTGATAAGGAAAAACCTCCTAAGAAGTAAGTAGCATTCAAGACAAAAATAAATTCAAATAAGAAAATAAATCAAGGTAAGGAATTCAAGTATAATGAGATATCGGATTATGAACTAACAACTTTGTTTACAAGTAAATTAAAAACAGGCTCAGGGAAGTATAAGGGTAAACTACCCTTCAAATGTTTCAATTGTGGATAAGTAGGACACTTTTCTAAAAAGTGACATCATAAGCATAAGAATAATTATGATGAAGAGCATGGTGAAATCAAAGATGAAGGAAAGAAGACATTCAGATCTAATAAGAGGAAGAAAGGATTCAAAAAGTATGACAACAAGAATAAGTCCTTCAAGAACAAGAGAGTCTCTACACCAATATAGATTGTAGCTAATTTGATGAGAGTGAAGATAGTGATTCTAAGTTTGATATTGAAGATAAAGTCCTATACATGGTCGAAGAAGGAATTTGCTTATATTAAAAAGAGTCTACATAGAGTGATACATATAATGAAGAAGACAAGGAGAAATTTGAGACTAAATTAATAAATTCTCATGAAGAATTGAATATTAACAAGAAGATGAAGTCTCAAATAAATGACTATGAAGATAAATTTAGAGTGTTTTAATCAAGAATGAATGATGATACTAGGAAACATGAAGATACCATCAAGCATCTCAATAGTTAGTTAGAAACTATGTTTACAAGCCTAAAAACCAAATAAGATGAGAGATTAAGGTATGTGATTTAAATTAAGTCATTAAAATATGAGTTAAACAAGACATCTTTTAATGTGAATTCATTTGTGAAGTTTGAAAATATCTCAAAGAATCTTGATAGTATTCTGAGTAATCAAAAGAATGCAAGTGATAGAACTAGTATTGGATAAAAATAAGAATAAAACCATGTAACTCAAGACAAGATAAAGGCTAATGTTATCAAGGAAAATCATATTTTGAATATCAATCATCATTCAAAGAATGAATGTATTTTTAGAATCAATAAAAATCATATTGAGCAACCAAATGCTATGAGATTTGTAAATTTCAATGATCATTGTTACTCCTACAATGAGTTTGGTCATACGTTAAAAGATTGTAAAATACCCTCAAGGAATGAATTTACATGGAATTATGAGAAACAAAATGGTAATCATGAATAAAATCATCACTCAATATAGTCAATAGGTTCACAAGGAAAGAATGACATCTTTTTCTACAAATGTCAAGGATTTGTTCATATTGCAAAGTTTTATAATATCTTCATTAGGGGACCAAATGATCAAGTACATAATCATGAAACTTCAAGATCACAAGGTATGTACAATATAAGAAACCTAATTTATTTTAAATGTCATGAGAGAGGTCACTTATCAAGGTTTTACAAAAATGATAAGTATTTTACTTCAAAGATTATCAATCCTATCATGAAGAGAAGGAGCCATAGTGAATGTAAGCCAAAGAAGGTAAATGAAAAATAGGCTCGTAATGGATTATTTGCCATGATAGAATAGGGAACAAGTTCAAGTATCAAGTAACAAGTCTTATCTACCTAAATGGATAAGGAAATCAAGAAGGATCCTGAGATAAAAGAAAATAATAGGGTTGAGAATGCATTCAAAGTCAATTTAAAGATGAAGGACTACTTTTTTAATTGAGATCATGGAGATATGGGAGTCTCCTAATTTTTGGAATATTTAGTCCCTTTATTACAAGTGGGTGTCTCTACCTATGCTTCTTAGGAGACATATTTTTTATGGAAGAAAGTATGTGTACTTTAGGTAATGATCAAAGTGCCAATTAGTACAAAGGTATGTTCTTTTAAATATTGATAATATACAAGATGTGTTTAGCTAAGGGGGAGCTAGCTCAGTTAGCTTAAGTGGCTTGAAGAAGGTGTGAAGATGTCTACTATAGTTGTGAATTCAAGAATATTGACATGATGACTTGACCAAACCAAGTCATGTATTTTAAAAAGGTATTAAATCATCATGCATGAGTAAAGAGAGATTAAGATTTCTATATGTAGACAAGTCTAAGGATTAAAAAATCCCAAGTTTAGATTGGTATATGTCAAGGAATATATGACATAATATGGCTCATGATGTTAGGGGGAGCTTTTTAAGCTTTGTGAGTAGTTTTTCAGGTCCAAGGATCAGATAAATCCAAGTTCATATCGGTGCACGTCAAAGGGGGAGAAATCTATTCATATGGTTTAAAGTGTATCATTATCATAACCATCTTAAATATCAATTTAGTGCACTCATATTATTAAAGAATTATTTTTGTCATGTTAAGGAAAAGACCCTTTATCACTAATGTCAAAGGGGGAGAAAGATTAGAATGAATAATTTTAAATAAGTAAAAAGTCATTTTGAGGGTGTTTTTGCCATCAATTACAAAGGGGGAGATTGTTGAACATGGTAATTGATGTCTTAGGTTGTCAATTATGTCAAAAAGAGAATGTGGTACAAATTCATTAATGATAAAGTCATTATTTTGATAGCTTAGAGAGATATGGCACATTTGTAGGTCTATAAGGACAACTAAGAAGTTGTGAAGCATCCATAGATGTTTTGGTGAATTTTTGGTGTGCCTCTTGATCATTTGTAAAGAGAAACATGTATCTTCTATCTTAAGATAATCTAGAACATCACTACACGTCATGTAGATATGAATGAGCTATCAAGTTTGTGTATTTATTTTAGGTACTCAAAAATTCAATTAAGGTCAAAGGTTTTCATGGAGATGTTATCTATAATGCTAAGAGGGTGCCATAAAAATTTAGAGTCTTGAAGTGTTTTTAGCTCAAGTTATAAACCTTTAAAGTTATTCTTTAAAATTTTGATGGGCCAGAGACCGTCAAATTTAACTATGTTGAAATCTGAGGTCACTAGTCAGTAGATCTAATGGTGGGCATTAATCATCTAGATCTTGATCCAATGGTGTGTATGAAGTCAATTTTTAAAAGGTTCTTGATATTAAATGCAATTTTGACATGTGTCTTAATCTTATTGAGTTGATAAAAGATCAAAAGTTTGCAAGGGTTCATACAAATAGAGATCAATGGAGCAAGTTGAGTTAAAGAGTCAAATGTGTAGAAGGCATGTAGAGATACCAAGTGGCATAATTAGGGGAGATATGATTTAATATCAATGGTGAGCATTGAAAGGTAATACTAGGCTCCTTCAAGGAGATTGAAAATGTGTATTTATCAACAATTTCCAAGGAGCATGAGATGAGGTTAAGGTGTTCAATGTTTAGTGTTTAAATAGTGATTGTTAGAATTCAAATATTTAAATTAATGATGAAAAACCAATGCTTATTTCTTGAGGTATATATTTTGATCTAGGATGAATTTATTGATTTAATAAAAATCAAATTTGTAAATGAATTTAAGGTGCATCCATAACATCTACTTAGAAGGTTTGAATGTTTGTGTAGTCAAAGTTATGGAGCTTCAAAATTTATTGTTTATTGCTTCATAGTGTTAGTATGTATAGAATAATGTTTGATCAATTTGTACTCTATAAAAATATTTTTTTAGCAAGATCAATCATTTGAAGATGTCTTAGAGATAATATGGAGTGGACCCATGTATTTGAAAGTGATCGTATGTTCTTAATTTACTCGATGAAGTACTAAAAGGGTGAATAGGTCTCCATGAAACATATAAGGGATAATAAGACCTACTTTAAATGTGTAAATACTTAAGTGTGACCTATAGATGCTATGGCTGGCCAATGACAATGTATTTGAGTTATTATTAAAATGATAGAAGTATAAAGGGTTAAGGCAAGCATTATGTTTGACCTAGAAGTTGATTTTCATGAAGACTCTATAAATAGTAGAGACCAAGGTAATGGTTTCTACATTGGTGTCAATGAATTGAGAGAGAATAATTTAGAGATGAAGGAAATATATTAAAGGGAGTGTGCTCAATGGATGGATTAAATTATAGAGTATATTGAGGATGAGAAAAAAAACCTAAAGTGATCCAAAAGGGTGTTTAGATGCATTGATTACATGAACAAGTTTGAGTGTGTGTAATGAATTGAAAGAGAGGTGTTAAACATTTTTTATCCAATTAGATTGATCTACAATTAGAGTTTTGGAGCTATTGATTTCATAAGTGTTGTGTGGGTGCTGAACATTTAAAACAAGTGGGTGATTTTTCATACTTAGGGTTGAGTTTTCTTTGTGAAGTGGGTGATTCACTAAAAGTTCTCATGTTTGTGATCATCTTATAAGACAAGTAGTCCATGTGTTTTTAGGCTTGAGAGTGTGTTTTATTACCCAAGAGGGTTTACCACATAGTTCTTCTATTATGTGTATGATATTGCATCATCTTTCCTATTCATTACTATGAACATCCTGTATTCTTTATGAATTATTGTATTCATTGATTAAGAGTTTGAAATGATTAAAATTGAAGTTTGAAATATCTTGAATCTTTGATTCACCCCATCTTAGTGATTGTACCTCCAATAATTAGTGTCAAAGTTAGACCTTCATTACAATTTTAACCACTTGAACGTGATATAATGTACAATATGTCAAGTCAATAGATGTATGGTTTCTCTAAAAAGTAAGTACCATTATTTAATGGGTCAAATTATGTTTTTTGGAGTACATATATGAGGACATACATCATGTTTCTAGGGTTTGATATTTGGTAATCTATCATGGATGTTACTCTACACCAATAAATCCTCCAAATACTATTATTGACAAGAAGTTAAGTGAGAATAATTCTAAAGTTATGAATGCTATCATCTATGGTCTATCTAAGGCTAAGTTCACCAAAATGATCCATTGTAAGTTTTTCAAGGAAATTTGGGATAAATTAAAGACTCTCTATGAAGTAGACTCTAAGGTAAAATTGGCTAAGTTGTAGACCTACTGAAGGTAATTTGAAGGTCTAAAAATAAATGAATAATATATTATGTTATCTTATCTTCTAATTGTTGATGAGGTATTAAACATGATTAGAGGTATTAGAGAGGTGATTAGTTAAGCTACTATAATACATAAGGTATTGAGGACTGTTACACTCAAGTTTCATTTAAAAGTCCCTATTTTAGAATAAATTTATGATCCCACTCAATTGAAGATGGATGAATTACATGGCATGCTTACTACCTATGAGATGAGAGTTGATGAGGATAGACCTCCTAAGAAGGAAGTGTCATTCAAGATAAAAATGAAGAGAAACAATAAAATAACTCAAGGTAAGGAATTCAAGTATGATGAGGTATCTGATGATGAACTAATAGATTTGTTTATAATTAAATTGAAAATAGGCTCAGAGAAGTATAAGGGTAAACTACACTTAAAATGTTTTAATTATGGATAAGTAAGACACTTTTCTAACAATTTCCCTCATAAGCATAAGAATAATGATGATAAATAGCATGATGAAAGCCAAGATGAAGGCAAGAAGACATTCAAGTATGATAAGAGGAAGAAAGGATTCAAAAAGTATGACAATAAGAGGAAGTCTTTCAAGATCAAGAATAGTCTTTATACCAATAAAGATTGTAGTTCATCAAATGAGAGTGAAGATAGTGATTCTAAGTTTGATATTAAAGATGAATTCATATACATGGCTAAGGAAGCAAATTTTTCATATCAAAAAGAGTATACATGGAGTGATACAGGTATTGAAGAAGACAAGGAGGACTATGATACTGAGTTGAGGAATGCTTGTGAAGAACTAAAGATTAAGAAGAATATTAACAAGAAGATGAAGTCTCAAATCAAGGACTATGAACAACAATTCATAGTGTTTGAATCAAGAATTAATGATAACACCAAGTAACATGAAGATACTATCAAGCATCTCACCAGTAAATTAGAAATAATGTCTACAAGCCTAAAAACCAAAGAATCTGAGAGATTAAGGTATGTGATTGAAATTGGGTGATTAAAATATTAGTTAGACAAGACATGTTCTAAGGTGAAGTCATTTTCAAAGTTTTAAAAGAGCTCAAATGATCTTGATAATATTATGAGTAATCAAAATCAAGCTAGTGATAGAATTGGTCTTGGACAAAAAGAAGAATCAAATCATGTAACTAAAGACAAGATAAAGGATAATGTGATAAGGACATTAAAACTTTGAATATCAATCATTAATCAAGGAATTAAGGTTTTTGCATAATAAAGACAAATCAGATCAAATAACCAAATGCTACAAGGTATGCAAATTTCAATGGTAATTATTACTCTTACAATTAGTTTGGTCATAGGTCAAAAGATTGTAAAATATCCTCAAATAATGAATTTACATGGAATTATGAGAAATAAAATGGTAATCATGAAGAACATCATCATTCAAGATAGTCAATAGGTTCACAAGGAAAGAATGACATCTTTTTTCTACAAATGTCAAGGATTTGTTCATATTGTAAAGTTTTATAATATCTTCTTTAGGAGACCAAATGATTAGGTACATAATCATAAAACTTCAAGATCACAAGGTATGTATAATATAAAAAACCTAATTTGTTTCAAATGTCATGAGAGAGGTCACATAACAAGATTCTACAAGAATGATAAGTATTCTACTCCAAAGATTATCAATCCTATCATGAAGAGAAGGATCCATAGTGAATGGAGGACAAGGAAGGTAAATGAAAAATAGGCTCAAAATGGATTATTTTCCATGAAAAAATAGGGAACAAGTTCATGTTTCAAGGAAAAAGTCTTATCTACCAAAATGGACAAGAAAATCAAGTAAGATCATGAGATAAAATAAAATAATAAGGTTGAAAACTCATTCAAATTCAATCTAAAGATGAAGAAGGGCTACGATTAAAGTTAGAGCATGGAGATATGGGAGTATCCTAAGTTTTGGAATCTTTATTCCCTTTGTGACAATTGGGTGTCTCTACCTATACTTCTTAGGAGACATCTTTTTATATGGAAGTATGTGTGTTATAGGTAATGATCAAAGTGCCAATTATTATAAAGGTATGTTCTTTTCAATATTTATAATATGCAAGATGTGTTTGGATAAGGGGGAGATAACTCAGTTAGCTTGAGTGTCTTGAATAAGGTGTGAAGATGTCTATTAAAGTTGTGAATTCAAGAAGATTGACATGATGATTTGATCAAACCAAGTCATGTATTTTGATAAGGTATTAAATCTTCATGCATGAGAAAAGAGAGCTTGTGAGTTATGTATGTAGATAGGTACAAGGATCATAAAAGTCCAAGTTTAGAATTGTTTATGTCAAAGAACATATGACATAATATGGAGCATGATGTTAGGGAGAACTTTTTAATCTCTATGAGTAGATTGTTAGGTCCAAGGATTAGAGAAGTCTAAGTTTAGATTGGTGCATGTAAAAGGGGTAATAATTGATTCATATGCTTGAAAGTATATAAGTATCTTTATCATATTAAATACTAATTGAATGCATACATATTGTTGAGGAATGATTGTTTGCATGTTCAAGAATGATTATTGGCATGTTGAGGAAGAGACCCTTCGTAATTAATGTTAAAGGGGTAAAAATATCAAAATGAAGAAGTTAAAATAAGTACGAAGTCATTATAAGAGTGTTTTTTCCATCAATGACGAAGAGGGATATTGTTGATCATGGTCATTGATGTCTTATGTTGTCATTTATGTTAAAGAGAACATGTGGTACTAATGCATTAATGACAAAGTGATCAATTTGATAGATTGAATAGGTATCGCACATTTACAGGTTGGTAAGGACAAATAAGTTGTGAGGCATCCATAGATGTATTGGTGAATTTATGGTGTGTCACTTGATCATTTGGAAAGATAAAAATGCATCTTATATCTTAAGGGAAGCCAAAACATCACTGCACATCATGTAGATATGAATGAATTAGTAAGTTTGTGCATTTATTTTAGGTACTCAAAAAGTCAACTAAGGTCAAAAAATTTTATGGAGATGTTGTCTATAGTTCCAACAGGGTAACCTAAAAATTTATAATCTTGAAGTTTTTTATATCTCAAGTTATAAACCTTAAAATTTACTCTTGCAAATTGTGATGGGCCAGAGACCATCAAGTTTAATTACATTGAAATCTGAGGTCACTAGTTAGTATATCTAATGTTGAGAATTCATCATCCATATCTTGATCCAATGGTATATGTGAATTCAAATTGTTAAGGTTTATTGAGATTAAATATGCTTGTGACATGTGTCTCAATATCATTAATTTGATAGAAGATCAACAATTTGTGGGGGTTCATACAGATAGAGATAAATGGTGTAGGTAAATTCAAAATGATAAATGTGTAGATGGCAAGTAGAGATGGAAAGTGTCACAATCATGAGAACTCTAATCTAACATCAGTGGTGAGCATTACAAGGTAAAGACTAGGCTATTGTAAGGAGATTGATGGTGTGTATTTTTCCATAGTTTATAGGGAGCATGAGATGAGGTTAAGGTTCTTGATGTTTAGTGTCTGAATAGTGATTGTTGGAATTTAAATATTCAAATTAATGAGGGAAAACTAGTTCTTAGTTTTTAAGCTATATCTTTTGATCCAAGATGAATTTATAGATATAGTAAAAATTAAATTTGTAAAGGAATTCAATGTGGATCTAGAGATTCTAATTAGAAAGTCTGAGTGTTTATATATTCAAAGTTATGAAGCTTTAAATTTGACTATTTATTCTTTCATGGTGCTAGTATGTATAGAATAATGTTTGAGCAATTTGTGCTTTAGAAAATAACATGATGAATATTGCCCCTAGAAAATAGGTTACAATTGAAAAAAAACCAAGATGGGGGAATATATGAAAAGGAAGGGGGTGGTTGAGTTATCTCCATATGCACTAGGCAAGTGGATGTTGGCTACATAGTTTCATGGATATGATGATCCAATAAAACTTTAGGCCAAATGTAGTTCTCCCAAGAAATGGAAAAAAAATTATGATTGATATAAGACATGATGGATGTGATATAAGAATAAGGATGAACTCAAAAAATGGGGATAGTGTAGGATAAAATGCCAAAAAGGATGGGGAAACTAAGGAACAAGTGGTTTATTTATGACTTAGTGAAGGTTCCCAGAATCCTTAAGGAAAAGAATTGGTCAATGTTTTTGGTTTTTATAAATAATTATTAAATGTTTTTGGAATTTTCAAAGCATATCAACTTAATAGAGAATGACAAGAAACTAAAATGATCTAAGCTCACAAAATGGTGAGAACATTATAACTTGAAATGATGCTCACAAAATGGTGAGAGCGTGGCTGAAGTTGCTCATAAAATGGTGAGAGCATGGCTCAAAGGGGACTAATCTAACCTCAACACAAATCAAACATGACCCACATAGTCCCAAAATGGTTTTAGTTCATAGTAGTTTCCCTTATAGTAGAATAATCTGACTAGTGTAGTATATAATTCAAATAAATAGGCACAGTTGTTATGATGGCATAATATGACATAAGAATGGATAGATGATATGTCAAGGAAAAATAAAAAAATGTTTCCCCTAGTTTTCCCATAGGTAGTTATAACTATGATTTAACTAATATATCAATGATACCAATTTTCACTAGCATGTGATATAATTAGTATCAAGATTGGTGAACATATATTTGCCCCAATAAGCGATATAACCAAGCTCACATAAACAAAATTGATAAGAAGGGAATAAGAAACAAAGGATGCAACTACCAAAACTTCTATCATACTACTCTAATAAACTACCTCTGTCTGAAATGCTTGAAATAATTATTGAAACTAATTTGATTTTGTATGCTAAAAATGTGAAACCAATGGATGAACCAAGGTCAAACAGGTTAGGTTGATAGGATTAAAAACATGCTTGGTCGAGTAGGAATGAAATGGTTGGATGGTTTGGCTAGAATGGCCTTGCTTAGGATAATAATAGATTGGATTAAAATGGTAAGAGGGTTTCCCCCAAGTAATAGGGTGAATAGATGGGTAAGCAATAATGGCAAAAATAATGGCAAGTTGAAATGGTATGGTACATGTTTTTGGTTGATGATGGTTGTTGGTTTTGGATGTGCTTGGCTTGGGTATGGTAAATAACATATGATTCTAATGATATTATTATTTTTGACATGGATATTCACTCTTAATCAACAAAATAGAAAAATAGAAAATCAATCATGTTAATTTTTATCCCATTCCTTGTCTAAATAATTGCTCTGTCAAGAACTAACTACATATTTGGATGCTAAAAATGTTGTTGTGATCTTCGTTGGTCATTGATTTTGATTCATTCAAACTTTGAGATAAGGTATCTTTGTAGATATATAAAGGAAGTATGGTTATAGATGGTAAATATGGATAAATGTTGGATGATAGATTTGATTTGGTAATGTAATGATGGAGGATAATGGAATGAATAATGTATGGGAAACAAATGAAGATTAGGATTTTTAGGAATACATAATGTTGTTGATTTTAGATTCAACATAACTTTGGATGTGGTGGGGTGAAAGACTTATTCTCTTGATAAAACCACCAAATTATTTTGTTGTTTGCACCTGAGAGTATCTACCATCTAATTAGGCTATAGATTGGAAGCTATATTGATTTAATCCTTGATAATGTCCTCATTAAGCAGTAAAGAAATTTTGTGCTCAGCCATTGGTACCTTGAAGAGGTTTCTACCAATGAATTTATCTTGATTATATTGTAGTGTCTCTAAGAAGGTTTCACTAAAGAATGTTGACTTTTGGCTTTGATTATCCCCTAGCACCTCCAAAAATGTTTCACTAGAAGATGTTGAGTTATGACTTTGATTGCCCCCTAGAACCTTTGAAAAGGTTTCACTAAGAGAGTGTTATTCTATGATATAATTATGGTCTTAGTCCCCTTGATTTTCTTCATCTGATATGTCACCATAGATGCAATTCACCAAGGTATGATTTTGTTGGTCCCAATCAACACTTTCGGGAGATGGAATGTTAATGACATGGCTATGATGGTTGATGGTAATGGTAATGGAATGGGAAGAGGTTGCATAATCCTCATAGAATATATTATGAGGACTTGTGTCAATGTTGAAGTAATCATACTCAAAAATTGTATAATGATCACAAACATATTCATAATGATCTTTTATGCATGCATAACCAATGTTGTAATAGTCAAGAACATATTTTGTATCTGAATTTGATTCTGACTTAAGAGACTCTAAATCTAGTGTCAAGACTAATGTTGATTCTAATTATAATGCTAAATTTGATGTCAAATAAATAATATAACTTGAATCTAACTTTTATTCTTTATATAATTGGTACTCTATTATAATGATGTCTTGTTTAATGTTTGGTATTAGACAAGTAAGAACCTATGATGGCATAACGGGATCCACAAAGACTAGTTTTTCATAGTGAGACTCCTCTAGGATGGGAAAAAGGTTAAGAGGCAACTCCTTAGAGATTAGCTTGTCAAAAGGAGGATCTTAAAAAATAGGAATATGATTGATGTAATGATTTTATCAAAGGTAGTTATAATCATTAAGAAGTGACTCAACAAAGACTGGTTCATTAGAGTGAGTCTCCTGAACAACTAGTATAGATCAATAGGTGATTCATCATAGGTTGACTTATAAAAAGTGGTTGGTTCAATAAAAACATTTTAGATCGGTTGGTTTTCTTGGCCTTGGTTTCCAATGAGTTGGAAAATACCAGTTTTGAACATAACCTAGTCTTTGAATGAATAGATTGGTTGAGTTTTTTATTGTAATAGTTGGGATTGTGGTTAAATTAGTTGGGGTTTTGGTTGGATTGGTTGATGTTTAGGCTAAATGATGGGTTGAATCTGAATGATTGTTTGGTATCATAATTGGATTGGTTGATATTTGGGTTGAATTGGCTGGGGTTTTCTAAAATGGGGAATGATAGTCACTAGATGAGGAATGGTTGATGGTTGGATAATGGGTGGGAATTATGGAGCTTAACTACTTAAACAAGCTAAAGGATGAGGTTATGAAATATAAATCATAGGGCATCATAGATTTTTATTGATTACATAAGCCAAAGTATCCAAGTCATCCTCATAAACCATATCATCCTAGTCATGGTCTTGAGTTGGATTGTAAGTCGATTCTTAACTTTGTTCCATGTATTGATTATTGTAAGGAGGGTATGGATCCATCTCCCAAAAAACATTATCATTGTAGAGGTATGTACCCAATTTCACCTCACCAACCATATCATCCATATTGAGGTTTTGACTTTGGTCCCTAATTTAATTTTTACAAGGTAGATAAAATTCCATCTCACAAACCATGTTATCATCAAAGGGGTCTTGAATAAATCCATAAAAATCAAAGTCATTTTGTGCAGCCATTCTATCATAACTTGGATTGTACATGAATCCACCATAAGTGTAGCTATACATATCCACATTAGTGATGAAAGCTCTAAAACAAAAATACTTATAGTTATACAAACTCTTAAAAATAATGTCTAAAGGACAAAAGGTTCAAACTTGGTCTAACTTGGTTGAAGGTGGAGTTTTATCTCCAATGTGGTTTGAAGATGGAGCCGTATCTCCAAAATGGTTTGTGTATAAACTTATCCTAAAATATTTTAATGTCAAAATGTCAAATGTCAAATGTTGTACACATAAAAGGTAAAGTAATGAATAAAAACCAGTATGTCAAAGTCTAGGCCAAAGTGCTCCAAACAAGGTCTAAACCAGGAAAGGGAAAAGTTGAGTTCCTAGGTCTTTTATCAAAACATGGAGTCAAAACCTAGGCTCAAACAAACATGATTTTATATGAATTTTGGCCAAACATGGCATCAAAAGCTAGATTTGAAATAAAATTTGATATGATTTGATTTAATCTAACAAGGTTGGAAAAAATTTGACATAGACCCGAGACATGGAATCAAACATAAACATGATTAGTTGGTATAAGCCATAATAAAAAATTCACTTGTATAAAAGATTATGTTTTCTCAAATAAAAACATAAATAAAGATGAGGATAGGCTGAATGAACAAATAAGTGATAGTTTTTAAATTTGGGCAATCGATTAACCTAATGTATGCAACCCAAAAGAGAAAGATATATGTATCATCCCCTATGAAATGAGGACTAAATAGAAATCAATAAATATTTGAATTTGAAATTGGAAAGCTTAATTGAAAACTTAATAGTTGAAAACTATGATTGGAATAAATAATCTAGATAAGATTGAATAGCATGATGATGTATGAACAAGGTCCAAATGGCATATGTGACATGGTTTGGTTAGTTTGAAATAATATTTTTTGATACAAGGTAAAAAATGTCTTAAAATAAAATGAGCATCCTGATGGTGTAAGCATGCTCTAATTATGTGATCAATGTTATGTTTCAAATACTCAAAGGCTCAAACTTGATAATGATGTGGGCAATATAATGGTACCCATTTTAAACAAGTAATACACACATAAACATGTTTAACAAAAATATCAAGGCACAAGTGTGGTGTTTATAGGGAGCATGAGATGAGGTTAAGGTTCTTGATGTTTAGTGTCTGAATAGTGATTGTTGGAATTTAAATATTCAAATTAATGAGGGAAAACTAGTTCTTAGTTTTTAAGCTATATCTTTTGATCCAAGATGAATTTATAGATATAGTAAAAATTAAATTTGTAAAGGAATTCAATGTGGATCTAGAGAATCTAATTAGAAAGTCTGAGTGTTTATATATTCAAAGTTATGAAGCTTTAAATTTGACTATTTATTCTTTCATGGTGCTAGTATGTATAGAATAATGTTTGAGCAATTTGTGCTTTAGAAGAAGAGTGTTTTGGTGGGAACAATCACTTGAATATGTCTTAGAGATCATATGAAGTGGACCCATGTATTTGAAAGTGATCATATGTTCTTAATTTTCTTTATGAAGTACTAAAAGGGTGAATAGGTCTCCATAATACCTATAAGGGATACTAACGCCTAATTGAAAGGTGTAGCTACTTAACCATAAAACATAGACGATATGGCCAACTTATGATAATGTATTTAAACTATGATTAGCATGATATAATTATTAAGGGTTAATTCAAGTATTATGGTTGACCTAGAAGTTGATATGCATGAAGGCTCTATAAATAGTAGAGACCAAGGTAATGGTTTCTAGACTTGGTATGAATGAATTGAGAGAGTAGAATATAGAGATGAAGGAGAGAGGTCAGAGGGAGTGTGCTCAATGGATGGACTATACTATAGAGTAGATTGAGGATGAGTGAAGAATCTTATAGTGATCCAAAAGGGTTTTTAGATGCATTGATTATATGATCAAATTTGAGTGTGTGTGATGAATTTAAGGATATGTGTTAAACATTATTTATCTAATCAAATTGATCTCTAATCAGAGTTTTGGAGCTTTTGATTTCATAGGTGTTGTGTGGGTGCTCAAAATATAGAATAACTAGGTAATTGTTCATACTTAAGGGTGGGTGCTCCTTGTGAAGTGGGTGCTTCACTAAAATATCTTGTGTTTATGTTCATTTTATAGGATAAGTAGTCCATGTGTTTGCAATCTTGAGAGCGAGTTTTATTTCCCAAGAGGGTTTCCTACTTAGTTTTTGCATTATGTGTGTGATGTTGCATCATATTAATTATTCATTATTATGAACATCTTGTATGCTTTATGAGTGCTTTTAGTCATTGATTAAGAGTTTGAAAGGATTAAAATTAAAGTTTGAAATATCTTGCATCACTAATTCATCCACCCTCCATGATTATACCTCTAACATTGGGATGATTGTGTTGATACCATTATATAAACATGATGTAGGTGTCTTATATAGAATACTTACTATAAAAGGATGTAACCACCTAGATTCTTCTAGATTTATTTTCACCTTCACTCTGGTGCATTTATATATGGGTTATGGATTGTCTTTCCTCATGAATTTTTAAAACCATAATTACTCATCCTCATGGTGACCTTGGGAAAAAATGGGTTAGTGGGCACATAGTGTCAAGCTAAACCCTAATACACCTCTATTAATGAGTGTTTCCTATATAGCTAATACTCCAAAGAGGGACTCAAATTGATTTAGTTATGTCTTATGTGTTAGATTTTATGTGAATCATGTAATATGTGTAAAGAAAGTACAATGGTGACCTAGATTGTAATTTGGAAAATCAATCTTTTAGGTTATTCCCTTAATAATTTAGACCTATGTATGTGATGTCCCTATGACCAATATGAAAATAGGATAAAATAAGGAATCTTTACTTTATCAATTACTTGATTGATTATTTTTTTAAGTTACCTTAGGTATTTTTGAGTGTATGTTAAGTGAGGAATGATTGAGGGTTGATCTTATTATTGTATAAAAGTTTACTAGATTGAATTTTGCACTTAGTCATGCACTTAGCTATCAAACCAAGTTAGTTATATATTTGGTGGAGCTAGGCATAAGGATGTAAGGGTTTTGGGCACAACATTTAACATATTATAGCACTAGCATCAGTTTCACACAAGGTGCAAGCCTTATGCATTCACCCAAAGTGCAATAATGAAGGGATTGGGCCCATATTAGGCTAGTTATAACATGGTGTAACTTGGGGTTCAAGGGGACTTAGTCATTATTCAGAGGGGTTCAGGTAGCCTACTAGTGATAGGATATTTAGGGGAAGCTCATTAGGAATGAACCTTCTCAAGGACATATGTCCTAAGTTACAAGTCCATAACTAGCTAGGTGGGGCTCTTAGCAGTGTAAGCTATGATAAAGGATAACATAAGGTCATTCAAGTACTTAGGTAAATCATAGGGATGTCTTAGGTTCAATTTCTCATCCTCAAGGTAACACCATATGTACAGGTCTTCAAAACTTGGTGCATTTTATTTCTAACACTTAGTCACTTTATAGGTAAGTCGAGGTCACTATATGGTATAAAGATGCCATTAGCAACCAGGGATGAACCTCCATCTCATTATACATTCAAGTAAGTATATACAATAATATTCAATTAAAACTAACTTATAAACATAAATTTACATAGAATAAAGTAAGAGTCATCATATCATTTATTCAACCACATTCTTCATTATTTCATGGTTCATTAAACATAGATAAAGTATAAAATAGATTATATGTCATTTCCTAACATTAATTATGCCTAGAAGGTTATAGGTGACTTTGGGATATACACTAAAATGTCTAAAATATCATATGCATAATAAAAAATACTAATGGTTCACTCTCTATTCCACCAGAGATTTCCTACCTTGGTTGCCTCTCTCAATCTTCAAATGTGAGTCTTCTTTTATAGGAGGTTGTGAGTCTCCTACTAAGTTATATGGGAATGTGCTAAGTGATGAGCTATCATGAATCCAATAGCTCCACTAAATTACCCAAGTTGGATGAGCACATGATGTATGTTGAGATATCACTTGGGGGTCACTTCCTCACTTGTTCCACTCTCTAACATTCATGATTCTCAAGCTACCATTTATAAATCTTGGCAGGGATGTCTCTTAAAAGTCAGCGTCATGCAACCACCTACCAGCTAGCATGGGATCCTTAGGGACTCCTCCAACTAGAACCAAAAGGTACAAAAATTAGTAACCACTCCAAGGATTACCTCACACTAATATTTGACAAGTTGGTATGGCTTATGTAAAGGTACAAAAGGGGGGCCAACATTACCCCATACAAAATTGCTAGTCTACCCTAGACTAGGCTTTTAGCACCTTTGGTGCACAAAATTTGGGCATGCCCTGCTCTAGATCTCCTTTAAAGTTATTAAATCCCTGAATAGCACCTTTTATTTCTTTGATGGTGCTATCCACTTTATTCAATTTATCCTTGAGAGTGATCACATCCATGCTTTATAATTCCTTCTTGAAGGTCTCAAGCCTTTCCTTCACTCGCTTCACTCCACCATCCAAAATCTACCCTTGTTCACTAGCCTTAGGTTGGAAGGCACAAAAGACTAACTCCAAGTCTTTCTCTTGAGTCTTTAATTGAACACTAAGGGAGTTAACCTTGGCCATTACTTGCATGTTCTAAATATTGGTTATCATGAAGGAGTGTTGGAACAAAGCATCCTTCTCCTCCTTTTTTGTCTTGAGGCACACATTGATGACTATTACCTAGTTGGTGAAGTTATCAAATATTTTATCATCTTATTCAATGCACTCTTTATGTTTATTGAATAGTTCTTTGAACACATCCATATTTTTATTAAACTCCTTCCTTAGGTCCTCATAGGGGTCCTCTTGGTCTTTGAGCACTAGCCTCATCCTTAGTATCATCTAGTTTAAGAGTGCATAGACATAATCAACTTATTTCATTCTAGAGGTATCTACACCATCTAAGAGGGATGGATTTACCTCTTACACATTCTTTATTAGTTGTTTTAGCTTGAGTTTTGTTACCTCAAGCTTTTTCTCTATCTTTTATTGTTTTCCTCTGGCTACTGACATGAACATCATTGATGATGCTCTTATGCACCACCAAGGATTTCATCTTTATTAGTGAATTTCTAGAGCACACAAGGTTCATATTATGATGATTGAGAAGGTGGTAATCATGCCCTTCCTTAGGTTTCTTTGTGCATCAAATTACCTTAGTTAGAACCTCAAAATCAAGCTCATCTATGTAGCAATCCAATTCCCAAGAAACTTGGTGGCACTTCAAGGTCATAGTAGTCCTTGGAGGCATGAAATCCATCATGTAGAAGTTATCATCCTATTTAAACCCCTATTACACCATTTCATTACTTTTGGGCTCATATTCTTCATCTTCACCTAGCTCTTCCTCTTTGCTAGTGTTGGTGCCTGAACCAATCTCTTCATCTTTTCCCCTTTTTTCTTCTTTTCCTTCTTTTTCTCCTTATTTTTTATCATATTCTCCTTATTCTTATTTCTCATATTCCCCTTCTCTTTCTCCTTCTCTCTTTGGCACTAGACCCGCAATCATGTTGATCTTGTAGGGGTTGTTCTATAGACTTTTCCCCTTCATTCATTTCTTCCTACCATGGCCTTATTTCCTTCATTTTCTTCTCCAATGTGCCAATATCAACTTATTCATTTTTAGGCACCCCTTTATAGCTGTGGCATACCTATTATGTAGCTTCCTTTTCTATCCTAGTAGAGGTGTTAGGCATCATCTCTAGTAATTTCTCTTCCTTGGGTTCCATACTAATGAGATCCTTCTTCTTTTCCCTTTCCTCTAACATGTGTGGCCTTTCTTCCTGGGATAATTTATATTCTCTCTCCCTCTTTTTTTCCATCTCTACTTAAACCTTTTTTTCTACCTCTTCTTTCTTGGCCCTTTCTTGTTCATCCTTTCTCTTTGTGGCTTTCACAGTGCATTTCTTTTCTCTTTCTCTTATCTCTTTAACCTTTATCTGATAAATCTTAGTTTGAGAGATTCCCTTGGCTTTCATCTCCTCACACTTGTGGTGAAATATTAGCACCACATCAATATGGCCTTAATCTATTCCCATGTCCTTCCATTGGCATTGTAATTCTTCCTCCATTGATGTACTTGAAGGTGTTGCCTCCTCAGGATCTTTTCTATCTCTTATTCCTTCCTTATTCCTTCACCTCATGTGCCTTGCACTCTTTGTAATTTCTCCATTCCTCTGACTCTAACATTTTTATGACCTCTTTTAGCATCCTATCCTTGGTCATTTCCTCCTTTTGGACCTCTAGTTCTTCTTCCCTTTGCATCTCAGCTTTAAACAAGCCAAATATCTTCCATTTGCACCTTTATTTCTATAATTCAATCAGGGGTGATGGGGATAGGGTTGATTATAGAATTGATGAGGACTCATCATCCTAGGTATAATGTAAGTACCCCTCCAACTCTCTTATTCCTCTAAATCCTCTTCCTCCTTAGATACAATAAATTTGGGCATTGAAGAGGAAGCTTTTCCATTGTTTTTCTCTTTTGTGCTAGGGGAGGCTTTATGCGTGAATCTCATGTGCTTCTTAGATGACTCTAAAGTAGAAGATATTTAAATTTATCCACTCCTCAATTTATTATAAGTTCTCTCATTTTATTTCTTTAGGTATTTTTTCTTCTCAGGGGTATTATGGTTCCTTCATCCCCTATCTGAACTAGGGGGTCTCTTCTCTACTCAGTGCTAGACCTAGTGATAGAATCCTTCTTCCTTGAATTCATCATAAAATAGAGCCTATGGATGAATACAAGGATGGTGATTTCTTGGATTGGATCGATGTCTATGTGATCTAAGGCATCTTCATCATCTTTTATCATACTTCCATCTATGCAAGGAAAATTGCACCTCATTTTTTGACTTTTTACATCTAGTTCCTTAACTATAATGTACATCTTCTATGTGTTTATAATCTATTAAAACACATCCTTGAAGTATTATATCAAGAAGGTGAAGGGGATATTTAACTATCTTGACTTGTTCTTATCCTTCAGCACCAAGTGCATGATGTAGTAGTAATGCATAATGGAAAAAGTTTCCATTTTGAACATGCTCATAGGAATCCTCTAAGGGATGCACCACTCCATTCCAAAGGATTTGATGTACTAATTACAATAATGCATTATGCAATTTTTGTATTTTGGGATAAAGGTGGTGGGGCAGGTGTAGTCCTTATACTTCTACATAGGGGATTCGTGGTGTTCTAGAAACACCCATAGGTTATCTTCACTTCCATCAAGGATCTTGATCTCCTCCATCATGATCAAGATGAGGATGGAGCCCTATTAGAAAGTCCCCTTGGCACTGTGGAATTCTAGTAAATTCTTGATCAATTCTTATATAATAAATTGGATGATATTAAATTATACACCCTATATGATATGATATGTGACACATAGGTACACCATAAACACATCTATCCACCAGTCACTAGGACATAATTTAGACCTCACAAGGCATGTCACCACCCTCATGCCTAGGTCTTCACACTTTTTGATTGGGAACATATATCCCCCTTGAAGTAATTTAGGAGTTTCATAATGTGCTCTACTTCATCATCATTTATCAGTTGATGGATATCTCTATCCGTGTTTGGGATCCTGGTTATCCATTTTATCATATGTGTAGAGATCTTCATGCATTGACCTGTGAAGTATACATGGTCCTCATAGATGCATGAGAGAAGGAACTATATGAGCCCTTCAAGCTTTATAAATCAAGGCAACTCATAGAATTGAGTTCTATTAGAATCTTTTAACTTATCTTGAATTAAGACATTAAATAGGGTATCACCTTTGAGTGTCTTGTACCTTGTATCCACCATCAAGTCATACAACAAGTCTTAAAAGTGACTTGATGTTTGATGGTTGTTTTTCTTAAATTGTCATATTTGTGCAAAGGAGAACCATGGTTCTCTTATTGATACCTTTGGTGGGAACTAAATGTATTTATAGGACATTTTTTTTAATACCTTGATATCCACCACTATGATGTTAATTGCCTCAACTATCTATGCATTTATCTTAGTGGCAAATGATTCCTCAATAACTTTTACTTACTTGGGTTCTAGCTACATCAACATGAAGATTGCTACCTTCCTCTTCTTCACCATTCTAAATCTATTTGTATTAAACCTCAAGAGGTATGGACTCCCAAAGCCTCGAATGATGACTGGTGATTCAAAAATCATGGGGTTTGTGACTATTTTCTCAGCTCTAAGCTTTGTTGGCCATTAATGGTAGCTTGGGTGACAACTCCCTAGTTTAACTTGGTTCTCTGTATGAACCTCTTTCTTTAATCTTTCACACTAGTCTTCACTATGAATTCACTCTCTCTCTATATATATATATATTTCCATTTACTCTAAGGTTCTTGGATTACTCAAATGCTCACTATGATAGGGTTCTTCTTGCTTTGTCTCTTTAGTTTCTCACTAGCTTTGCACTAAGTCTTTGAGTTAGTGTAAACTTGGTAACCTAAGTAAGTTCATCATTTAAACTTTTATACCCTTCACTTGTCAACTACCATTATTAATGTAGGCTTAATGGTGTAGGCATATCAATTTCTTAGACAACATGAAAATATATGAAATCCTTAAAAATATCTTATCTTGTACACATTAATTATGTATCTTTGTGCCACTACCATTACCTTATTGAATGCTTCTAAAAGATTTTTTGATGAACTGGCATGTGGTTCAAAAGGTCACTTCCCACTCATTTTGAGGTGGATGTTAGTTGTCTTAGATGACTTCCTTCAGCATGTGTATCCTTCAACATGACCTTCACCTTCCTTGTGGTAACCAAGGCATAACACCTCACATGTGTGTTATTTAGCCTCCTCAGTTCCACTATCTTCTAGATGCACTCTTATTTCAAGTGAACTTCTCTATCTTGTTCAATTTATTATATGTATCTTTGTGCTACCACTATCACCTCATTGAATGATTTTAATGGATTTTTTAGTGAAGTGATGTGTGGTTTAAATGGTCATTTCTTTCTCATTTTTAGGTGGATCTTATTTGTATTAGATGACTTCCTTTGGTGCATGAATACTTCGGTGTGACCTTCACTTTCCTTATGTCAATCTATGTGTAGTACCTCACATGCATATAATTCAACCTCCTCAGTTCCACTATGTTCTAGTTGTGCTCCTATTTCAAGCATACTTCTCTATCTTTTCCTATCCTTCTCCATACAAATCCCTTGCACTAGTCCTCCAATGCTTTGTTTCTCTCTTGATGATCTTGCACACTTTTATAATGTGCATCTTCACTATCTACCTTATGCTCAACCATGTTAAATGTCTTCACTTGCCTCTTAGGGTTTTGGTACCAAATCAATCAATTCACTTGCATGTAATTTTGGTGTAAAGGTAGCACTATATTATTTCATTCATGAGCCTTCAAGTGCCCTACACTATTTATCTTGCACCTATGTCTCTATTGTTTCTTCTAATTACACTTGGCAAATTTTATGTGCCCACTACTTACATGACTAGTCTCATGCATGTATGGACACAAGTTCTTAACTCACTTGATTGGAATTATGCATGAAGTGTTACCATAAAAGTTCTTATAGATACCATGTGCCACTTGCTACCTTTATACACTACACATAGAATAAATAAAATCATTAAAAGAATGGTTTGGCTTACACCAAATGGTATCTTGGTCAACTTACTCCCAACTAATTTGTGACTAAGAAGTTAGTGTTTCCATGGTGAAAGCACCATCCTACTATCTATATGACTTCAATAAGTTATCATTGAAATGCCCAGGGGGTATTTCACTAGACAATTTGTGTAGCTTGCATATGCCTATTTCCAATATGTGATGGATGATGTATGGACCCATCCACTATATTTTTAGCTTTCTTGGGTATTTGAAGTACTTAGGATCATAGATAAATACCAATGCTCCTTTATTTAGCTCCTTGTGCTTGATGTTTTTAACATGTTAGTGTTTTTAGCATGCCTTTTCAATCTATTGACTTCATTTGGATTGGGCACACTTCTCATCTAAGTGCTTCAAGTCTTCCAACCTTACACGTAAAGATTCTTAGTCATCTAACTGACCAATCTATTTAATGTATAATAAGGGCACCATGAATTCTATAGGCAAAACTAATTTAGCATCAAACACTGGTTAGAATGGTGTAGCCTTATTTAGGCACTTGTAAGTCATGTGGTACACCCATAGTAATATGGAAACATGATCATCCCAATCCTTATGACCTATGTCACATATATATGTCAAGTATATTCTTAAAATCTTTTTAAATGTTTTAGTTGTGTCATTAGCTTAGGGATGATAGAGGTGGTTTTGTGGTGTGCTACCATGTATTCAGTCAAAAGGATATGCATTATTACATTAATGAAATGAGTGCCCCTATTGCTAGTAAGACTAAATGGGAACCCATACTGACTTATTATTTTCTCTCATATGAATCACATAGCTATTATGACTATGTAGTCTTTAGTCAGCATGGCTTTATCCCACTTGGTGAAATAGTTAGTGGCTATTAAGATAAATCTGGCACCTATGCACCATGTTGTGGGATTGATTTGTCCAATAAAATTGATGGCCTATTTTTTGAATGGTACCTAGGTAAGAATGGGAATGAGAAGAATCTCATCTTAGTGGTTTGTATTTTTGGTACACTAGCATACATCACATGCCTTAGTGTACTCCTTGGCATTTTTTAATAGGTATGGCCACCACAAGCCTAATTTCAAAACTTTATGTACCATTACATCACTAATGCAATGGCCTCCTATGATTCCTTCATGTGCTTCTTATAGGATGGATTCCTATTCATGTTCCAAAACACACTAGCATAGGACTTTATCCCTACTAAATTTGTATAGCTCCTCCTCAGTAAGCTAGAAGGGGGCAGCATGGATCATAAGTTATTTCTTTTCCTTAGGAGACAAGATTTGGGGTGAAAACCTAGATTTTAGGAAAGAAAAAATATCCACTAGATATTCAAGAACATGCTAAAATTTGTACAGTTATGCATCTATCATGTCATTTATCACTATTACATCACCATATTTGATTTAAGATAAATGGTCTAGACCCAAGTTTTGCTTCTTAAGTTTAACTATAGTAGAGAACTGGAACTCCTAGAAGAGAACAATCAATTTACATATGCACCCATGTAAAATTGGTTTATTTATGAGGTGATTGAGCTCCTCGTGATCTATGAAAAATATGAATGGGGTTGTCAATAGGTATTGCCTAAATTGTTTTAAGGCATAGACCATTGCCAGCACCTCATGCTTGGTGGTGGTCTAATTTTGCTTTGCATGTGTCAATTTTCTACCTGAAAAGGATATGGGGTGGTCCATCTTGACTTCACTTGGTTATGTCAATATGGAACCAATGGTAGAGCTTGAAACATCAATGTGAACATAGAAATGAGTCATCCAATTAAGAAATTATAAAATTGGTACACTAGCCAGCTTTAACTTCAGTATTTCAAAGGCCTCTTCTTGCACCCCACCCTAGTAAAATGGGTCATCCTTTTGTAAGAGCTCGTATAGGGGTGCTACAATATTTGTATATCTCTAAATGAACTTCCTATAGTAGCCACAATGGCATAGAAAGGTATGAACATTCTTCTATATTAAGGGAGTCTAGATCTAGATTATGATTGTTATCTTCATCACATCAACAAAAAAACCATCTTTGTAGATGGTGTTCCTAATAAATGTCCCAAATGGAGTTTCAAAGATGAACTTCTTCAGATTTAAAGAGATATGGAGCTACCTAAACCTCTCAAACATGAGGCACAAATTATCATAGTGGTCTTTTATAAGACCATACACAATCTAGTCATCAAGATAAACTTGGAATAATTTATGGATAAAGTCCTTGAAGGTAGTGATCACTACCCTAAAGAATATGGCTAGCACATTCTTGAGTCCAAAAGGAATCATGTTATAAGAAAAATAACCCCATTTAATCACAAAGTTTATTTTGTGATTATCCTCCTCCTTGATCTACACTTGATGGTATCCCAAAAAACCATTAGTGAAAGTGTAGTTTTCATAGCCTATGACTCCATCCAGGACCTCATCAATGAATGGGGTCAAGAATGGATCATTAAGGTAAGCGATGTTCAACATCTTGTAATTGATTTAGATCCATATGCATCCATCCTTATTGATTTTGATGATCATCAATCTCACCCATTTAGATTCTTGTAATGGTTAAATGATGTTAGCTACTAGCATTCCATCAATCTCTATTTTTACCTTGGTATGGAGATCGGGATTCATCCAATATGTGTGCTTCTTAACTGGCCTCATTCCATCCACCAAGTTAATGCTTATTTTACCAAGGAAAGGGTGAGATCCTTTCATGTCCTAATATTTATGTGGGAATAAGTCTTATAATTCATTTAGGAGGTCTATGAATCATGCCATCTCTACCTTAGACTAGTAAGAGTTGATAGTGAAAATATTCAACTTGCCTCCTGCGTTGATGTCTAATTTAGTGGTCTTGAGTGGTGCATGATAGAGATCATTCTTTTCCTTATGAGAGTCTTCAAATTTTTTATTCCCCTTAGTTATTTCAATCCAAATATGTATTAGATCATTTTCATCTAGGGTGTTGTCATCCACAAGGTACACAATTTTTTGTGTTCCTATTAAAGCCTTTCAATTACACATTTTCTAGTTCTCATAATCTTCTTCACTAGAGTCACTATTGAAAACAATTTTTTAAAATAATTCTATGAGTGCTAGTCCTTTCTCCCTAAACATTTATATAAGGTGCTCTTCTAGGATTGCAGTGTCCTCAAGCACTACCCTACGAATGACTTGTAGTGGCTCTAGTAGCTCTAAGTTCTATGAGGAAAAGGAGAAGGTATGAATGAACCTCTCCTTGATTAATTACCAATTTATTATCTTGTGGCACATATCATTGATAATATACCATGCTCATACCCATGTTTTCAAGGTCCTATAAAAGGCATGCACCCATAGCCCTTTTGGTACATTCTCACCATAGAAAATCTAGGTTTCTTCACATAATCACACATGTGTGATTAGGTATAAATCATATAAGTAGGTGGGTATGTCTAAGTCTTCATTAATTTTTCAAAACTTAGTCCATATGTTGGCCTTACATCTTGCCAATTTGGCAAGTTAGGTCTTTACACTGCCCATCAATGAGTATAAGTAAACTTCAAAGTATGTGCTAGTGCACCCATTTGATATACCTCCTTGGGGATACAAGCTTTAATGTCATGGACATATGTTTCTATGGGATGGATCCCTTCATACTTTGAGAGCACTGAAATCTTCCCTTTACTTAGTTAGAAAACACTTTTATCAACCTTTTGGATATAGGGAACCCATTATTACTTGGGGCATTCAATCCTTACTAGCCCTATCCTAGTTGGCCTTATTCTAACTATGGATACTAGGTGGCACCTTTAGCTAGTAACCTCACATGCCTCTTCAACCTATGATCAAATAATTTGACAAAGAGAGGAGGTTAAGTCAACTTTTAGTCCATAAAACCATGAAATCAACACACTAACATCTCTAATCCTAGATCTTAGGGGCAGCTTAATGAATAAACAAAAATTGGAAACCCAAATAAAATGCAAAGAACAACAATATTTACCTTCCTTGAGATCTCCAAATTATTTCTTCATTTGGCTTACTTAGATTATGCATAAGAAGTCTTCATCAATGATATATGACTAATATCATCTCCTCTATGCACCATTATTGAATACTTGGCTTGATTGATATGGCTTGGCTAAATTTTGACATTATAAAACTAGGATTTTAGCTTCAGGAATCTATTATTACATTATAACTCTACTTTTATTGAGCTCCCTAAATGAATATCTCTAGGATTGCATTTTTAGGTTTGCAAATCCTTTGGAATGGGTTTAATATAACCATGGTTGAATTTATTAACTTTGGTTGAGTTTGGCATATTCCTAGAATATATTTTTAGATATTTTCCAAAAGTGACAACTCATAAAGGTAATGATTGTGTTATATAATGTTCTAAGATGCTCTTGAATTTATTTTTTAGTAATTGATGTATTAGCTCATGGTTGAACTCAATTAGGATTTGAAATTGATTTAACTTGCTGATTGATTTTTATTAAAGTGTGTAAGTTAATTAATTATTTTTAGTTATTTGGTCATTTATTTGATTTTTATTAATTCAATATATGTATTTTCCTTGTTTAATTGATTTAATAGGCCAAATTGATTTAATACAAAATTATAAATCCAAATTTGAGACTAATATAAATTCTTGGGCTAGGTATTCAATGATTGGTAAGAACTGGTCTCAAGTTAGATATGAAGCCATTGGTGGATAAATTTACACATGCATAGTTTGCCCTTATTTGGGAAGATGTTGTAAGGTATAATCATAGTAATGTATTTTCAAAGAATAAAATGGTTCTTTATTATTACAACTAAAATGATAATGATTGAACTATAGTTTCCCCCTTGAGGGAGTGGTTGGCAAGTGGGTCAACAAATAGTCCCTCAAAAGAAAGAAGAAAAATGAGGTGACCAAACAAATGAATATGATAGGGTGATAACACAATGATTTACCTAAATTTGGGAGAAATCATTAAGAAATGCAAGTGGGATAGTGTACAATGGTTTGCCCAAAGGTGGTTATAAACATTGTACCCTAATAGTGGCAATGTGGTATGATAATAAAATGATTTTCCCCCAAAAGGCAATATAATCATTAAGAAGATAGAGCTGCCCTAGTTAGGATAGACAAATAAGAAATGAAAACTGGTGATAACACAATGATTTGCTCTAGCAAGTGATATAATCATTCAAAATGCATGTGGGATGGTGTGTAGTGTTGATGTTGTATACCCTAATAATGAAAAACATGATTAATGATTGATGATTGATAAGTTGATATAGAGGATAAATATGAATTAGGATAACCTACTAGTAGGGAGATGCTCATCTAAACTAACAAAGGTTAAAATTATTTCATTACATAATTAATCTATTTGGGATATGATTGGGTATTGGATCGAGATTGTTCATGATGTTAATTCCAAGGATATGGTGATGTTACATTGATGTTTTAAACCTCTCAAATCTTATTTTTGTTGTAGTATTTGATGGTAGGCCTCATGATAAAACACCATGGGGGCTTGGCTAAAATATGCATAAGGACTAACTCCTGGTATTTAATACTTAATGGAAAATAATTGTACCAATGATAAAAACCATGATGCTGTAGATATTTGAATATGGATATATTCAAGAATAATGTGAAAATAATCACCCAATGAACACACATAGATTTAATCAAGGCCATAGTGCTGAAAGCAAACAAAAAAGCACACAAACAAATAAATAAAATAGACAAACAAAGAAACAAGTAAGACAAATAAAGAAACAAACAAGTGTTAGTCCTTATTTTAGTATAAATAACATGATGAATATTGCCCCTAGAAAATAGGTTACAATTGAAAAAAAACCAAGATGGGGGAATATATGAAAAGGAAGGGGGTGGTTGAGTTATCTCCATATGCACTAGGCAAGTGGATGTTGCCTACATAGTTTCATGGATATGATGATCCAATAAAACTTCAGGCCAAATGTAGTTCTCCCAAGAAATGGAAAAAAATTATGATTGATATAAGACATGATGTATGTGATATAATAATAAGGATGAACTCAAAAAATGGGGATAGTGTAGGATAAAAGGCCAAAAAGGATGGGGAAACTAAGGAACAAGTGGTTTATTTATGACTTAGTGAAGGTTCCCAGAATCCTTAAGGAAAAGAATTGGTCAATGTTTTTGGTTTTTATAAATAATTATTAAATGTTTTTGGAATTTTCAAAGCATATCAACTTAATAGAGAATGACAAGAAACTAAAATGATCTAAGCTCACAAAATGGTGAGAACATTATAACTTGAAATGATGCTCACAAAATGGTGAGAGCGTGGCTGAAGTTGCTCATAAAATGGTGAGAGCATGGCTCAAAGGGGACTAATCTAACCTCAACACAAATCAAACATGACCCACATAGTCCTAAAATGGTTTTAGTTCATAGTAGTTTCCCTTATAGTAGAATAATCTGACTAGTGTAGTATATAATTCAAATAAATAGGCACAGTTGTTATGATGGCATAATATGACATAAGAATGGATAGATGATATGTCAAGGCAAAATAAAAAAATGTTTCCCCTAGTTTTCCCATAGGTAGTTATAACTATGATGTAACTAATATATCAATGATACCAATTTTCCCTAGCATGTGATATAATTAGTATCAAGATTGGTGAACATATATTTGCCCCAATAAGCGATATAACCAAGCTCACATAAACAAAATTGATAAGAAGGGAATAAGAAACAAAGGATGCAACTACCAAAACTTCTATCATACTACTCCCATAAACTACCTCTGTCTAAAATGCTTGAAATAATTATTGAAACTAATTTGATTTTGTATGTTAAAAATGTGAAACCAATGGATGAACCAAGGTCAAACAGGTTAGGTTGATAGGATTCAAAACATGCTTGGTCGAGTAGGAATGAAATGGTTGGATGGTTTGGCTAGAATGGCCTTGCTTAGGATAATAATAGATTGGATTAAAATGGTAAGAGGGTTTCCCCCAAGTAATAGGGTGAATAGATGGGTAAGCAATAATGGCAAAAATAATGGCAAGTTGAAATGGTATGGTACATGTTTTTGGTTGATGATGGTTGTTGGTTTTGGATGTTCTTGGCTTGGGTATGGTAAATAACATATGATTCTAATGATATTATTGTTTTTGACATGGATATTCACTCTTAATCAACAAAATAGAAAAATAGAAAATCAATCATGTTAATTTTTATCCCATTCCTTGTCTAAATAATTGCTCTGTCAAGAACTAACTACATATTTGGATGCTAAAAATGTTGTTGTGATCTTCGTTGGTCATTGATTTTGATTCATTCAAACTTTGAGATAAGGTATCTTTGTAGATATATAAAGGAAGTATGGTTATAGATGGTAAATATGGATAAATGTTGGATGATAGATTTGATTTGGTAATGTAATGATGGAGGATAATGGAATGAATAATGTATGGGAAACAAATGAAGATTAGGATTTTTAGGAATACATAATGTTGTTGATTTTAGATTCAACATAACTTTGGATGTGGTGGCGTGAAAGACTTATTCTCTTGATAAAACCACCAAATTATTTTGTTGTTTGCACCTAAGAGTATCTACCATCTAATTAGGCTATAGATTGGAAGCTATATTGATTTAATCCTTGATAATGTCCTCATTAAGCAGTAAAGAAATTTTGTGCTCAGCCATTGGTACCTTGAAGAGGTTTCTACCAATGAATTTATCTTGATTATATTGTAGTGCCTCTAAGAAGGTTTCACTAAAGAATGTTGACTTTTGGCTTTGATTATCCCCTAGCACCTCCAAAAATGTTTCACTAGAAGATGTTGAGTTATGACTTTGATTGCCCCCTAGAACCTTTGAAAAGGTTTCACTAAGAGAGTGTTCTTCTATGATATAATTATGGTCTTAGTCCCCTTGATTTTCTTCATCTGATATGTCACCATAGATGCAATTCACCAAGGTATGATTTTGTTGGTCCCAATCAACACTTTCGGGAGATGGAATGTTATTGACATGGCTATGATGGTTGATGGTAATGGTAATGGAATGGGAAGAGGTTGCATAATCCTCATAGAATATATTATGAGGACTTGTGTCAATGTTGAAGTAATCATACTCAAAAATTGTATAATGATCACAAACATATTCATAATGATCTTTTATGCATGCATAACCAATGTTGTAATAGTCAAGAACATATTTTGTATCTGAATTTGATTCTGACTTAAGAGACTCTAAATCTAATGTCAAGACTGATGTTGATTCTAATTATAATTCTAAATTTGATGTCAAATAAATAATATAACTTGAATCTAACTTTTATTCTTTATATAATTGGTACTCTATTATAATGATGTCTTGTTTAATGTTTGGTATTAGACAAGTAAGAACCTATGATGGCATAACGGGATCCACAAAGACTAGTTTTTCATAGTGAGACTCCTCTAGGATGGGAAAAAGGTTAAGAGGCAACTCCTTAGAGATTAGCTTGTCAAAAGGAGGATCTTAAAAAATAGGAATATGATTGATGTAATGATTTTATCAAAGGTAGTTATAATCATTAAGAAGTGACTCAACAAAGACTGGTTCATTAGAGTGAGTCTCCTCAACAACTAGTATAGATCAATAGGTGATTCATCATAGGTTAAATTATAAAAAGTGGTTGGTTCAATAAAAACATCTTAGATTGGTTGGTTTTCTTGGCATTGGTTTCCAATGAGTTGGAAAATACCAGTTTTGAACATAACCTAGTCTTTGAATGAATAGATTGGTTGAGTTTTTTATTGTAATAGTTGGGATTGTGGTTAAATTAGTTGGGGTTTTGGTTGGATTGGTTGGTGTTTAGGCTAAATGATGGGTTGAATATGAATGATTGTTTGGTATCATAATTGGATTGGTTGATATTTGGGTTGAATTGGCTGGGGTTTTCTAAAATGGGGAATGATAGTCACTAGATGAGGAATGGTTGATGGTTGGATAATGGGTGGGAATTATGGAGCTTAACTACTTAAACAAGCTAAAGGATGAGGTTATGAAATATAAATCATAGGGCATCATAGATTTTTATTGATTACATAAGCCAAAGTATCCAAGTCATCCTCATAAACCATATCATCCTAGTCATGGTCTTGAGTTGGATTGTAAGTCGATTCTTAACTTTGTTCCTTGTATTGATTATTGTAAGGAGGGTATGGATCCATCTCCCAAAAAACATTATCATTGTAGAGGTATGTACCCAATTTCACCTCACCAACCATATCATCCATATTGAGGTTTTGACTTTGGTCCCTAATTTAATTTTTACAAGGTAGATAAAATTCCATCTCACAAACCATGTTATCATCAAAGGGGTCTTGAATAAATCCATAAAAATCAAAGTCATTTTGTGCAGCCATTCTATCATAACTTGGATTGTACATGAATCCACCATAAGTGTAGCTATACATATCCACATTAGTGATGAAAGCTCTAAAACAAAAATACTTATAGTTATACAAACTCTTAAAAATAATGTCTAAAGGACAAAAGGTTCAAACTTGGTCTAACTTGGTTGAAGGTGGAGTTTTATCTCCAATGTGGTTTGAAGATGGAGCCGTATCTCCAAAATGGTTTGTGTATAAACTTATCATAAAATAGTTTAATGTCAAAATGTCAAATGTCAAATGTTGTACACATAAAAGGTAAAGCAATGAATAAAAACCAGTATGTCAAAGTCTAGGCCAAAGTGCTCCAAACAAGGTCTAAACCAGGAAAGGGAAAAGTTGAGTTCCTAGGTCTTTTATCAAAACATGGAGTCAAAACCTAGGCTCAAACAAACATGATTTTATATGAATTTTGGCCAAACATGGCATCAAAAGCTAGATTTGAAATAAAATTTGATATGATTTGATTTAATCTAACAAGGTTGGAAAAAATTTGACATAGACCCGAGACATGGAATCAAACATAAACATGATTAGTTGGTATAAGCCATAATAAAAAAGGCACTTGTAGAAAAGATTATGTTTTCTCAAATAAAAACATAAATAAAGATGAGGATAGGCTGAATGAACAAATAAGTGATAGTTTTTAAATTTGGGCAATCGATTAACCTAATGTATGCAACCCAAAAGAGAAAGATATATGTATCATCCCCTATGAAATGAGGACTAAATAGAAATCAATAAATATTTGAATTTGAAATTGGAAAGCTTAATTGAAAACTTAATAGTTGAAAACTATGATTGGAATAAATAATCTAGATAAGATTGAATAGCATGATGATGTATGAACAAGGTCCAAATGGCATATGTGACATGGTTTGGTTAGGTTGAAATAATATTTTTTGATACAAGGTAAAAAATGTCTTAAAATAAAATGAGCATCCTAATGGTGTAAGCATGCTCTAATTATGTGATCAATGTTATGTTTCAAATACTCAAAGGCTCAAACTTGATAATGATGTGGGCAATATAATGGTACCCATTTTAAACAAGTAATACACACATAAACATGTTTAACAAAAATATCAAGGCACAAGTGTGGTGTAAAATGGCCAACATAATTCCTCTTTAAACAAAAGAGTGTCATCTAAAAAAATTGATTTGGATATGGTTTATACAAAAAACACATTAGTTTTAGTCTCGAAACACCAAAAAAGAAAATGACAAAATATAAGTAAATCATCCAAATTTCTATCAAGGGTGTGGCAAAGTGGGATTGACTAAAACTAATTGTTTTATAAATATTATAGATGGATAAATTTCATAATGAATTTCATGCCAAATGATGGAAAATAAGTTCACTTTAATTGGGTGTCTACAATACTTGGCTTGTTGCAAAAAGGTCTTGCCCTTTTTTTAACCGCTACATCTATCACTTGCTCAATATAGTGTGATGTCCAATGTGCAGATGTGTTCTAATGCTTAAATCCAACACTAAAAGGTGGTTTAACTTCTCAAACATATAATATTAGTGGGGGTGATGAATTCAATGTTAGGAGATGAAATCATGCGTCAAATATTTCCTATAAAACTTGTGGGATGTAATGAAGTTCCCCTCGTAAACCAAGATGCAATGAAATAAATGAAATAATAAAAAGATTTTATGGTCACCTCAAGATCACCCAATACTATTATAAATTTTTGGGGAGGTATTTAAATGGCATTCATTCTATGCCTTGAACTAGGCTCAAAGTGTGATGAAATGGCTCTTTTGATCCCAAAAGTTCTCTAAAGGGGATAGATGGGAGAGCATATACGCACGCCTCTTTTCACTAAAATACACAATCAATAAGCAAGTTTGAAAATAATTGAAGTGAGGTTAATTTCATTATACCAAATTGAAAGTGTTTGATTATATTCATTACTATCCCCTTGGTTTTAAGAAGTGCAAATGGAAATAATTGCAAATCACTCAAAAAAAAGTTGGCACTTTTGATCCCAAAAGTTCCCTAAAGGGGATGGATAGGAGAGCATACACGCACAACTCCCTATTTACTAGAACAATTTGAGAATAATTAAATAATGAAAACAACTTGAAAAAAAAATTTAAGTGTATTTAATTTTATATTACTAAACAAAATGTGTGGTGGTGTTCTTTTAGCCCCTTGGCTTTAAATTGTGATCTTTGAAAGAAACCACAAAAACTTAAACCATAAAACACCCTAAAAATTTTATTTAAACACCAAAATAAAGGATTCCTAGTTAGTTTTAGACATCCAAATAAATTGTAAAAATAATAATTTAGATTGAAATGGTTTTCTTTAAAAAGATCCTGCAAAGAAAAGCTCAGAACTTCATTTAGCCTTGAAGCTTATTTATCAAATGAGACAAGCAACTTTGAATGGTAAAATCTATCAACCTGAAGGCAAATCCCAAAAAAATAAAACATGTTAGGTTAGGAAAAGGTTATAAAAATATCAATAAAAAAATTAAAAAAATAAAAAAAACCTATTAAACATACAAAAAACAAGTTGGAAGGTAAAAAATAAGAAAACCAAACACAAAAATCATGAAACCCTATAGTCAGTAATTTAGCCATAATTTTTAAAATATATATCCATTTGTCACAAAAATTTTCAAGGTTATTTATAGGTAAAATATTCACATATAAAAGACTTTATGTCAAACTATTGAATAACAAAAAATCTATTATTTCTATACTATGTTTATCAGAAAATTTAAAAAAAATAAAGTGACACTAACTAAAAGAGTTATAACTTCTAAAATATAAAGAGATGTGTTTTGAAATTTTCAAAGAATATCAAAAACATATTAATATATACTCCTTAAAAAATTTATAAAAAAATATTAAGTAAATAAAAATTTATTAATAGAAACAAAAAAAAGAATTAAAACTATGAATACAAAGAAAATCATGGGTTGTGCACTCATGAAGATAGTCCCACCAGGTGTGACATTTGTGATCAAATAATTTGAAAAATAGAAGAGGTTAGATCAAGTGTTAGTCCATAAAACCATGAAATCAACACACTAACATACTAACATCTCTAATCCTAGATCTTAGGGGGAGCTTAATGAATAAATAACAATTGGAAACCCAAACAAAATGCAAAGAACAACATTCTTTACCTTCCTTGAGAACTCCAAATGATTTATTCATTTGTCTTGCTTATATTATGCATAATAAGTCTTCATCAATGATATATGACTAACATAATCTCCTTTATGCACCATTATTGAATGTTTGGCTTGATTGATATGGCTTGGCTCAATTTTGACATTATAACACTAGGCTTTTAGCTTCATAAATATATTCCTACATTATAGCTATACTTTGATTGAGATCCATAAATGAAGAGTTATAGGCTTGAATATATAGGCTTTCAAATCCCTTAAAATGGGTTAAATCTGACCATGGTTGAATTTATTAACTTTGGCTAAGTTTGGCATATTCCTAAAATATTCTTTTAGATATTTTCCAAAAGTGACAACTCACAAAGGTAATGAGTATGTTCTAGAATGTTCTAAGATGCTCTTAAATTTATTTTTTAGTAATTGATTTATTAGCTCATGGGTGAACTTAATTAGGATTTGAAATTGATTTAAATTGTTAATTGATTTTGATTAGGGTGTGCAAGTTAATTAATTATTTTTAGGCATTTGGTTAGTTGTTTGATTTTGATTAATTTAATGTGTGTATTTGCCTTGTTTAATTGATTTAATAGGCCAAATTGATTTAAGACAAGGTTATAAATCCATATTTGAGACTAATAAAAATTATTAGGCTAGTTATTTGATGATTGGTAAGAATTGGTCTAAATTCGGATATGAAGCCATTGGTGGCTAAATTTATATGTCTACATAACCCATCACTCATAGGATACATTAGTTATATCAAAGGCTGATTGTCCATCCTACCATTTAAGCACACCTTGGCCATTAGGGTTGATTATCTTAGTTCCCTACACTATGATGTTATAAATGTGGTTGATCTCATCCTCTAGATCAACACTCTTCACATATGGGAGCCCTTGATCACTTGATAGAGGAATCACCACCATTTCTTTATCATTCTCAAAAGTCATTTAGTGATTCTTAAAGAACATGTTTGCATTATTAGTATAGCACCATGGCCTTCCCAATGAGTGATGGGTAGTTTTCCTATTATACCAACTCAATGACCTCAAAGTCATCATGAAATTTCGTGCCCATGATATCTATAATGATGCCCTTTAATATCTTGATATGTTGTGCTCAGGTTTTGTTATCCATATATAGCATGTGAGGTGAAGGCCTAAAGGGTGGCCACCCCATCTTTTATAAGGTAATTTGGGTTAAAATATTAACTTTTACACCTATATAAATTAGTACTTCACAAACTAACCATCCATTGATGATGGCATCTATCAATAACTCTTGGTCATACTTTGTATTCTAAATATGCCTTACCTCACATGCCCACTCCATATGTGATGTAAATACCTCAATAATTTGATGCATATACTCCCCTTTTGGTTTATTCCTTACATTATTCAATAGTAAATATTTCAATAGGGGTAACATTCATTCAGTCTGCAAGAGACATAAGATCTTGGTCAACTCTTGCACTTTATCCTCTTAGTGATCTTGCTTCCTATGAAAAATAGTGGTCTATGTCTATACATATATGGCTAACTAAATTTCACCCTAAAAATTTTATATCATGCTCATGGATTGCTACAAGATGTCCTTCTACCATCCAAGGTCAGGATAAAACATAGCTTTTGGCTTGGGCCATGTTATGCGCTCAGTATAACTTGACTCACCATACTCCAAGTGTAGTTATTAAGTTGGAATAGTATGTGGTTGAGTGGTAAAGCCACTTTGGGTCATGGATTTCACCTTATGTAGCTCCTTATGATTCTGTTATGGCTTGGGAGCCCACTTTTCCTACTTGGACTCTTACCTCACCATTGTTGTACCTTTGTCTACATTGGGCTGACCTTGAGTATCTTTTTATACAAGTCTAGGAATTCCTCAACTACATGTGGTCCTTAAAAATACCCACACTTGGGTACATGGGGTATTCATACTGATAATTCTCATTTAACCCATACTTATAATATAATTGTGGTAGGAATCTTCTTCCTCCACATCTTTCTCCTTGCCCATACACACCTTACTAGTTCCCATAACCCATATTTTTTTGGCCATAGCCTTCATTGCCTTTATTCACATGACCATTAGCTAATGTTTTCACCTTCCTTTAACCTCTTTCCATATTTTGGCACATCTCATCAATAACTTGATAGTCCACTATTGAGTGTGTATAAACATTTCACATCTTATAATAAATGGTGGTGTTTACTTGGCTAGCACACTATAATAAAGGATAGTTTTGAGAATCATGTAGCCCATGATGAACTTCATAGTTGAGAAGGAGGGAATGAAAATTTCTTTGTAGCAATTTATTCTTATTATACCCCTCCATCTCATAATCAATGCACCATAACCTGTTATGAGTTTCATGTGTAGAACCAGAAGTCAGTTTTTGTAGCTAGGATGCTATTGAAATGATTTATGCCTCCATGAATGGGCTGATCAGTATCTACATTGCTTACTACCTCATCCCAGAGTGTGGCTTCAGGAATTTCATGAGGTTCCATGAAAGTTTTCATTGATAATACTCTTTTCAATGGTACTAACAACCCTCTAATAAATCATTATGAATGTTGGGAGGGGTGAATGTCAGATGAAAGCTTAGAAAGAAGAGTTTTAAACTATGCATCATATAGGCACACACTCGCAAATAACTTTTGGATTATTTCCTTAAGCACCATGATGCTCTATTATTTAAATTTATGGATATTAAACTCTTTTAAGTAGGCTTCCTTTAGTATATTATAGTCAACCATGTCTTGGTTCAAATCAAAATTTTGATACCAGGTATGGGTGTGATCTAGTAAGGTGGTTGCAAATTAGGTTGCCTTATACTCAGTCTGAGTGATTCCTTGAGCACACTATTATAACTCACACTTCATCACATGTTCTGTGGCATTCTCTACATAGTGATACTTGGGCAAGTGCATTATCATCTCATAGTATACTTACTAAGGAGGTGGTACTAGGTTTTGAGGTACTTATCCTCCTTGCATCTATATTATAAGTGGCCCTCTAATGATTCTAGTTAGAGGTTGTGGTGTTGAAGCTAAAATCATTGGCTATGATATAAAATTTGTCAGCGTAATACCACTTACTTGTGGCACCATGCCACTTCTTATGGGTTATTGCATTGTCGATGTAGCTAAAATCCTTTACATGGGAATTCTTACACTTATGTTCATGGTTCCTATATTGGTTCTTGTTAAATTTTTCATATCCTCACTCAGTTCCTCATAGGGAACTACTCACTCAATCACAAAATTTGGATTAAAATTTTGAATCATACCAAATTCCACATTGATAACAAGTTTAGTTAATGTTTTTCTATTATTAGATGGAGAATATAGTGCATGAGATTACACTTTAGGTTCAAAGGGGGTAGGTTCTCATGGTATATCCTCCATTGCCACATCTTGTAAGAACCCACTACATCTTACACCTAGTTATTGAGCCTAGTTTATTACTTCTTCTTTTCTCTCTTCATGATGTTGTAATTCAAGGGATCCTTCCTCATGCCCTTTTGGCACATTACAGGTCCTATTGACACTTCTAAGTTCTAGATCCTCCATTAGCCTATGATTTTTCTTATTATAGTTTATCTTCTAAAGCTCTCAGGAGTCAGGTTATTATTCCTCCTCCATCACACCATACCTACACTTCCCCTTCTTACCTTCTACACTTCCCCTTCTTACCTTCTACACTTACCCATACATGTAAGGACTTTATCCTTCCATTTTTATAGATTCTATATCATAATTCACCAAGATCTTCTTTAATTCAATGATGAGCCCTCTTATGAACATATCTCTTATTTCATGATGAGACTCATACTCTACTTCTTAAGGACATAAAAAAGCTGACAGTATGAAATCTAACATGTAGTTGTTCAACATGCCACTCTACCACTTGTCTATAGCATGAATCTAATTTTAATCTAGGATCTCTAGCATCTCTATGCACTCTACGATCCACTTGAGGTGTTGGCTATAGCTACACCTTATAGTAGTGTAAGTAACTAGCCTTTGGTATACATGCTCAGGTAGCTCACAAAAGAACACCTCATATAGAGCATCATATAGGTTGGATTGCACCCATTTTCTTAGTTATTTCTCCTTGAATGTAGGATGTTTCAATGCAAAACTTTTCTTCCACTTACTCTAGATATTGTTTAATATTTTTGTGTTGTATAAAAGTTCACTAGTTTGACTTTTTATGTTTAGTCATGCACTTAGCTATCAAACCAAGCTAGTTATAGACTTGGTGGAGCTAGGTGAAAGGATGTAAGGGTATATCATACAAGATTTAACATGCTATATCACTAACATTAGTTTCACACAAGGTGTAATCCTTATTCTCTCACCTAAGGTGTAATAGTGAAGGGACTAGGCCCATATTGGTCTAGTTGCAACATGGCACAACTTGGGGTTTAATAAGACTTAATCATTAGCTAGAGGGGTTTAGGTAGCCTACTAATGCTAGGCTATTTAGGCAAATCTCATTAGGTGCAATCCTTTTTGAGTACATATTTCCTAAGGTGCAAGTCCATAATTGGCTAGGTGGGGCTCTTAGTAATGTAAACTAGGATAAGGGCTAGCATAGGGTCATTAAAGTACTTAGGTAAATCATAGGGATGGATTAAGTTCAGTTTCTCATCCTCAAGGTAAAACCCTAGGTGTAGGTCTTAGAACATTGGGGCATTCTGGTTCTAACACGTAGTCACTTTATAGGAAAGTCAAGGTCACTATATGACACAAGGATACTATTAGTGACTAGGGATGAACCTCCATCTCATAATACATTTAAGTAAATAGATATAATATTATTTAACTAAAACTAACTTATAAACATAACTTTATATAGAATGAATCAAGAGTCATCATATCATTTATTCAACCACATTATTCATTAGTTCATGATTCATTATACAGAGTTCAAGTATAAAATAGAGTCTATGTCATTTCCTAACATTACCTATGTCCAATGACTCACAAGTGAGCTTGGGATATACACTAAAATGTCTAAATTATCATATGTAAAATAAGAAATCCTAATGGTTCACTCTCAATTCCACTAGATCTTTACTACCTTGGTATCCTCTCTTAATCTTCAAATGCAAGTCTTCTTTTGTAGGAGGTTATGAGTCTCCTACTAGGTTGAATAGGTGCATGCCAAGTGATGAGCTATAATGAGTCCAATAGCTCCACTATGCTTCCTAGGTTGGATGAGTGCATGCCATATGTTGATCTATCACTTTGGGGTCACTTTCTCACCTTTTCCACTCTTTGATATCTTTTTTTATTGAGCTACCATATACAAATATTGACAAGGATGTATCCTAAAATTTGGCACCATGCAACAACCTTCTATCTAGTGTGATATCCTTGAGGACTCCTCTAGATATCACCAAAAGGTATAAAAAGTATTAACCACTCCAAGGATTGCGTCATGTTGAGATCTAACAAGTTGGCATGACCCATGTAAAGGTAAAAAATGGGGTTAAACACTTGTATTTATATCAATCATTTTGGATAAGTAACTTGAATTAAATCACATAGGCAAACCATTATGATATGTTTCATTTTAAAATTAGATGATTTCAGGGCACTAGACACTTGTATCAGAGTAGGACACTAGAGTTGATGTAGGTGTTTTTTCTTGAATGCTAGTGTCAAGGGAACAAGAAAGTAGGTGCATACTTAGAATTTGTAAAGGTGGAAGATAAGTAGGTTTTAAGTATTATAAGAAATATACAAGGTTTTAGTCATCAAAATAAGACTAATTATACTAAAAGATAGGCCTAGGGGCATAAGATAGAGAATATGTGAGACTTCAAAAATTAGGAAAGGTCCAAAACTAAGAGGGACAACCAAAGTCTAAGTTTTCCAAATGTACAAGATTGAGATGCTATATAATTTATAAAATAGTGTCTATAGGGACTAATTTTAGGATGTTGATGACATATTAGATGATTTTGTGTGGTTTATTTCCATAATTAGGGATGCACCAATTTGTCACAAAATGTGCATGTTAAATTTTGTAAATGATTTTGAATGTTTTAATGATTTATAACATGATTTATGTGTTATTATAGGTTATTATTTAATTTGAAATTTTGACACAGAAGTGATTAAATTGCATTGTCTACACACCATAATATTATTTTATCAAATTTTGGGAACTAGGTTAATGTTATACCCTAATTATACAAACTATTGTGAAAAATCAAAATGCTATAGATATGCAATAAATAACATAAAATTATTTGTAACTTACTAAATATATAAATATACTAAATATGGAAAGTATAAAGAAGAGTATAAACTTAGTTAAAAAATTAAGATGCAAATTATTTCTAAAAGTAATATTGATAGGGAGACTATGTTGAGTGAGTGCAAACTCAGAATAATAGTTGGTAGGGTTGATAGACAAGAGTGTTGTAAATAGATAATAAAGTGGTGAGATATTATTTCTAGAGAGTTTCAATGTCTGACAAGTTACAAATATATTAATTTTATATAATAGGTTTACCTCCACATGTGTGTTCTACATACTATGTGATGTATTTTGATCCAATTCAAAGACCCTTGTGTAACTTCGTTTCAGTTATAACCCTAGCTCAATAACATAGGAATATTAATCTGATCACAAAATAAAAAGGGGTTAGTTATTGAAGTTGTGTTTGACCTACACCCATTTTTTTTAGGGATGCCTACATATCAATAATTTGAAGAGGGATCAAACTCCATGTAGTTATTTCATGATATGATTGTGTGTGGAAAACACTAGTGCAAAATACTAGATTCTAGTGAAATCATACACTTATTCAGTGACTCAAATGTGACTTGTGACCTTGAAAGTATATTCAAACTTTAATTTAGGGTTACTAGGTTTGTATGTAATCCAAACTAGGAGAAATAGGGAATTTACTTTCAATGTGTAATTAGAATTATGGTGATTTTCAATGTGGAAGCCTCTTGTGTGCAAAATGGTTTAAAATGTGTATTTATAGTGGTATTTTTTTAATTATTTTAGATTTATATTGACAAATATGTGATTTCACCCTTTTATGAATTTTAATTTTTTAAATTATCCATTATTTGGGGTGAGTACGGTAGTAATAGATTCAAACAATAGAGCAGTGTGTTGTTGTCTAATTAGGGCATTACTATTCAAGGAGCATAAGTATTTGATATTGGTACCAATAATAGTATGTGTGTGAGTTTGCACTAATTTTAATCAATAATATGGACATTCTAGGATCATTTATTTTCTCAAAATAATGGGTCATCCATGTAGGAAGTGAAGGAAAGTGGTAAAAAGACCCTAGAATAGGTTTTGAGCTAAGTTTGTAAAAATGGTATCACAAATGCACTATTTTATATTAAATGTTAATTTATGTCTCTAAATCTTCCCCCATGTTATTTTATTAATTTAACTAACTAGAAGCACTAAATTAAAAGGAAAAGTGTGTACCTAAACTTACCTATGAAGTGCAGTCCTGAATGTAGGCCACAATGTTGAATTATACTTCATATGTAAACCTAAAATGAATCATGTATAAAATTACTTCTTACGTAAGATGAATATATTAAATTAAACATAATAAAATTATATATAATAATAATAATTAATGAATACCCTTAATTAGTTACATTAACTATTATGTTTTCCTGGTGAGAAAAACTAGTGACTAAAGAAGGTAGGACTCTTGGAGATTTCATTTGCATTTAAAATCCTAGATTAGAATTTACATTCCCCAATAATCATTAATATGATATTGTAATTAATAACTCAAAGTGTGATTTACTTCATCATTGCATACCCAAATATGGGATTTAGATTGGAATTCATGTATGAATCCAAATAGATTGTTCTAGTGAAAAATTGGTACAAAAAGGTGAACCAACCACTATAAATGGAATAAGTCTCATTTAGGGTGAAAAATTGGTGTAAAAATGGTGCAAAAATTTTGTATAATCTAGGTATAGTTTATACAATGTGGATAATGATAGTAATTTCCATTTCATTTGAAACTAGTCCAAAATTGAGCAAAGAGGAATTCATATGTTGCACACATGCCACCAATATGATATTTGGTGTATATGGATAATGAGACTAAGTAATAATAACTAAAATTATAAGTAACAACCTTCATGTTAAAATATAACATATGATGGACATGATGACCTCAAAGTAATCATAATCTAAGATATAACTTGAGTATTTTTTGGAAACTAAAACTATATACATTTTACATACTATCTTGTACTACATGGGATTCTAAAAACTTATAAAATTGATTATTTTCTAGGTATTAGGACAACAAAAATGTGCACTCCTATCTAAAAATATGGATCTTATCCAAAACTACTTTTTGGGTGATTTATAGGTGTATTTTATGATCCACTATGTGAGCTCTATCAGATTATACATATGCATTGTATTGTAGGGGCTTAGTCTCTAAAACAAGCCACTATGTATCCCCACTCTTTTGAGCTGATTTGTTGATCTTGCATAATAGCTTAACTCATAATAAAAAAATTATGCATTAGATTTTATGTAACAAGATATAAATCTAATAAATAGTGATAATGTGGAGGAGCATTAAATCATCATATATATAAATTGAGCATAATATTAATGTGATATGCATGTATAAATAAGTATATGTAGTGTGATTATTAAGACGGATGTTAGAAATTTGTCACACACAAGTCATCAAAAATGAGTATTAGAAAATAAATATAAATACTTGGGGAGAGATGCATGATATCCATCATGGCATCGAAGGGTTTGTAATATGCATGATGTCCATCATGGTATCACAAATGGGGTAAAAATGTGTCATGGCCATGACACACACAAATAAAGAATATATGTAAATCACATAAAACATGTAATATAAGGCAAAGAAGACATATTAAAATGTTACTCAAATGAATATAAACATAAAATAAATTATTAAATCCACACATATTGACATGTATAAGTGTCAAAAATACAAATAAAGAATACACATAGGACATGAAATGGGAAAGAAAACATGAAAAACATGCATAAAAAGATGTAGTTGATCAACATGAGTAGTTCATAATACTAGTGGGTTTATTAACTTAGGTAACTAGTAAGATAGTAGTGTGTTAGTAATTAATCAATATCGATAGATGTTATGCCATATTAATAATTGATGTATGAAAATTAAAGGATAACCAAAGAAGGATAAAACCTATGTATAAAATGCCCCAATAATCTTTCTAAAGTAAAAACAATATCTAAGAGGCCTATATCAGGTTTGGATATGAGAAAGAATAGAATGTGTTCATTTGGATAAGAGTAGGGAAATAAAACAACATAATGTGTTCCTATCTAAATAGGGTGCTCTTGTCTGAATGCATTTTTTAATATGAGACAATAAAATAACCTAAAATTATATCTATGAATGACATCATGTATTCTTTATAATCACTCATGTTCACTCGTGAAGCATATATGATATGAAAACTAGATATAAATAAGTACTAAATATTGTACATAAATTAATAGATGTAAATAAACTAAATATTAGCATGCATAGGTCTTGATTTTGAAATTTTTTATAATAGTTAATTTTTTAATTTTTTATTTATATATGTAAAATTGAAAATAAAAAATAGAAAGTAGGATACTAACTAATGAGTCCTACAAAGGACTCAAAATCCATGGGTATTGTGTCTAGGCTAGGAATGGTGACCTTTCATGAATGCAAATTGATATATTGTTTTGAATGAAGTAGGTTGATTTTATAATCTTAATATTGATTTCCCTCTATACCATAACTACCACTACTATATTGATGGTCTATAGTATAGTGTGCCTATTATTGAGCATGTTAAACTCTAGGAATTTTTAGAACCCATCAGGGAGTGTATGAATCTTGTGTCGATCCCTTATGTGAAATACCCTTAGTTCCATGTACTATCAATTAGGATGTTTAGGAATAGAGAGAGGCTCTCTATAATCTATGATATATCTCCATTGAAGTGGCCTTTTAAGGATAGGCCTTCATGAAAGGGCATATACCTATTGTGGAAATTATTGATTAGGGTGCACCTTTTTAATTGGATTAACTAGAATATTGTGCATGAGAACCAAATATGTTATTGATAGGGTAATCATATGGGATACCCAAAACTATGAAGACCTCATTATCATAGATATACATTAAACACCTATGATTTTTCAAAGGAACTATGTGAATATTTTAAGTCCAATGGCACTACAATAACATATCAAATACCCCTACACTAGGTACTACTATTAATCTAGTGGTCATATGTGTAGTACCAACTTGTAATGGTAATGTGATCTCACCAATGGAGCTCTGAATGTGACCTCAAATCCTTGTATGACCATGGTGGTATAAATCAAATCTTGATTTGTGTTTAGAGATGATAATGAATCATGAGTATACACATATCCACACTTGAACTATTATCAACCATGACACTCTAAATAGGTTTATGATCAATGTAAGCTCAAATGAACAAAGAATGCAAATCTAAATTATCAAATATTATCTCTTGCTCTATAAATGTGATGATTGACCTAGTGGTACTGAAATATGGTAGGTATAAATTATTCCATTCAAAGGATGTGTTACCTATCTATAAGAATGGTAAGAAACTAATGGAGGGTTTGCATTGTATAATTCACTCTTGATGTATCTATTGTTTCATTGGTTACACATTTAGGAAAAATATCACTAAAAGTTTTCATTTCTTTGATTTTACTTGGTTGAAATTTCAAATTATCTATTGATATTCCCACATTAATGATGTTTGCATTTATCAAATCCTAAATCTCTTCCCTCAAACTAATACATTTATTTTTATTCTATCTTAGTTCCCTATGATAATCACAAAAAGTGTTCTAATAAAAATAAATTTTAAGAGGCAAGTTCACATAAACCTCGTTAATGGGAGGGAGAGATATGATATTACATTCTAATATTGTTTTTAAGACCTTATATGGAACTTCTAGTAGATTGGTAAACTATATACTTAGATGAGATAATAAGACAATGCATGGAGTGGACTCAAAAAATTCATGTATTTTTTCCTTTTGATCATTCTTATTATTAGTTGGCTTGAACTTGTATGGTGACTTGATTGAACTATTTATATTGGAATATAATTGTTTGTATACTCATGCTTATTCATTAATAAGTTAAATTCCCTTTAATTTATTGTGTAGCATAAATATGTAAATGAGATAAATTTATTAAACATATTGAACTCATGTAGGGGTATAAAAAAACTCTATTTAAAAATATTCTATAATTATCTATGTATTTTAGGACTTGTCAATTTAGATAGCATCATTGTGTATCTTAAGATATATTCTATGATAGAATCATTAGATTTTTGTTTGAGTTTATAAATCTAAGCATATGAAACCTTCTCACCAATATTGATTGAAAAGTGTGTTATAACATATCAACCAAAAGATTGAACACATCTACCAATTGGTGGGGTAAGTCATAAAACCATTGTAAAGCATATTTTTTATCTTAGTATTTTATTTAATATATGAAAATATAATACTATATAATACATTTATGTATTATTATATATTAAAATAACATTTCATTGGACACATAGTCCAAACATGTTGTGTGGAATACTTTGAGATGTTGTTTATGGTCACCTTTTCCATCATATAGTGTAAGTTTGGGTGCAAAAAAATCTATAGGTAGAGGATATATTTTTATGTGTTGTGCCAATGAAGTGTGTAATTTTTTTTGATAATATAATTCTTGATTAGATTTTAAATTACCTTTCTCCAAATGTAACACCTTAGTTTACAGAGATTAAATCTCATGCATAAGGGATTGTACATTAGGAGAAGAAGAATGTGTTCTAACCAAAGGTAGAGTTACCAATGAATGAATAGGAATTATCATATTAATCTATTTAATCTCATGCATAAGGGATTATACATTGAGATAATAATAATAATGTGTGCTGACCAAAGGTAGTGTTCCCAATGACTGAATAGGAATTGGCATATTAATCTAGTGAATCCCTTAGGTTACCCCATTATAAATGTTGGTACAAAATATGTATCTAATGAAGCCATAGGGTTATAAGTCTCATAGGATTATCCTTTAGATTATTTTTTAATTTCCCATATAATAATTTTGATAAAATCATCCTACATATCTTTATTCATTGAAATAAATCCTTGTAATTATCTTTTATATATGTAATCAAATCTATTATCTTATTATGTTATTATGGATTCATCGAATAAAATCTAAAAATATTCAACTTGGGAATAATTTAGTGTGTCACTATGTCTAGGGTAGATATAAAGAATTTTATTCACTTGGATGAAATAAGAGATAAAAATTTGGAATAGTAAAGCTATTAACAATTGATTAGATCTTAAAATCCTAAAAAAATTGGTAGTAAAAATAAGGATACAAACCCTAGAAACATATATTATTAGATTTTTACAAAAAAAATTACAACATACAAGTTCACCAATTTGTTTTGTAAAATTTGAGGAACTAGGTGAATGTTAGGCCCTAATTAGACAAACTATTGTGTAAAATGAGAATGCTACAAATATTAATAAATGACACAAACTAATTAAGGGCTTATTAAATCTTGAAATATACTAAATATGGAAATTAAAAAGGAGTATACAAACTTATATTTAAAACTAAGATGTAGACTAATTCTAAAATTGAAACTAATAGGGAGATTATGTTGACTAAGTATGGACCTAGAACAAGAGTTGTCATGGCTTTTGGGCATGATTAATGCAGTTGGACAGTAGAGTGGCGTGTTTTTTTTTCCTCTAGGGAATGCTATTATTTGATATGTATTAGGGATATAAAATTTATGGGGTATGTTTTCTTTCATTTGTGTGTTTTGTATATTATTTAGGGGCTTCTTAAATAATGTGAAGACCACTATGTAACTTCTTTTCACTTATAACCCTAGATCAATGACATAAGAAGATGAATGTAATCATAAAATAAAAAGGGGTTAAAATTTTAAGTTGTGTTTGACCTAAACACCCCCTATGTTTAGTGATTCCCACATACCAATACTCAATAGAGGGATCAAACTCCATGTAGTTATCCCATGTTATGGTGGTGTGTTTAAAAGACTGGTGTAAAATAATAGATGTTGGTGCAATCCTAGTTTGATTAAGTGTTTCAATTTCAACTTGTGACCTTGTCAATGTATATATACTTTATTTAAGGGATATTATGGTTGTATGTAACCAAAATTAAGATAAATAGGGAATTTTCTCTTAGTGTGCAATTAGAATTCTAGTTTTTTTCATTATGGAAGCCTCTTATGTGAAAAATGGTTTTAAATATGTATTTATAGTAGTATTTTTAGTATTTATTTAGATGGGGATCACTAAATTTTTGGGCCAACACTTTGATGAATTTTAATTTTATAAATTAGTCTTTAGTTGGAAAGAAGACAACATCAATGGATCTAAGCAAAGAGTGGTGTACTACTATCTGATTAGGGTGTTGTTGTTTGAGGATCACAAGTAACTGATCTAGGTACTAAAAATAGTTTGTATGTGAGCATGAACTAATTTTGTTAAGGAATAAGGACATTTTTAGGTCATTGTTTTATTCATAACAATGGGTAATCTATGAATAAGTGAAGTAAATTGGTCAAAAGGCCCTAGAATAGGTCACAAGCTAAGTGTGTAAAAAGGGTTGTCACAAGTGCATTGTTTTAGTTTAAATGTTAATTTATATGTGGATAAGTTTATGTTGGTATTTATTGATTATATTAGTGTATTTATACTTTATTTCAAAGATAATAGGGCTTTATGTAATCATAATTGGTATAAATAGGGAATTTGGTCTCATTGTGCATCAATTCTGGTGTTTTTTAGTGTGGAATCCTCTTGTGTGCAAAATGGTTTGAAATGTGGCCTTATAGTGGTGTTTTTGGAATTCCTATAGATATGGTCTTGAAAAAATTATGGTCCAACCTTTCATAAATTTAAATTTTTTAAATTAGTCATTATTTAGTAGGAGTAGTTGATGTGGACAATAGAGCGAAGTATTATTGTCCAATTAGGTTTTTATTCTTTGCTGAGCATAAGCAGCTAATTTAGGTACAAGGAATAATTTATGAGTGAGTGTAAGTGGATTTTCATAAGCAATATTCACATTATAAATTCATTTATTTTTTCATAATAACAGGTCATTTATATAAAAATTGAAGGAAGTGGTCAAAAGGCCATGGAATAGGTCATGAGCTAAGTGTGTGAAAAGGGTGGTCACAAGAGCATTATTTTATCTTAAATTTTAATTTATGTATCTATATTTATCCCCATTTTATTCTAGTAATGCATCAAAACAAAATTAATAGAGTAAAATTAAAAGTGCATAACTAAACTTAGCTATGAAGTGAAGTCTTAAATTTAGGACACAATGTTTAAATGTGCTTCATGCGAACCTTAAATGAAACATGTATAATTTAGTCCTTATGTAGTATGAATATAAAGAAGTAAACACAATAAACTTATAAATATAATAATAATGAATAAATACAATTGATTGGGTATACAAACCATTTTATTTTATTAGTGTAAAAAAATGATGACTAAAGAGGGTAAGATCATTGGAGATTCATTTGTGGTGAAAATATTAGATTGGATTATGTGTGTCCCAATCCTAATTAATTGGAGAGTGTGCTTAAGAACTCAAATGTGCTTGAATCCATAATTTCATACCCAAATTATTGTATTATATTGAAATCTAAGTATGAATCCCAATATATTATTTTACTACAAAAACTAGTGCAAAAGGGTAAACCAACTGCTACAGATAAACAAAGGCTCATTTTTCATGTAAAATTGATGTAAAAATAGTGCAAAAAAGTAGTATAATCTAGATCTAGTTTATATAATGTGCAATAATTTTCATTATATCTATCAAATAAATAAGGAGGAAGCCATATACTATACACACTTCCCCAATCTTATTTTTAGTGTATATGGATTATGATACAGAGTAATAATAACTAAAAATATAAGTAACAACCTACGTGCCAACCTAGAACACATGCCATACATGATACTCCCAAATTAATTAAATATAATACAAAACCTAAGTATTTTATGTAAAATAACTATGTACCTATTTCATACTACCCTGTACTACCTGACATTCTAAAATTGATTAGTTTCTAGGTACTTAGATAATAGTGCCATGTTTGGACAACAATGAGGTGTACCCCTATTTGAATAGAGTTTTCTTGTCTAAAAATAATTTATAAGTGATTTATGGGTGTGTTATATGATCCATTTTGTGATATTTTAAATATTATACATGTGCAATCTATTTTTGGGGCTTAGTCTATAAGACAAGACAATATATTTGATCCCTATTTTGTCATGAGTTGTTGAGCCTGTGCAATAACTTAACTCAAAATAAAAATTTATGTAGTAGATGTTATGTAAAACTATGTAAGTATAATTAATAATTATAACATGAATGTGCATGTCATCATCATATTTATAAACTAATAATAATGTGAGATGCATCTAGAAATAAGCATACATAGTGAGATTATCCAGACAAATGTTAGTAATTTGGCATGCAGATAAGTGATCAAAATTGAGTAATGAAAACTAAATATAACTAATTAAAGATTGATGCATGATATGAATCATGTAATTAAAGGTTTTTTAATATTCATGATGTCCATCGTGGCATCTCAAATAAATTAAACTGAGCAAACAAGTATCATGTCCATGAAACACACAAATAAAGAGTATATGCAAAACACATAAAAATCATAATAAAAGGCCAAGGGGCCACATACAAGGTACATGTTAAAATTATGCTCACATGAATATAAACATAAAAATTATATACACACATAAGGACATGTTCAAATGTACATAATCCAAACAAATAATACACGTGATACATGAATCAAGAAATCAAACATGAAAAACATGCATAAATATATATAGTTGATCAACATGAACAATTTGTAACAATATTGGATTTCATGAATTAGGTATTTAGTAAAATATTAGTGTGTCATTAAGTTATAAACATTGATAAATGTTATGCCATATAAATAATTGAGTTATGAGTAATAAAGGATAACCAAAGAAGGATAAATCTTGTGTATAAGATGCCCCTAGTAAGCATGTTAAAGTAAAAACAAGTTGTAAGAGGCATGTGTCAGGTTTAGATTTGATAAATAATATATTTTGATCACTAGGAAAAGAGTGGCTAAATAGGATAACAACACAATGCACTCTTGTTTAAATAGGGTGTTATTATTTAAATGTAATTTTTGGGTCTAAGATGGCGAAATGACTTACAATCGTGTTTGGGACTGCTATCTCATATGCTCTACAATCACTTGTGTTCACTTGTGAAACATATATAATAATGAAAACTATATATAAAAAATAATTGAATGTTGTGAATAAATTAAATGATGTAAATAGACTAAATAGAAGCATGCATAGGTCCTTATTTTGAAATTTTCTTAAATATTTTTTTTTTTAATTTTTTGGCATATATGAATAAATATGATCATCTAAAAATCAAACAACACATCTAATGGATGTGGATAGTCAAAAGGGGGATATAGTGGGAGATCATTGAGTGTTGGATACTAAGTCATGTCAACCTAACATATATCATCATCATTATGATTGTCATATCATTCATGCTCTATAACTATAGCCTTATCTTTGGCTTTTTTATAAACCATGTGCATTTACATAACATGTTCTATTTTGTAAGATGAATCATGTCCATTTTGTGTATAAAACAATTTTGAGCTATGTCTCTCATTTCTTAATATGTGATTGTCATCCATATCATCATGAAGAATGTGAATTGTACTATCATAGAATTTAAATGTAAAACATTTTTTTATCTTGTCAATTGTATCTTCTATTTCATGTGTGCATAATAAATATTAGTGTGTCCACAACTTTTGGACCGCATGCAATACATATTTTAATGTGTCCTATTGAATATTATCAATATATAGAATTTTTTAATTCATCTCTAACATGCCCTATACACCAAAGGAATGTAAGTGTACATACATTTAGATCTGTGTCCTCATCTATTCCCACATGTTTTATATTTTCATTCTCAATGAAAGCATTAATAGTCAAAGGATTAATTATGGAATGCTTGTATTTTATACATATGTGACCCTATTTTTGAGACCTAGTAGGCTATGGTGTGGGATGTAAAAGCTGAATAGTGCCTTTAGCCTTATATTTTTGAATTTTTTGTTGTAATGATGAAAATTTATTTTTTCATGCCATGTTATTCTATGAAAATGAAAAAGGAGGTTCCCTCTTGATTTGACAACCAACTAGTGGATATGTGTTAAACTATTGGCAAGGCAATTAATTCCCTATCAAATAACATTTGTAACATCAAATGTGGTCTATCATGTGCCTTTTTAGTTTATATCCTAATAACTAGCCTAATATCCATAAATTCCACATTATTTACTAGATATGTGAATGGTGATTTGTTGATACATGTAGTGCATTAATTAATGTACTTTGATTCTTAAGCTCTAGATATACTAAATTTGATAAAAAAATTTAGTCCATGGGATACCTAATAGAACTATATTTTGTGTAGTTTATATGTAGTAACAAATATTCTTTATTTTATCAATATATCAAGGGATTAATTTTTTTTATTTGTATGCATTAGTGTCATTGCCTTGTAATCATCTATGTATTCCCTTGGACCAACTAGTGTTAAATTCATCTCACATAAATAATCATCAACATTCAATGGTATTTTATTAGTATCATCATCATAAGTAGCATCAAAATTATCATCAACATCTTTTATGTATATGAAATTTGGATCTTATAAATTGGCCAATAAAGGTAATTCTTGTACAAGTTCCTCATGGTCTACCTTTTTAGGTGACATCTATGATTTTGAGTTATTTGTAGATTATGGCTTGTGAGTAATTTTATTAGACTCACCAATCCCATATGTATGCATTTGTTAATAAATTTAGTTCACCAATGTTTTTTATATAATTTGGGGAATTAGGTGAATTATAGACCCTGATTAGACAAACTATTGTGAAAAATAAGAATGTTAAATATATTCAATAAATGTCACATTTATTTAGAACTTTATATATATATATATATATATATATATATATATATATGGAAAATATAAACTTAAATGGAAAACTGAAATGTACATTATTACTAAAATTAAAAATAATTTGAAGACTTTGTTGACTAAGTACAGACCTAAAATAGGATTTGGTAGGTCTTTTAGACAAGAGTGAGGTAACTAGATAATAGAGTGGTGCATTGTTGTCTCTAGGGAGTGTCAGTGTTTGACAAGTAATAGAAATCTGAAATTTTAGGGGTAGATTCACCTTCACCTATGTGTTATGTAGACTATATTAGGGCCTCTTATCTGATGCAAATACCCTTATGTAACTTTTTCTTACTTGTAACCCTATCTTAATGACATAAGATGATGAATGCAACCAAATAAAAAAAGGATTAGTGGTTGAAGTTTTACTTTATATATTAGGAGGTTGAATGGCACATAAACATTGATTAGTTTCTTGGTAGTTCAAATGATAAAAAATCAAGCATAACAATACACTATAAATAAATTCTTTTGCTTAAGAACTAGGGGGATCATAACATAATAAAAAATATCACAATATATATATAAACAACATAAGTAATTTACCTCCTTTTCTGAATTTGATGTTCACTTATTGGAATAAGCATGTTCATACTTGGTCTATGATAATTAGAGACTCTTTTCAATGATTATCCATGATGGTATCACTTCTCCAATAGTCACTTGTGGCTTGGTGTGAATCTTGGCATAAAATGGTCATTATAACACTACTCTCAATGGCTTCTTGAAGTTATTCCAACTGAATAACCTTACACATAAAAGCTTATTGGAATATGGTTTTGGAAATTTTATTCATATCTCTTAGAACTAAATCTAACCCTAGGGAGGTTAGGTTAAATTATAACTTTGGTTGAGTCTAAACTAACCTAGGTTTAGTCAAGCTAACCCTACATTTGGTCAAAGCACTCATGAAGTTTTGACACCTCAATTTTAGATATTTATGAGCCTTAACAACTCACTTTAGATATTTTTGAGGTTATGACTCATATTTTTGGAATATTTAGGAATTAATAAATCACTTTATTGGCTCCTTTGACCTTTGAATTCATATTTGGCTAAAAATTCACTTTTTGATAAATGAACTTCACTAATTTTATTTAGAATTTTTGTTTAAGAAAGTTAATTAAGATTTGAAATATAATTAACCTTGATAATTTTTTTTTATCTTTTGATAATTATTATAATTATTTTTATTTAATAGCTCAATAGGTTAAGAACATCAGATTATTGGGTCATTATTTCACTAGGATTGAAACTAAACTAGGTTATGGGTGTCTATAGGTTAATACCCTAAGTAAGTAAGCCTATCCCTATTTATAATTGATTAAATCCCTTACACAAATTAATTTGGCCAATTTAAGTGACTTATAGGATTAAATTACATCATGTGCTATAAATTGAAGTGAATCCTAGTTAGGCATGGAAGTGGCCAAAATTGAGTGTTTATAATTTCCCTTATTTGAGAAATAATTGAGAGAAAAAAGTGTAGTAACATATTTTCAAATAATATTAAATTCATTAATCCAAATGGTTTATTACCAAATATAAATTTGTAATCCCCTTGATTCCCCATTGAGGGAGTGGGCAGTGAAATAGAGTTGATGAACTTTCCCTAAAAATGAATAAAATGACATGATCTAATGGTAACAAGGGTGGATTCACTAAATTATCCAAAAGTGGTTATAAAAAATAATGGTAGTGGTATGAAGTATAATTTTCCTAAAATTGGTTATAATCAATAACAAAATTCAAACCACTAATTTTCCCAAAGGCAGTTATAATCAAGAATATAGGCATTTGCCCCAGTAAGGCAAGTGAAGCAAGAAAAAAATGATTTACCTAAAGGTGGTTATAATCATTAGCACAAGATTAAAAAATAATTATTTACCCATGGGAAGTTAAAATCATTAAATTTTTTGAAAAATAATAATTTTCCCAAAGGCAGTTATAATCATTTGCATATTTAAATCATGTGATTTAAAACTAGCTTTTTTCTAGAAAGGTAAGATATACCATTTATCGATCAAAAAATAATTTACTGCATCAGGTAAAATTGGCAAGGCTATATTATGTAAAAAATACATAAAATATATTAATGATAATGTGTTAAAGGATAAAAACACATTTCTAACCTAAATGTGAGTTTGAAGATGCACGTTTGAATAAACTTTTCAAACATGGGATATAGGTATAAAAATTGTTATGTTAAATGGGTCTTAGGGGAGGCCCAAAAATATATTCTGGTGATAATACAACTTAAACATAAGGCACATAGTAAAAAAACAATCAAAACAAGACACATATTTAAAATATACACCTCCTAGAGCATGCAGAATGAGCAATAAGCCCTAGGGGTAAAAATTTTGATTTAACCTTTTTGGGTTTTAAAATGAAAATCCTATTTCTTTAAAGGGGATGAAACGTATAAATTAGAAAAATAAATATTCAATAATTAAGTACTAATATTTTATGACCTTTGACTTTCTAATAATAGTAATAAATAGGGATAAATAGAGACTTATCTAAAAACTTGCTAATACAGATGATCTGGGTTCTAAAAGTTAAGATCTAGATAGTAGTCTATGTCATTAACAAGATTCTAATATTCATCTACTCACTATATAGTAGCACCTAATTTGGACAATGATCTATCTATCAATATGCCTAGTGTGCATCAAACTCCAAAGGTGGAAGAATTTGATCTATTAGATGAAGAATACTTTAACGAAGTGCATGAGTTAGTATCCTTCTCAGATTTCACCTTTTCATATAATAAATTAGAACATGATGAATCAAATATAAGTGAAGAATGTTTGTATTCTTCACAAGAGAATCAAAGCTCCATCATAATCAAGGATGATAGTCTAAAGTTAGTTATTCTCCATGATGTAAATTTTGTAACAATGCTTCTCCTAACTAATACACTAATGCAAGCAATAATATTAGACATGTGGAAATTAAAATTTGATGGTTAAAAGTCTAAAAGTGGATGTGGTGTTGGGGTAGAATTAATTAATCCAAGATGGAAGTCTTATATGGGTATCTACCATCTATAGTTAAATTACACCAATAATGTGGTTGAATAGGAAGTATTGGTCCATGGTCTTATGTTCTCCCTTGGAAAGAAAGTAAAGAATATCAAAGTATTGGGTGACTCTAAATTGGTTGTTAGAAAGGTAATAATTCAGTGTTATTACAATGATAAATGTTTGTCCAATTATTATAGTAAAGTTTGGAACATGATTAAATAATTCTATGCCTTTGAAATTAAAACATTACCCAAATAAATTAATTATGTATCAGATGTATTACCCACTACTATGATTACCTTATAATTGATTTCCCATTCAAGAATGAGAATATTCTCAGTAGAACTAGTCTCTACCCCCTCAATCCTAGATAACATCGACAGTTTACAAGTTTTTAATGATGACCAACACATACTGGAATTCATCACCAACATTGGAGTATTTGTGGATCAAATCATTGATGAAGATTTTTTAGAATACTTCAATTGGAAAAAGATGAGGTGATAACCTTAAAAAAATAGCATATCTAAAGGAATGATCTCACTATAATGTTTATTATATATGGATTGTTGTGAGAATGATAAAGATTCCACCCCTATTAAGGATATGAAACATGATCCAAACACCCTAGGTGGTGATAATGAAGAGAAGAACATGTTTTTAGGCACCACTTTCACCTTGAAAGAGAAATAAGAGTTTTCATAAACTCTAAAAAAATTCAAGGATGTGATTGCATGGATTTATGAAGATCTCAAGGTTTTCAACACTTTAATTTGAACACAAACTATTCCCCTTAATCTTGCAGTCAAGCCATTTAGGTAAAGATAAAATCCTATGAATAAATTGATAGAACCCTTGATTTCTAAAGAAGTACAAAAAAATTTAGAAACAAGGATCATCTTCCCTGTGAGATATTCTACATGGGTTGTGAACCTAGTACTGGTGAGGAAACATAATGGGGAGATCAAACTATGTGTTTATTTATGTAACCTCAACAAAGCTTCTAAAATGGATAACAACCCCTAGCCTTCATTAGATGAATGGAAATATCTATAGATCTTGATAGAGTAAAGGTGATCTTGAAGATCTCATGGCCCAACACTAAGAAAGAGTTAAAGAGTTTATTTAACAAGATCAATTTCATAATAAAATTCATCTTAGGTTTTGCTGAGATAATCAAATAACTTAATATCATGCTAAATAAGGATGCCAAGGTGAATTATATTATTGAATCAAATGTGTCCTTTAACCAAATCAAGGCTACCATTACGAAAACATCCATACTCATTAGCCCAAAATATACACAACCCTTTTATCTATACTCATTTACATTACAACACTCTATGGTTGTCTTGTTAACTCAGAAGGAGCTAAGAGATGAAAGGCTAATGTCTTTCATGAGCATACCACTCAATAATGCTCAACTTAGATATTCCACACTTGATAAATAGGCCTTAACTTTGATCAAGGCTATCAAAATGTTAATAAATTACATTTTACATAGTAAGGTGTTTATTGTGGTACCTAATCTAGTTGTGAAGGACATATAAATGAAAAATTAATTGGGCAAGAGGTGTGGTAAATGGATGACCATAATTTAGGAGTTTGACCTAGAGATTCATTAAATGAATATTATTTGAGGGTAAGGACTCTATAAAACCATCACTAAAACAAATCCCCAAATTGTTTACCAATAGTAATCGGTGCATGAAATTAGAGATGATGATTAGTACATGGACATAGTTGGATATTTGTTAAACAATGAGTGTTCAAGAAAACTGAATTCAACTAAACATAGATCACTATGGTTAAGGAATAGCCACATCATGATCAAATTCGGTGTACTCTATAGGATAAACCATGAAGACATATATTTGAGATGTCTAAATAGAGAGGAAGCAACTATAGAACTCAAATATTTCCAAGAGAAATATGGAATTGGGCATGGTTTAGGTATTATTATTGCTCACTGAATACTGTGAGCAAGCAACTATTGATCATGTCTTTTCAAAGATGTTCATCAACATATGATTAATTTACACACCTATTAAGTCATTACATCTCATGAATGCACCCTAACTATGCCACTTTTATCAATCATTGAAGCTTGGCCCTTTGCTATGTTGGGATTGGTCTTCATGGGAACCATCACAATGATAATTCCTCTACTAGCCACAAATTCATCCTTATATTAATGGATTACTACACTCACTAGATTTGCACTCAACCATTCTAGAATTGTACCATTGACGTAGTCATTCAATTCTTAGAGAAACACATTACCACAAGGTTTGGTATGACCACCACATTGGTATGTGATAATGGTCCTACTTTCTCCTTCTTGAAATTTATTGAATGAGCTTATGATCATTAGGTAACTATTATTTTTTCTTCAAATTATTATCCACAAGGTAATGAGTTGAATAATTCCAAGAATAAGAATTTATTGAATGTAATTAAGAATATTTTAGGAATAAACCCAAAGGATTGACATAACATGCTTAAATTTGCTTTATGGTCAGATAGAACTAGGATCAAGTCTACCTTGGGGACCTTCCCCTATAGTTTGGTATATGTCCAAGATCTAATCTTCTTGACCAATCTAAATATCCCTACCTTGTTCACTAAAGAGTACCTAGAAATTGTTGATCCAATAGAAGTCTACCTCTTAAACCTCATGTAATTCAAATAAAAAATAGATCCAACCTTATTGAATTTCATTAGATATCAAGAAGTATTCAAATGCTAGATTGAAAAAAGGGCCAAAGTAAAGGCCTTTTAGATCTTTGATCTGGTCCTCCAATGGGGTCAGTCTCATGAACAAAAGGGACAACATACAAAATTTGATGCATCATAGCTCGGTCCCTACCAAATTTCTAAAATCTTGGGTGAGAATGCATTATAATTGAGGTGTCTTACTAGTGAGGATGTTCCATTACCTATCAATAGACAATTCCTCAAGAACTAATTCTAGGTTTGAGTAGCTGGCAAGCCCCTATACTAACTTCTCTTATTCTTTCTATTTTTATTTCCTTTCCCTTGCTTATTAGCTTAGGTTTGATTTTTTTTGTTTACAATTTTTAATGTTGGGTTTATCCCCATTTTTTTATCTTATAGTCCCCTCATTGATCAAATAAATGAAATGAAAGGCTACTACAAGAGTAACATGGATGGAACTCAAAGAGCCTAATCATAATCTTACTCAAATTTATTCTATGAAATATTATTATTGATTAGTTTATTCCCTAAATTTTAAAGGCCAATGATTCATAACAGAACCTATGGATTTAGAACAACTATTTTCTTATTTTAAGCCATTTACTGCACTTAAAGAAATATCTAAAGAAAATGCAGCATTACTTCAATTTTGATTTACCTTAAGTCGTCATGAACTTGTTGGTTTATTTTTACCTATGGATTGGTACCCAACCCTCTATAAATGAATTTCAAAATATCCTTTTAAAAGAATCAATCTAAAATGTAAAATCTAAAATTCTCCTTGATAGGGTGATCTTGGAAGTCTTCACCACATGCTTTTTGGCCTAGTTAGTAGTGGATTAAGGCCTTTAGAAAAGACCAGAGGTATCTTTGTTGGGGATACAAATGTCTGGCTAGAAGTAGAGCAATGCCCAAGCCTCTTTCCTCCCAAGATAAATTGAAAACTATTTTCCTTTAGTAGTTATGACCTTATGCAAATTTGAATTATTGCATGCAAATGCATAGAAAATGAATAAATCACTCAATCACACATAAATAGATGATTTTGGTAAGATTATAGCTTAGTATGTCACTTATTCCTATATAATTTAGTACCTTTGAACTATTATTTTTTATAAGGCATAGCTTTCTATTAATGCTTTTTCTTCTTTTAAAATCAGATATTTTGGATTCTCAAAATACTCACGAGTATTTTCCAGTATGAGTCACCATTTGTTGTTGCCTGCACAACACACCCTATTTTTTAGTCTAAAAATGGGGACCTTCTTTCTAATTTGGATTATGATCTTATACTTGAAGTATTCCATGGTGGTTGTTTGTCTAATTCACATTTGAGCTGAATTAATTTAAAAATTAAATTTGCATCATTTTGCTAAGCCTTGGTTTGTTTATTTGCTTGTTTTTTAAAACACATTTTATACCTTCCTTTCTGACTATTTTACCTTAAGATTGTGTAAATTAACTAACTATTTTAGATTTTTTTATATCTTCTATTCCTAATCAATTAGGTCCATTTTTTATTCTTTTTGAGTCAAAATGGATAAATTTTTATAGGGTTTATTTTTTAACTTTTTCACTTTCATTAAAATGGACACAATCAACTTTTTATTTAATAAAAATGGATAGTTTGTGCATATTTTTCATTATATACTTAGTCATTTTTCACCTATTTCCTTGTCTATTTTATTTGAATTTATTAGTCAATATATTTTAATTTGAATTTATTAACTATCTTTTATATTATGTCTGCAAGTGTTTAAAGGCATCACCATGCCACATTGTGATTTCTCATAGCTCCTGGCAACTCCAAACCATCCAAAAATTATTTTGAGACTTAATCAATTTCACAAAAGTTGATCATAGCCATGTGTAAAAAAATTTCATCTTCCAGTGGCCTGGATCCTTCTAAGATGGCTTTCAGGACTTGATCAATTCCATGCTTTTACCTAGAGCCACATGTCACTCTTTTATTGATTCAAAAAACTTTGTTGATTATTCAAAGAAAGTATCAACACCACATGTTGATCACCTGATAGTCTCAAGCCTGTTCATAATTCTTTTAAATACTTAGTCAATTTTATTCAATATTTCCCAATAAAGTAATGATGTCATCAAACTCCAAATGAGTGGGTTAGTAAGATGATGTCACATGACATAATCCCACTACTATACTATCCCAAAGATATTTGTACTAGTACAATGATTTTGGGCTAGTGGGTTAGTAATATGATTCCATGTGGCATCATCCTATTGATTTGTTATCCTAGAGTGTGGATCTTGTGGGTGAATGGGTGAGTAACTGATCGTGATCATGCCATTCAACATAATCCAATTGCCCCACTCTCCTAAATATGTTACTTTATGCCTAGAAATTATGTTAGATCTTTGGGAAAGTGGGTGAAAGGGATTATTCCATGTGTCATAAAACCAAAGCCTTGTATCCCTCAAGTGGTTTGTGTAAACCTTATAAAATTTTAGACACTGAGTAATCATGATTGTAACACATGGAAAAATATTACTTCACCATGGAATGAATATTTAGCATACACTTAAATATTCAACTGAATAATGTAAATTTGAGTAAAATCCATGGGTCAAGGACCATGCTAAAAAATAACACACTAGTAGTGCAACCAACAAGGCATGAGCCTAAATTTGATGGCTTGTCTGGCTGTAAAAATTATCAAAAGCTAAGAATCCATTATGCATTCAATTTGATTTAAAGAATTAATTATAGATTAAGTCCAACTGGTGAAGTGGTTAAGTAAAATAACATATTTTAATGGTAATGTGAACAACATCATTAACTAGAGCATGGCATGTGCAATGAGATCTTGTGAAGAGCATAAAAGACAAACTTAGCCTTAAAGAGATATGACAATCAATTATATAGAGACGTGGCCAAATGGAAATCATTATTCAATCCCAATTTTTTTTTGGTTTCATGAATTTGATTGAGGCATGGTTAAATTACATAAATTTCAAGCATTCTTTTGATCTATCAATGATTTTGATCTACCTTCTCAACTAAACACCCTTAACCATGTTGATGATTTTTGTAACTACCTCATAAGTGGGTGAATTTGAATTTGAATTTACATTTCAAACTCCTTAGGCCTGCATGCCTATATAATACCATCTCTTGTGCCATAATAAGGGTTGGCTCTATGTGGATTGTAAAATGAGACAAATAGAACTAGACATTTTTTTTGCTTTCTTAGGATAATTTTTTCTCTTTCTCATTTTAGATTGTAGTTACATAGTTATTTTATGAGTATTTAATGATTGTATGAATTATTATTATTTCTAATCAAATGAATATTTAGATAACTATAATATTTTCATTTATAAGTATTCATTAATTGAATATTTTAATAGTAGTGACTCCCTTCTTTCTTGGAGTCATTATCTCTCCCAGATTCTTATATCATCTTCAGTTGGAGTTGTGCTAAGTCTAGCTCAATTAGAGATATGTTAAATGGGAATTTATTCAATTAGATATCTTAGAGTTATCTTATGTTTATAACAAGAATTATTACCTCTCTAACTCTACTCTTTTGGCTTTTCTTTATAAACAGTTTGATTTAGGGATATAACAACCTAAATTCAATTGTCTACCTTGGTTGCTTTTATCATTCTATCTTAGAAGTTTATCATTATTGTTTCATTTTAGCATTCTTTAACATGATAAAATCATGAGATAAGTTATCTTGTGAAAGGAATTAAATCTTGGAATCTTGAAAAGTATTGGATACTTTAGTTAGAGTTATACTATTTTGATTTAAGTTGTTAAAACATGCCCCTAACATGAAATAGTTAACATCAACCAATTAGGTATAGACTAATGAACCAAGACCTGGTAATTGATACCTTAGGGATATTTTTTTGCATTAGTCTCCTTTCAAGCCTTTAAAGATTCTCTAATAAGAACCCATGTCTAACATGAGGATATTGCCTTTGCATTGTTTCCATATTCCTTAGGAGAAGCAACATATGCTCGATATCTTAGATTACCCACTGGGTCTATTAATATGTAGGTCAATTTAAAATTAGTGTTTGTCAACCATTTCAGAGTTCTCATTGACCCTATAGTACTATATCATTATTTCACCATTTCCTAGTGTGAACAAAATGAGCCCATGAGTATGTTTAATAGTATTTTCCACAAGCTATACCAACATTTAAATGACCCTTACACCTAGGATAAATTATCTAATATATAGACCTACCTTAGATATAAGGATTCGATGACCTTTATGTTCTTTAGGAGGACCCATGCAACCCTAACATTGTTATATTTGACATATAATGAAGTTATCAACATTGAGAAACAAATTATGCCATAAGGCTATGGATTTGGACCTTTACCCTCATTGGGTCAACCATATGTGTATAAATAAATACTAATGATTAATTAAGCCTTGTAATAGCATACTTCATTGATGAATCCTATTCTAAGATTACTTTATATAATCCCTAATCTAGTTTAAAATATAACTCAAATGAACTATCAGTATAATGGTCTACCTTATGTTCCTCCAAACCATGTAGTTCCATAGATGAACAACTAGTAGTTGATCCCAATGGATTATAATAACACTACTACTGTACCAACCACTAATGGATATATTACATCTAGAAGCACCTAGTAGGCCTTTGCATCTTACTTAAAACCCTAAGTCTAAGATATAATCACTCACGTCCATGTAACTAGAGCTATCTTCAAATATAAATCACCCAAAAAACCTAGTGCTAATATAGATTTAGAAGTGAAGAATCTAAAATAGTTATTTCAAAAGCTATCTAATGATGTGACCAAACTACACAAGTAGGGGCCTCAAAATTTCAATCAAAACACTAATAACCAATCTCAAACCAGGAATTTCAATTTATAAATACCTAGTAGGCAATGTGAATCTTGGCCTAATAATGGGAATGTGCCTATTCCCATTGATGGTGGTAACTAAAACTACAATGCCACCCATTCTATGAATTTCATGAACCCAACCTTAAATACTTGGTGCAGGTTACAAAAAACTATAGACCACATAAAAACCAATTGCATAAAATTTATAACTTCTTCAAACATATTCCAAAAAGAGATTAATAACATGGAAATCATGCCTAATCCTAGTAATATCTATAATTGGGAAGGAAGGAACCCAAACATGACCTTTATATTAGACACCTAGGAATTTCCCTTCAAAGATGAGAATGAGTATGAGGACAACCTAGATGAGGTCCATGCTTTTAGATAGTTCTAAAAAGGGAACAATTACCAACTAAAGAGTAAGTAGGCCAACCCATTAACCACTTCTACTCCCTTGAGTAACACTCAAGTTCCACCTGATATAAATTTAGTTAATAATCCTTCTCCACCTAAAGGACCTCTAACTTCTTATCCACTGAAGAATCCTACTATATATACTTTAGATAATGAGAAACAAGATAAGACCAAACTTAGTTATGATATAGTTAAATATTTTAACAAAACTAATTAAAAAATAACTAAGTATGATTTTCTTTAGATTTATAATAAAAGAGAATTAAATTTAAAAGAGTTATTTGGTAGTAAAGGAAATAATCTACTAATGTTTCTCATTCACATGTTACTCTCTACAAGGATAATATTGAAACTCCTCCTTTCCTCGTAATAATCAATATATTTGGAAAAAACTTTCTTAATTATTTGGTTGATTTAAGTGCCTCAAAGAACATCATGCCTTATGTCATTTGCTACAAATTAGGCCTAACACCTATGAAGTCAAAACAAAAGGTTGTCTAATTGGATAAAATAAAGATAAAAGTAGTTAGGGAGCTAAACAATGCCCACGTGCAATTGGCATCTGATATGAGGATTCAACAATTCATAGATATCCAAGTGGTGGATATACTAGATGCTTGTGGCATGTTGCTAAATCATGACTAGTCAAGGAATCTAAATGGCTACATGGAAATGAATTTTAACCACATGTGGCTACCTTGGCATGGTTTTCCCAACCAAATCAAGATAATATAAAAAGCCAAGGTGGTTCATATGATCATTGAGTATAATAAAACAAATGAGATCTTCTAATGAGGAATATTAAATGGGAGTGTGTCTACTAAACAAAGAGGAAGGAATGTTAGATCTTTATTTCCTCACTAGACTCTATTTGCTCATTAAATAGATATGAATGGGGTTAATGTTATTTATTCACTATTATAGCAAACTATTTTAATTCATGTTAATGTATGGACACACATATAATGATTATTTTTGTGTGACTCGTTATTTGTTGATTAGATGTACATGAGTTTCATATGTATGTGGATTATGCTCATTCATTATTATTATCCTTTAGCAATATTTTAATTGACTAATATTATTGTGGGCTAACTATCATTTACATTTATGAGTTAGATGTAGAAGATATTCCACTCTCCAAATAGATATGAATGGAGAGTATCATTATGGAGGGTGCATAGATTGGGGGTGGAGAGATTAGACAAGGAACCCTACACACACCATGTTTTACACTTAAATTATTGATTAATTGTTAGTGAATAGTTATGTGTTTGCTTTAATTTTAGTTGTGTTTGGCTATTTCATGCTTGATAATGTTGATTGGTTTTGATCTATGATTAGATGCTATTTTGGTCATGGGTATAGTTTTTATTTTTCTTTTGATTATGATTTTAAATCCATTATAAAATATTAAATTTATATGTCTTTTAGATGAATTTACTTGTGAATTATTGACTACATGACTCCTGGTGTATACCTGCAAGCATTCAACATAAAAATTATCATTATAAAATATTTATAAATGGCATGGAAATGAATTACATTTGTAGTTCATTTAACAAATTTATTTTATAAACATTATTTAATATAGATCCTAGGTAAAGGTGATTATTGTTGTAACTAAAGTGACATGGTTTTTGAATACCTAAGGGGCTAAATTTGGTATGAAACTTTATGTTTACTAATGATTAAATTTTTGATATGCATTCAAATTATTAAAATAATTTTTACGTTTATTGACAAATAATTTTGTCAACCCTTATTTTGGGTGAGTCATAATTTTGGTTTACTTGGTTGAGCCATGAAAATTGGTAGAGCTAGGGTTCAAATGCAAATTGAGTTGACATAGTAAGGTGACTGTGTTGTTTTGGTGGTCAAAGCTAGAATTTGTTAGTCATGCCAAGAATTTTTAGTGTTATGGCAAGTCATTCTTGGGAATTTATGGATGGATAAGGATTCACCATGAAATTAAGGGTTTTAGGTGGCATGCAAATGACTATGAAAATAATAAAATATGATGGGGCTTTTGGAATAAAGGAGGTCATAGTTGACAGAGATGAGATAGAAGAAAAAGAAGGTCTATTTTTCATAGTCAAAGAGGAAAACCTACTTCAAAGGCACTCAAGAGAGGGGTTGTTCTTTGATTTACCCTAAATTTATATGTTAATATTATGTATTTAATAGTTGAATGATTATAAGGTTTTTAATTATAAAAATTGTTTTAGAATGTAAATCCTTATGAAGAATCAAGGATTCGACCCTGTGGGAGGAGGAATCTTCCCATATAATTAAACAAATGATTCAATCCAAGTATAACATAAATGTTGGAGGATAGGGTTAATGATGGAAACAAGCTTCTTGTGTGGTTATATTTACATGGCTATGTTGTATATTTTATTCATATGATAATAGGAATATGTGTTATTTTGTTTAATAAATGATTGTGTATAGTAAATAATGAATAGTTTAGATACATTATTATGAATATTGGGTTCATTTGGTTATTTGGAATGAAATTAGGTTTTTTGATTGTTTATATGGCCATGATGTTTGTTCCATTATTACATTGAAATGGATGTGTGTATTAGCTTAATGGAATGGTTGGGTTAAATAGCTATTACCAAATGAGTTAGGGTGATATAAAAAAGGGGGTTTTTAACTTATCCATGATTTATAGGAATATGTGTGTAACTTTAGTTGATTATACACAACAGGGATAAGATTATTTTGTAATGGATAATTGTGAGTGTGTATAGTTATATGTTTTGTGAGTTTGGTCTTATAGTCTATAGTAGTGTTTAAAAGGGATATAATTGGGTCTATGTTTATAAGATAAATTGTTGTGAGAATGTTCAAAGGGAAGAACTGGATTAGTCTATTTAACTTATGGCTAATGAGTTGATTTTAACCACAGGTTTGGTATGCATAAAATAAATGAGTAATATAAAATATTATTGTAGGTTTCCTTTTGTCTTGAAGATATATATAGGGTAGTATAAATACAAGGACATAAGTTTTGAGTTGAACTATGTCATAATTTAAAATGGTTGTGTATTATTATTATATGAAATATTGAAAGATGTTTAACTGGCTATGTTAAATATGCAAACAAGTAATGAGCTTAAACATTTTTAAAAATAGTTGAAGTTGAATTATATTGGGGACATGGATATTTGATATAGGGGTTAGAATTCATGTTGAATAGTTTTTGATGATTCAATGTACCATATGATACACAATAGAATATTTCACATTTGGAGTTTTGTGTCTTAAGGTATTTAATTGGGACATTAGGTGTTATGTGGGTTTAATGTGAATTTTACTTTAGGTTAAAACTTAAGTTAATGTTTTATTAAGTTGTGAGATTTAGATGAAATATTAAACTCATGTATGTGTGTGTGTGTGTGTAGTTATTAATTATACATAGATACATTACAATGTTATTTATGAATAATTCACACAAATGTGTATACATATATGTGTGTGTGTGTCTAATTTAAGAATTATATGCATAGATGATATAAACATGAATATTACCATGTGTGTGTGTGTGTGTGTGTGTGCGCGTGCGCGCATTTGTGTGTGTGTGTGTGTGTGTGTGTGTGTGTGTGTGTGTGTGTGTGTGTGTGTGTGTGTGTGTGTGTGTGTGTGTGTGTGTGTGTGTGTGTGTGTGTGTGTGTGTGTATCCATTAAGAACTAAGTGGCTAGGAGTTTTAAAATATATAAATATAAATGGACATACAAATATATGTGTATATGCAGATAATTTATTATGTGCTTAAATGTTTCTATATAGTGTACAAATGTATTCATATGTAAATTTTGATGTATTTCATTTATTTATAATATATTTAATCAATTATTAATTCAATGGAAAATAATTAATTGTTGTTTAGAATAAATAAACACTGTGTATGCAATGGGAAATGCAGCATATCTATAAATTGATCCTATCTCAGAGAAGATAAATCCTACTTACACTTCTGATGGGGATACATTAGATAAGCAAGGTCATGACCAAGATGGATCCATTATACCTAGCCAAGGTATCTCTTACCACAAATAATATCAATAGGGAGGGTTCTAAAGCCTCCATTTAAGAAAAACTATGCAATAAACCTAACTAGGTCATGTGTTCTCATATTCACTAAACTAATAACAAGTAAAGCAAAATCTAATATAGTTCTCACCAAAGCTTGAGACACAAAGTGGAGGTAATAAAAATGAAAATCAAACATACATATAAGACATATACTCATGTTAATGTATACAAAATCTTAATGCATGGGAGATAAGTACAAATGCATATCTATCTACTCTTATAAAGGAGGAATAAAGTTAGGAATACTTACCTTTGAAGATGAACCCATTGAGCCTCAATCTCTCCCTTGGCCAAGGTGATTCACAAGAGGTTGTTTTGTTATGTAAATATGACAAGGATAAATCATATCTAGGCTACACAACATATCAATGCATCCAAAATGCTTCCCCATAAGATAAGAATTGTATCTCCAAATAAAGTATAATAACCCTAAGTTATGATCCCCAAGTAGAATGGTGGATAAGCAAATCCACAATATATATCTCTTCTTATTTTATCTTAGAAATGGATAAATGAATGTGTTTATATGGATGGATCTAACCCTAAACCTTTTTTAAAGTTTATGTTGATAACGTCAACCCAATCGACCTAATATCATTATTGACAAAAATAAATTAGGTCATGTAATAGGTTGGGCATGGGCTGACCTAGACCCTAATAGGTTTTATCAATAAGAGTATAATTTTAATGGGTTTGAATATGTAATGTAGACTTTCAAAAAGGGGTTAAGGTTATGGAAGGACTAATGAAGGTGGTAAATTACTAAAGGAGGGTGAAAATGGGAGACAAAGCTTAAGGGAATGGTTTTAGGAGATAGGTGTGTAGATAGTAAGTGGTAATAAGGGATAACAATCCTAAAAATCACAAATGGTCTACCCACCCCTTTCCTGATGTACCCCTTAAGTCATGCACTCATATAGATTGAGACTCAAAGGGATCTTACAATATACAAAGCATCATTAATTGATAAAGTTTGAAAATATTATGTGTATATATATGTCCCACTTGAAGCTTATCATGTGTCATGTATGTACAACACAAGATGGTGATTTAAGAAGAAACATAGTGACACATAATAATGAAGCTAAATAAAGTACATTAAATAGAAAATAAGATAAATAAAAGGACAAAATTCAAAAACACATACCTTTACTTCTCTTAGTGTTGTAGATGAAAAAGGAGATGTCAAAAATGTGAAGGCATCCAATGTAGAGAACATTAGGTAGATCTATAGAGATTAGTGAAAAAGAGAATTAAAAAAAAAATTGCAATATGGACACATAATAGTTAGGAATTTTATCTATAATGTCAAGATTCTAAAATATTTTATGGTTTGGAAAAAGATTTAGTATAGAAAAATATATGATCAAAATAAAAAATCTGATGGTAAATTTTTGAAGGGTAAATAATTTTGAATAGTAAATATAAATAGGTTGAAAAATAATTCATTTGGTATTTTTACTATTATGAGAAAATAGATATCTGATAGACCTAGTGAGAGATTGGATGCATTGGGTTTGGGAGGAATCATGGAGATAAGATACATCCCACTAAGTGTTGATCTCAATATCATGTTCCTTAGAGCTTGAGAATAGTTTACGAACACATTTTGATGGGTAGTGTATGGGGATACCATAGAGGTGGGTATTACACTAGAGGATGTTCATGTATTATTTGGACTACCTATAGGATAGACATCAATTATCATAAGGACACCAAATGATTTGGAAGAGAGATAAGCACTAGTTTAATGGGTGACATGCTTGGATAAGATCTACCCAGGGCTGAGGATGAGTCTATTTGATGTGTATATTTCACATATTATATATATAGAAGGCTATGATTGGATTTATGACAGCATGAGTAATGTGTCATAAGTTAGGTGATAAGGAACCATTATATGTGATAGCCTTATGTTAATTCATTTTGGATCAGGGGATGCTCTATGATTTTAGGTCTATAATCTAGGTCTAGCTCAATCATGATATGTATGAGATGTTGTCCAGAGGTAAAAAGACCATGAGACTAATGGTATTGCTGAGCAAATAGATATATGAGAGGTTACTAATGTATTGACTAGTTGGGTTACCCCATGTGGTTGATGATAAGTTACCTTGGGTTGATAGCTGGAGATAAGACCATGTAGTATGATCCATGCCCCATATGCTAGTGATTTAGATAGTCACATAAGGAGAAATTGTGTGGCATCCCTTCACACATATTTCTACTATATGGCCCAATTAGATGACTATGGTGCTAAGGCTAGCTTGAGTGTGGATCATGGGCCACTATACCTGATGGGTAGAACTATATTCAATGGCATGCTTACCAAATAAATTTTGACTCCCACACCTAATGGCTCCTTTAATAGTGCCTACTTTTTAGGTATGACATGTTAGAGATATGAGGGGGAGAGGAAGAGGAGGAGCACCAATTAAGAGATCAATTATTAGGTCATAATATGTGAGACCATGGACTGGTTGAGCACAATAGTTAGTAATTAGAGGAGGAGAGAGCATGGATGTGGATGTAGGGATGTATCAGGTACCATAGAAGGAACCATAGTAGGAGGAGCAGTGACCACCTTAAACACACCATAGATAGAAATGTTATTAGTGATATCAAACACAGGTGAGGGTGATCATACATGATGATTTGATAGTCATTCTAGGGTATATCTAGTTGATAGAGGTACCTCTAAGGAGAGACCCATAGCATGCACAGGTAGTGACTCTAGGATTTTAATCAATATGGATGCAACCCATGGATGTGGTACTCATGGGATAGGTTAATAGATATATTGTGCTTGATGGATGAGCAAATGGGGAGATGGTGGTTGGTGATATTGGGATAGGTTACAAATGTTATAATTTTTAGTTATTGAGATAGAATAATAGTAATATATGATTATAGGTAGGAAAATAGGTTTTGATATGTATATGTGATTTTATATCACTTTGGGTTTTGGTTTTTATACACCCTATGATATAGGAGGTTAGATGGGGATCCCTATTCATGGTAGTGTACCATGACATTTTGGATGGGGTGTTGGTAGCATACAACCCCACCATGCTAGATAATCATGTGGTACCATCTACCCCAACTCAGGTAGGCTAGTTTAGACTAGTGGGGGAGGTCATGAGGTAGCTACATACATGTAGGGATAGATTATATCCATTGATATGGGTGGAAGTAGGAGAGGCACAAACTTGGTAAGACCTAGATCAAGAGAGAGCCACACACATGGCTAACATGATCTAGCTAAGATAGATACAGGCCTAGGTGGCCAACCTATAGAGATAATTAATAGGGTTGAGATCTTAGATGGCATCATTACATTACACTATGCAAAGGGGACAATCCAAGACATCTATGGGTAGTGTAGCTAGGTCATGAGATAGGCATGATGGAGCCTAGTCGTAGAGATGGAGCTATGTATTTTTGTATTTGTTACCATTATATAAAACACATGATAGATAGAGATATATTGTTTTGATAATTGAATTTTGTCTCATGAGTTATATTGTGGTTGTTGATGCATGGATATATTTCATTCTATCACATGTATTTTGCTTTTGTTGTATATTATATGGGAAATATATGTGGAGTGTTTTCTTTTCTAGAATTATGTAGTACACATGCATGGTTAAAAAAATAGGCAAAAAATATTTTGGAAAACTATAATTAAGCATAAAGGAATGCACTACACACTATTTCATGATGGAAAATGTGTAATAACAAAATATGACTAAGAATAATAAACAAAATAAAGAGGACAAAATGTTTTTAAACCATGAAAAAGATTGGTACCAAATTAAAATAAGTAAAATCATGCCAAATCACATTGGGAAGTATGAAAATAATGTAATAAAATGGAAATCACAAGAAAGACAAATGGTATAAAACTAAAACAAGTAAGTTAATCAACCATACTAAATAATTTTGGGAAGTATAAAAGAGAAACAAAATTTGGAAAAATGGATTTAAATTAATCACACTAAGTCAAGTTGGGAAGTATGAAATACTTAAGAAAAATGGTTATATTCTTTCATGAAATCATAAAATAAGAAGATAAAAGTGAAATATAAATGAATTAATCATAAAAAATACTAAATCAAGATTTTAATTATGTCAATGGCGTGTAACTCATAATCAATCATGATTTATCTCAAATTTGACGCATGTAATTTCATTATGACTTAGGTATTGGAAAATTTTGTAAGGCCAAGTCCTATCCATGATCTTACATTTCAATTCACATATGTAACACCAATGAAGTGTAAAAAATATTAAAATGGTATGTTTATAATGATAATGTGAAAATTTGGTAATTTGTGAGGAAGTTTTAGTCCTATCTGAGGTCTTACACTGAAACTCACAAATGGGATCCCTAAGGGAGTGATCAGTAAACAAAATAATATTTCTCAAGAGGAAATATGAGGATCATAGGGAATGAAATATGGAATGTAATAATAATAAGTTAGGCATATTATGATAATACCTTAGGAAATATGAGGCACATGAAAGACATAGAAAGACACTAAGTGACTAGTGACCATCAATATACAAAGGATACCTATTCACTATAGGCAAAAAGTTGTATAGGAAAAAAATGTGGTACTAAGATCAAATCATGTTGGTTTTTTTTAAAAATAAAGTTAAAATGGACCTACCTTCCCACAATGCGTTCCTTATTCCTCAATACCCCTTATAGAGTCATCGGTCTACTATAAAGATTGGGTACATGCATGAGAAAGTAGGTAGCACTAAAATATTTTTTATTCTCCTTTTCCAATATACTAGCCTACCACACCCTAATGGACATATAATATATTATGAGGCCAACTATGGAGTTTGATCTTAGAATATAAAAAATAAATGTGCTTGGAATCAGATTTTTTAGTGTGATTTAACTTTTTAAAAATTTGAATGTTGCCTTTTAGGTCATTTCCTTTTGTTAAATGATTTGGATTTTGATTTTTTATGGATTTTAATATTCCTCCTCCATATGGACTTGGAATGACCAATCATGAGATATAAATTTTTACACATGAATGAGATTTAATCCTTAGCTAAGGGAAGTTGGGTATCCAAAGACATGATCAAATAAAACACTTAGGCTTACCTATGAACCAACATGTTATCTTGAGTCTCAACCATGTGTATACATAGTTTATGAAAGGAAATAAGGGAAATAAAGGGAGATATAAATTGGACTAGTAAAATGATATTGTAATGAGATGAATTTTTTGATAACTAATCACATGGTAAATAAGGAATGACTAAAGGGAGTAAGGTTTTTATAACCAAGTCACAATAACAATTATTCATGTTTATAAAGATAAGATAGAAAATAATCATGAAAAGAGAACAAGATAGAAATATAAAAGGAACACATAGATAATAAGTATGTAATCATGAAAAATAATCCATAAGAATATAATGAATAAAATGACATCATAAACAACATGTAGTGCAAAACATAAGTCATCATGTAAGATAAATAAGATGTTGACACAATGTTAAAATGATATACGATAGATAAATGTAAATTTAGAGCACATGCCCAATTAAAAGTGAATAAATAAATTAAATAACACCATGATTGTGTTCAAAAATATTGGTATATTTATCCACACACATTATCCATCACATCTAATAAGTCTCTATGAAGCTGAACTCGGACTATAGTCAAAGTCTCATTGATATTCAGGGAAAGTTGAGAAAATATTTTGCATCAAATTTCTTTGATGGAAAATGTAGAATTTATTGAAGGATTATGTTGATGAGAGATATCATACAAGGGATGAATAGGAGAAAGAGTGGGAATGGACTTTGTAGGAGATGAAGGGGTAACTAGTGGAGAAAGATCCATGGGTGGGGGAATAACTAGTAGAAAAGGTACAATAGGTGAAGGAGGATCCATGGGTGGATAAAATATAAGTGTAAAATGGACCATAGGTGGAAGGTCCATGGGGGAAGAATGGGGATCCTTCTTACAAGGGAGACTTGTGGTAAGAAGGATGGTAGGCACAATAATGGTTATGAGGTGATCTTTGAGATGTTACTAAAGGATGTGATAATGATCAGTGTGATGAGTACCACATTAGTTCTAGAGATAATATACCTATCTATATTTGGTAATATATTTAGGTAATAATTTTAGGGGAATTATATCCTTTTCTAGGTAACTAATGGTAGGTGTGATACCTCCTATATTGGTGTTAGTAATTTGAGGTGTAAGAGGCTCATTTTGAAGGTGCTTGATTGTTTTATTAACAAGAAGAGGTTGAAGGATAATATTACCATGATAATCCCAAAGAAGAGGTGGGGGGATTTTTGGTTATGCATTCCCTATAGAACTTGTTGAGGTTGATTTTGGAGATGGATAATATGATTTTTCATTTTCATCATTTGGTTGGAATTATTATCTTAGAAATCATTCATTTGATTAAGAGTTTGAAATAGAAGTTGATGGGTTTTAGTTATATTATTTTCATTGTGTGAATAATTGGAATTGGTATTAGTGGCTTGGGTAACACTATGAGTGGTATCATGTGTGTTATTAATAGCTTGACAGGAATTGTTAGTAAGTGAGGCACTAGTAGCATGATTTGCTCATGTGGAAAATGATGCACTATTAGAGGGATGATAAGAAGTATCACTAGAGGAATGATTACCATGGGTATAAAACTATGAACTAGGGGAATAATTGAGAAGAGAAGGTCTTAGAATAATCCCACTTATGTATAACCTATCATGTTAGAAGATATACTTGGTATGGAGGTATAGTAAATCAAAGAGGAATAGGTCATAGTATGAGAAGGGGTCAAAAGAGAAGGAAGAGGTTGAGAAGAAAATAATTTATTGTCCTCAAATATATGTGAGAATGTGGATGAAGATGAATGGGGATCCTTGATTTGACCACTTATCATAAGATTGTAAATATTAAAAGGATATTTTCTTTGATGTTGAGTAAATTCATTGATGAAAAAGAGAATTTCTGGAGTATATTCTAATTTAGGTTGATCTTCTAAGGAGAAAAATAGGTTGAAAAATAAATATGAATGGAGAGGGGTCCAATAATTTATAGTGTGAGTGGATACATGAACATTTCTTTCATCTAGGGTAGGATTCACAAGTTGCTTATGGGAAAACCTATTAGGGTTGGTAAAGCTCATCATATTTGTTGAGTTCAAATCAATGTTGTCTTCAAATAGGAAGTTCATAATGAGGGAGAAAGATTAAGTAATATAAATATGATTCAAAGGTAAAGGGGAAGAAATGATATAGAGTCAAACATGTAGACTGTGTATTACATCTAGTAGGTAAAAAAGAGTAGATAATCCATAGGTCAATTTTGTATTATAGATAGGGTATGAAACTAAGTTGATAAGGATATAGGGTAGAACTAGTAAATTTAGTTCTATAACCTAACTAGTATAAAATGATATAAAGTCATATAAGTTGACTCTATATTGTAGACAATGTATGAAATAGGCTAATAGGAATACATAGATAGATTAACTATGTACTATTGATAGGGGAAAACACAGACTATAAGAGACTGTAATGAATAGAGTGACAATGTGCTAAAATAGGGAAAACTTTTGAAATATAAGTGAATAAAGAAATGGAAGTAAACACACACAAAAATGGATCAACATGAGTGATCCAAATGGAGCACACAACATAAAATATTACACTAACATTGGCTAATGCAAGTTTTTACAATACAACACATAATGATCAGAGAGTAAGAAATCAACTAAAAATTAAATGATAACTAAGGTCATCCAGAGTGTTATTATATTATTAGGAAGTATTTATTTTAGTGTGATAGGAAATTTGGCTAAAAATAGGGAACTAGAAAGTAATCTATGGATGGTTTCAAGACATTTAGGTTGAAAGGGATCTATGTTGGCAATAGTATTGGCTTGGTATTGAGGCCTACCCCCTCACTTCACAATCCCACAATGATAAGAGTGTCAGCTAATTTTTTAATATATACCATTAACCACATATTTATACTTGGATAGAAAACCAAGTCAGCTTCCCCCTTGGTGATAAAATCTAAGTAGGTAGGACTTGGAAAGACAAGTTTTAAATGTGTTTTAAATATTGTGTGAATCGGCAGTGTGTGAAAAAGAGAAAAATAGTGTAACTAGATGGTTATTTGAAAAACCACCTATTTAGACTATACTAGTTAATTTAAGCATGCAAACATATGAAAATGAAAGTGTGAATTAATTATTAGAAAATAGTTGCTAATTCCCAAATCTATAATGGTATAGATTCAGTTCAAATGATATTATATGCAAATAGTATAGAATAGAGTTGATTGGGTCACTACTATTCTACAAAATAAAAATCTTTAATAATAGAGTTGAATGGGTTAAGTCTTTTAAATAGAAAATAGGCTACAAAACTAAGTCAACTAGGTCAACTTAGTTGGTTGTCGGGTTGTAGTTTTGAAGGCTGCTAACTTGTACAAAATAGAACTAAATAAAGTGTTAAAATGACTAAGAAATGAAAGAGAAGAACCTTGGTGGGTTTGAAGATGATTAGGATTAAAAATTTTATGCTAAAGTGCCTTAAATGTTACTTTCAAAATTTTGTAAACTAAGTCAATTGATGTAACCCAATTTTGTAAAACCTTATTTGTTGAATAAGAATAAGATGACTAAGTCAACTATTTGAATTAGTTTGTTGATATAAAAGTTTCTAGAGAAAATACAATGATAGATTCAACCTTTTATACCTTGTATGCTTATCTAGAACTCAATAAGAGTATTATTTTGACTTATTTGATCTGGTATCCTATATCTGATGAAGACTTACATAGAAATAATAGTCATTTTGATGTGATTATGTGTTAAACCTGAGTAGGTAAAGTTATAACTATACTGACTATTTCAATATAGTATCACAAATATTCAAAAATAATAAGATGATAGAAATAAAAGTCTAAAATAAAACATGCAAGGGTTAGATTCATGTTAGGTTCACCAAAATGTATATAATGGGAAATGAATCAGATTTATAAATCAATCCTATCTTGGAGAAGATAAATCCTACATACACTTCTGATTAGGGATAAATTAGATAGTCAAGGTCATGACCAAGATGTATTTTTTAGACCTATCTAAGGGATCTCTTACCATAAATAATATCACTAGGGAGGGTTCTAAAGCCTCAAAACAATAAAAACTATTTAATAACCCTAACTAGGTCCTATGTTTTCATATTTACTAAACTAATAACAAGTAAAGAAAAATATAATCTATTAATTACCAAATCTTGTGGCATAAAATCAGGTAAATGTGCATATAAGACATATATTCACATAATTATATATAGAATCTTAATGTATGGGAGAGAAGTATAAATGCATGTATATCTACTCTTACAAAGGAGGAACAAAGTTAGGAATACTTACCTTTGAAGATGAACCCATCGAGCATCGATCTCTCCCTTGGCAAAGGTGCTTCACAAGAGGTTGTTGTGTTATGTAAGTATGACAATGATAAATTAAATATAGGATACACAACCTATTAATGCATCCAAAATAATTATCCACAAGACAATATCTGTATCTCTTAAAATTTTATGAAAACCTAAGTTATGATCACCAAGTATAATGGTGGATAAGAAGATGCACAATATATAGGTAGATCTAACCCTATATATATATGTATATATATATATATATATATATATATATATATTATTTTTGTATTCTCCTATAAATGGTCAAATGAATGTGTTTATATAGGTAGATCTAACCCTAAACCCTTCCAAAATTTCAGGCCAACAAGGTCGACCTAGTCAACCTAGTATCATTATAAAAGTGTATATGTGGGGTAATTGAAAGTAAGTTGTCAAGCCAAGTTATCTTTGATATGGAAATATTTATATGTATTGATAGAGTGGAGATGATCTTGAAGATCCCACAGCCCAACACTAAGAAAGAGTTAACTATTTTCTTCAACAAGATCAATTTCATAATAAATTTCATCTCGAGTTTTGTTGAGATAATCAAATTGCTTAATAGCATGTTAAAGAAGGATGCCAAGGTGAATTGGATTATTGAATCAAAGGTGGCCTTTGAAAAAATTAAGGTTACCATTACTAACACATCCATACTCATTATCCCAAAATATACACAACCCTTTTATCTATACTCATTTACATCAGAATAGTATATGGTTGTCATGTTAACTCAAAAGAAGGAGATAGGATATGAAAGGCTAATGTATTTCATGAGCATCCCACTTAGTAATTTTGAACTCAAATATTCCAAACTTGATAAATAGGCCTTAACTTTAATCAAGTCTATCAAAAGGTTCATAAATTGCATTCTACATAGTAAGGTGTTTGTTGTGCTGCCTAATCTAGTCGTGAAGGCCCTATTAATGCAAAATGAATTAGGTGAGAGGCATGGTAAATAGATGACCATAATCCATGAGTTTGACCTAAATATTCAAGGAATATATAAGACCATCACTAAAACAAATCCCCAAATTATTTACCAATAGTACTTGGTGCATGGCATCAGAGATGATGGTTGGTACATAGACATAGTTAGATATTTGATAAACAATGAGTGTCCAAGGCACTTGAATTCAACTCAACATATATCACTATGGTTGAGGAGTATCCAATTCATGATCAAATATATCATACCTTATAATATAAACCATGAATACATACATTTGAGATGTCTAAATAAAGATGAAGTGATTGTAATAGTCAAATATTTCCATGGGAAATATGGAACTAGGCATGGTTCAGGCAGTATTACTGCTCATCAAATACTCTGATCAAGCTATTATTGGCCATCTTTTTAAATATTTTCATCTACACATGAGGAATTTCCACACTTACCAAGTCATTGCATCTCATGAATGCACCCCATCTATGCCACTTTTATCGATCATCAAAGCTCGACCCTTTTTCATGTGGGGATTGGACTTCATGGGAGCCATCAAAGATAATTCCTCTACTAGCCACAAATTCATCCTTATAATGATGGACTACTATACTCACTAGACTGAGGCATAACCATTCTATAATTATACCACTAATGTATTCATTCAATTATTAGAGAAACACATTGCCACAAGGTTTGTTATGCCCACCATGTGTGTATGTGTTAATGGTCCTACTTTCACCTCCCTATAATTTCTTGAATGGGCTTATGATTTAGGTAACTCTTAATTTTTCTTCAAATTATTATCTACAAGGTAATGGGTTAGATGAGTCCATGAATAAGAATTTTCTAAATGCCATTAATAATATTTTAGGAAGAAACCTAAGGGATTGACATAACATTCTTAAATTTGATTTATGGTCAAATAGAACTAGAATCAAGTCTACCTTGGGGACCTCCCCCTATAGTTTGGTATATGTCCAAGATCTAATCTTCCTGACCAATATAAAGATCCCTACCTTGTTCACCAAAGAGTACTTATAAATTGATGATCTAATAGAAGTTTTCCTCTTGAACCTCATACAATTCAAAGAAAAAATAGATGCAAATTTATTGCATTTAATTAAACATTAAGAAGTATTCAAATTCTAGTTTGATAAAAGGGGTAAAGTGAAGGCCTTTTGGATCTTTGATCTGGTCCTTCTATGGGATAGGTCTCATGAACAAAAGGGATAACATGAAAAATTTGATTCATTAAGACTTGGTCTCTACCAAATTTATGAAATCCTAGGTGAGAATGCATTCTACTTGAGGTGTCTTAATGGTTAGGATGTCCCATTACCCATCAATAGACAATTCCTCAAGAACTAATTTTAGGCTTGAATATCTTGGAATCCCCTATACATAACTTATCTTGTTCTTTCTATTTTTATTCCTTTTTCCTTACTTATTAGCTTAGGTTTGCTTTTGTTTGTTTTATGTTTTTATTATTGGGTTTGTCCTAATTATTTTCATCCAATAATCCCCTTGTTGATCAAAGAAATGAAATGAAAAGCTATTTCAAGAATAACATGGATGGAACTCAAAGAGCCTAATCATAATCTTACTCAAATTTATTCCGTGAACTATTGTTGTTTCTTGGTTTATTTCCTAAATTTCAAAGGCCAATGATTTATAATAGAATCCATGGATTTAGAACAACTATTTCATTATTTGAAGCCATCTAATGCACTTAAAGAAATATTTGAAGAAAATATAACATTGCTTCAGTTATTATTTATCTTAAGTTGCCATGAACTTGGTTTATTTTTACCCATGGCTTGATCCCCAACCCTCTATGGATGAATTTCAAAATAATCGAGCTAAAATGTAAAATCTAAAATTCTCTTTGATAGGGTGATCTTGGTAGTCTCCATTACATGATTTTTGGCCTAGTTGGTAGTGGATTAAGGACTTTAGAAAGGACAAGAGGTATCTTTGTTGGGCCTACAAATGCCTAGCTATAATCATAGCAATGCCCAAGCCTCTTCCCCCCAAAGCTTAATTTTAAACTATTTTCCTTTAGTAGTTTTAACCCTATGAAAATTTTAATTATTGTATGTGAATGCATATAAAATGAATAAATCACTCAATCACACACACATAGATGATTTTCATATGATTATAGCTTAGTATGTCACTCATTCCTATAGAATTTAGTGCCTTTGAATTATGATTTTTTTATAAGGGATAGCTTGCATTTAATGCTTTTCTTCTTGTGAAATCAAAGATTCTAGATTCTCAAAATACTCATGAGTATTTTCCAATAGGAGTCACCATTTTTTGTTGTTTACATAACACACCCTATTTTTCAATTTGAAAATGGGGACCTTCTTTTTATTTGGACTTTGATCTTATACTTTAAGGAGTCCATGGTGGTTGCTTGTCTAATTTTCATTTGAGCTGCATTACTTTAAATATATAGATTTTCATCATTTTACTAAGCCTTGGTTTGCTTGTTTGATTATGTTTTGAAACATATTTTACAGCTTCCTTTCTGACTATTTCACCTTAAGATTGTGTAAATTATCTAATTATTTTAGAGTTTTTTATGGCTTCTTTTCCTAAATAATTTGGTCCATTTCTATGTTTTATATGCAAAAAGTCTTAAGCATAATCTATTGAGTATGTGTTTAAGGATACACATTAAAGTTTTGTGCAGAAGGTTGTGAGATTAGAATAAAATATTCAAATGAGTTGATTACAAATGCTCAAAGGATAGGCAAAGATTTATATGCATTATCAGATATCTTCTCAAAGGCATGATCAAAGGACACATTCAAAGATCTACAAGAGGAGTTGGGAGTAATTTCTTTTACTTCCTGCTATTGAGGTTTAACATCAATTGAGGGGGATCTAAGTGTTAGCTCTAGGTAGGCCCTTTACCATTGATGTCAAAGGGGGAGAATAAAAGGTATAGGTACAGGTGTAGAAATAGGTACAGGGAATAGGTACAGGTTATTACAGTAAGGGGGAGTTATTGTCTATTTTTAGATGACAGTATATGTAGGTTTCAGGATGTGGCAGTTTCAAGATTGAGGTTTCCATCAATGACAAAGGGGGATATTGTTGGAAATATTTTCATTGATGTCAAATGTCTAGCATTATTGGGGATAAAGGCCCCATTGCATTTAATGATATTTGTAATAGTTATATCTTGGATAATGTGTGTCAATATTTATTTAATATTAATGAATATATTTTTGGTTGCATATAGCCCATGGAGAAGTCAAAGAGTCATGGGGTAAAGACAAAAGAAGAATGGGATGTATTTTCCCATGAAGAGTCATCTTGGGGAATTCCAAGAGTCGCCAAGTGAAGACAAAAGAGGAATGGCACAATTTATCATGAAGGGACACTTTGAGGAATATGAAAAGTCACCAAGATAAGGACAAAAGAGGAAAGGATGTTTTTTCTTATGAAGGGTCACCACATGACTTTTCAAATGTAAGGATATGAAGGGTCATGCAAGTTTGGTACCATTTCCCATGAGGATTGAAGGGTCACAAAGGGTGAAGTCCAAAGGTCATTTGGAGAGATATAAGTAAAGGCTTGAGAAACCATTTGTAATGTGTGAGATAGAGTTTGATTTGAGATAGTAATATCTACCTTAGAAGAGCAATGAGAAATAGAGAATGATTTATAATTGTTATATCTAGCTTAGAAGAGAAAAAGAGAGAGAGGAAAGAGATGTGGTAATGAACTATCATTTTTTGAGATAGTAACATTAAGAGATAGTTGTGTGGTATAGAAAAATGGGTTGGTGCTCCTATGGGTTGGTGCTCATGAATTGTTGTTGTGTTGGTGCTCAGTAAAGGGGTTGGTACTCCTGTGAGTTAGTGCTCATGAATTTTTGTTGTGTTGGTGCTCAAGAAATGAGTTGGTGCTCCTATGGGTTGGTGCTCATGAATTTTTACTGTGTTGGTGCTTAGCAAAGGGGTTGGTGCTCCTGTGGGTTAGTACACATGAATAGTTGATATGTTAGTGTTCAGCAAAGGGGTTGGTGCTCCTGCAAGTTGGTGCTTGTGAATATTGTGTTTTAAGTTAGTGTTCATTCATATACTTGAGATTGTTCTTCATGGTTTTTCCCACATTGGGTTTTCCTGCTAAATTTTGTGTCTCTCTCTGTCTTGTGTGGTGTTCATTATTTCAATTTTATTGCATATCTTGAATGTATGTTAAAGTGGAATTTGATTAAGGGAAAGTTTATAAGATATATGATATACTGATTCACCCCCATCTCAGTATATCCCATGCTTAACAATTAAAGAGTTGGGAGTAATTTCTTTTACTTCCTACTATTGAAGTTCAACATTAGTTGAGGGGGAGCTAAGTGTTAGCTCCAGGTAGGCCCATTTCCATTAATGTCAAAGGGGGAGAATAAAAGGTGTAGGTACAAGTGTAGAAATAGGTACAGGGAATAGGTACAGGTTACTACATTAAGGAGGAGTTATTGTATGTTTTTAGATGATAGTCTGTGTAGGTTTCAGGATTTGGAAATTTTAGGATTGAGGTTGCCATCAATGACAATATTTCCAACAATATCCCCCTTTTTCATTGATGGCAACCTCAATCTTGAAACTACCACATCTTGAAACCTACACATACAATCATCTAAAAACATATAGTAACACCTCCTTATTGTAGTAAAATGTACCTATTCCATGTACCTATTTCTACACCTATACCTGTACCTTTTATTCTCCCCCTTTGACATCAATGGAAAAGGGCCTACTTGGAGCTAAAACTTAGCTCCACCTCAACTGATGCTGAACCTCAATAGTAGGAAGTAAAAGAAATTACTCCCAACTCCTCTTACAAATATTTGAATGTGTCCTTTGATTGTGCCTTTGAGAAGATATCTGATAATGCATATAAATCTTTGTCTATCCTTTGAGCATCTGCAATCAACTCATTTGAATATTTTCTTCTAATCTCACAACCTTCTACATAAAACTTTAATGTGTATCCCTAAACACATACTCAATAGATTATGCTTAAGACCTTATTGGTGATAAAGGCCCCATTGCATTTAATGATGTTAAGCATGAGATATACTAAGAGGGAGGTGAATCAGTATATCATATATCTTATAAAACTTTTCCTTAATCAAATTCCACTTAACCAAACATTCAAGACATGCAATAAAACTAAAATAATAAACACCACACAAGATAGAGAGAGACACCAGATTTAACATGGAAACCCAATATGGGAAAAACCATGGAGAACAATCTCAACTATATAAATGAGAACCAACTCAAACAACAATATTCGCGAGCACCAACTTATAGGAGTACCAACCCCTTTGCTAAGCACCAACCCATAGAAGCACCAACCCCTTTGTGTATACCACACAACTATCTCTCAATGTTGTTATCTCAACAAATGATAGTTCATTACAATATCTCTTTCCTCTGACACCTTTTCTCTTATAAGCTAGATATAACAAATACAAATCATACTCATCTCTCCCATTGCTCTTCTAAACTAGATATTACAATATCAAATCAAACTCTATATCTCATATTACAAATGGCTTCTCGAGCCTTTATTTATATCTTTCCAAATGACCTTTGGCCTTCCCCCATTGTGAACCTTCAATCCTCATAGAAAATGGTGCCAAAATTGCATGACCCTTCATATCCTTGCATTTGAAAAGTCATGTGGTGACCCTTCATAAGAAAAAGTGTCCTTTCCTCTTTTGTCTTTATCTTGGTGACTTTTCGTATTCCTCAAAGTGTCCCTTCATGAGAAATTATGCCCTTCCTCTTTTGTCTTCACTTGGTGACTCTTGGAATTCCCCAAGATGACTCTTCATGGGAAAATGTGTTCCATTCTTCTTTTGTCTTTACCTCATGACTCTTTGACTTATCCATGGGCCCTTCTTTTGTCTTATATGAAACCAAAAATATATTCATTCATATTAAATAAATATTAACACACATTAGCCAAGATATAACTATTACAAACATCATTAAATGCAATAAGGCCTTTATCACTAATAATTCTAGACCTTTAACATCAATGACAATATTTCCAATAATCTCCCCCTTTGTCATTGATGGCAACCTCAATCCTAAAACTGCCACATCTTAAAACCTACACATACTGACACCTAAAAAACATATAGTAACTCTCCCTTATTGTAGCAACTTGCACCTATTCCTTATACCCATTTCTACACATGTACCTATTATTATCCCCCTTTGACATCAATGGCAAAGGGCCTACTTGGAGATAACACTTATCTCCCCCTCAACTGATGCTAAACCTCAATGGTAGGAAGTAATAGAAATTACTCCCAACTCCTGTTGCAGATCTTTGAATGTGTCCTTTGATCATGCGTTTGAGAAGATATCTGATAATACATATAAATTATTACCTGTCCTTTGAGCATCTACAATCAACTCATTTGAATTTTTTCTTCTAATCTCATAACCTTATACATAAAATTTTAATGTGTATCCCTGATCACATATTTGACTAACACTCAATAGATTATTCTTAAGACCTTTTGCATACAAAACATTCTTAGTCTTGGTTCTACCATTATCCAAACTCAAAGTACCTTTTTCAGCTATCATGGCAATGGTTTTATATCCAAATTTCATTGTGCCACCATTGATATTCTTTAGAGTTTTGAATTTACTCTTGTCTCCTATCATATGCCTCGAACATTCACTATCAATGAACCATGGCTGATCTTCATTTCTTACATGCAAAGCTATCTACACCAACATAGAATCTTTGGGTTGTTTCTTCTACCATGAACATGTCTAAACCTTCTTCTTAATGAATGGAGCTTTGAAACTCTGATCCTTCTTGACTAACTTGAACATGCTTCTGTAGTACCGAGCTATGTATCTAAAGTTGTTACACTTGTAACATATTATGGCCTCTTCATCAAAGTTTGATAGAGGAGCAAAAGAGTTGTATCTTCTGCTTGACTCTACATGATTTTCCTTCTTATTTTTGAAACTATTAGCTCTTTTCTAACATTCTAATTTCTTATGAACATATCCATTACAATAAAACTAGTAACCATAAAAATAAGACCTGTCTGTATATCTCTGATTTGATTGCCTTTTGTAGTTTTATTCCCTCTAGCCTTTTTTGATTGAAATGTCCTCTGTATTCTTCACTTCTTCCCTTGTTTCCTCTTTTTTAAGAGCTTCAACATAGCTCTTTTTCTTTTCAAATCTGATACCTGTCTTATCTAAATTTGCATTTTGGCTCTCTAATATCTTATTCAGCATGTTAGTGTTATCCTCAAATTTTGAATCATTAACTACTTTATCATTGACTGCTTTCTCAATATCTTTTTTTAAAGAGGCAATTTCAATAACATACCTTTCACATTCTATTCTTACTTTTTTCAATTGTGTTGTTTAACATTCTTCATTATTCTCAGCTTCTTCCAAGTGTGCTATTAGATTTATTATATCCTTTGACTCCTTTTCATTTTTATCGATCTAGCGCATCAATCTTCGATTCTTCTTCTCAACATCTTCTAACTCTTCTAAGGCACACATGAGTTCTCCTTCCATATTCACTTCAGCTTCATCCTCTTCTTCTTCTTGATCATCTATACTTTTTCTTCCAGAGGCATCTTTATGTATGGCCATGAATAGAATCTCTTCTTCTTCTGAATCGTTGACTCCACTATCTTTGACTGAGCTAGGATCTTTAGAATATAGGCTCTTCTTCTTGAATCACTTCTTTAATTTACCTTTGAAATTCTTCTTGTATGTAGACTTTTCTTCTTCATCATCATCATTACCCTTATTTTGGAATTTAGCTGAAAAATGTCTAATCTTTCCATAATTAAAACATTTAAAAGGTAATTTACCTTGATATTTACCTATTCCCCATTTTGGCTTGCAAATGAAAAAAGCTCCATTATCATCTTCATCATCACTAGAATTATCACTTGATTCTTAAATATTAGCTTTTTCTTTCTTTGATGTCTTGAAAGCCACTTCTCTCTTTGAGGGTTTATCTTATTCGGTCTACATCTCATATGCCGTGAGTATACCATGACGCTCATCCATCTTTAGCTTGGATAAATTATTCATCTCTTCGATTGCTGAAACCTTTGCATCATATCTCATTGGTAAAAATCTCAAAACCTTTTGTACCACCATTGACTCTTCCAAATTTTATCCAAGACCTTGAATATGATTTACTATTTGATTAACTCACAAAAGATAACTTGATATATCTTCTTCTTCTTCCATCTTCTAACTTTCAAACTGTCTTCTAAAATTATGAAGCTTAGATTGTTGAAACTTTCCATCACCTTTGTAAATATTCTCAAGTTTTACCCAAGTTTCATGAGTAGATTTACATTGCATAACTTTAAAAAATTTAGATTCACATAAACCCCATAAAATAGCATTTAAAGCTTTAGCATTACATTCACTTTCCTTCTTTTCTATTGGAGTAATTACAAGTGTCTGTGGCTCTTCATATTCCTCCACCACTACTTGCCATATGTCAAATCCAAGGGCCATTAGATAAGTCCTCATTATTATGCTCCAAAAATAATAATTCATCCCATCAAATAAAGGGGCCTTATTTGTATAAAATCCTTCGTGTGATCTAGGCATCATGCTTTCTCGATCTACCTTCAAGCTATAAAACTTTCTCAAAAGGAACCTGCTCTGATGCTAATTATTAATCATAGGATATACTAAGAGGGTGGGGTGAATCAATATATCATATATCTTATAAAACATTCCCCTAATCAAATTCTACTTAACCAAACATTCAAGATATGTAATAAAACTGAAATAATAAACATCACACAAGATATAAAGAGATAGAAAATTTAACATGGAAACCCAATGTGAGAAAAACCATAGATAATAATCTCAAGTATGTGAATGAGAACCAATTCAAACAATAATATTTGCAAGCACCAAATTTTAGGAGCACCAACCCCTTTGTTGAGCACCAATACAGCAACTATTCCTAAGTGCCAACCCACAGGAGCACCAACCCCTTTGCTGAGCACAAACAGAACAATAATTCATGAGCACCAACCCCTTTGCTAAGCACCAACACAACAACAATTCATGAGCACCAACCCACAGGATCACCAACCCCTTTGTGTATACCACACAACTATCTCTCAATGTTTCTATCTCACTAAATGATAGCTCATTACAATACCTCTTTCCTCTCTCACCTTTGCTCTTCTAAGCTAGATATAACAAATACAAATCATAATCATCTCTCCCATTGCTCTTCTAAGCTAGATATTACAATATCAAATCAAACTCTATCTCTCATATTACAAATGGCTTCTCAAGCCTTTATTTATATCTTTCTAAATGACCTTTAGCCTTTCCCCTTTGTGACCCTTCAATCCTCATGGAAAATGGCACCAAACTTGCATGACCCTTCATATCCTTGCATTTGAAAAGTCATGTGGTGACCCTTCATAAGCAAAATAATCTTTTCCTCTTTTTTCTTTATCTTGGCAACTTTTCATATTCCTCAAAGTGTCCCTTCATGAGAAATTGTGCCCTTCCTCTTTTGTCTTCACTTGGTGACTCTTGTGTTGGGTGAATTTTTGTCACCAGCTAACTGAGGGAAAAATAAGTGTTTCAACCATAGCATAGGGAGATTTATCAGCCAAATGTGTAGGTTGACCACATCAAAAGGGGACAAATCTCTCCTTTCATCAAGGGGAGGTTCCCTATAACTATGATATATTAATATACTATAAATATAAGCTGAAAATAACACTTAGGGTAGGCTAACACCATCCATCTCTCTTTTTTTAGTGATGATGCTCATAGACATAAGAGAATTCTTGGGTGATTATTGGAGCTACTTCTCTTCTTTCAAAAGTAATTCTCAGTCAACACCTAGATTCCTTCCTAGCTAGTAAAAGTAATTGGACATAGTAACACAACAGGATGAAGTGTAGCACAAAGTCTCCACCTCAACCACCAAAGAGTGAAATATATGAAGGACAATGGGAGAACAAAGTCATCCCAAGATCCTTTACATATATACAGAACACAACACACTAAAGACTATTGTGGTAGCACAAAGTCTCTCCATAGTCAACTTTAGGACACCTTCTTGATTACTTCCACTAGTTTTGCTTGTTAAATTAAATGGACACGAATGCTTTTAGGAAATAGAAATAAGAACAATTTCTTAAATAACACAAGCTATTCCAGCACAAAGTTTGAAAGGTCACTTGTTTTCTCATTCAAATAAATAAATATGATTAACAATCTAAGCTCAAAGTCTTAGGAAATGCCTTTCAATTTGGGTAGAGTTTCACTTTTGATAACAGAGAGATCTCTCCTATAAAATAGGAGATTACAATATATAGCATTCCAAGAAAGACTTGGGTGCTTGTTTTCATGAAAATAGCCCATGCTAAATTAAATGTCTTAAATATTTGTGAAAGAGCCATGTTGGAATAGGTCATTAGTCTTAACTTTGGCATTTTGAATCATCTTGAATGTCTCCTCCTAAGCATGGGTTGTTTGGTCTTCTTTATGGTGCTTACACAACTGTCCATTTGCCTTTACTTAATGAAGAAAAATAGACTGCACCATTGAATGTTTGCACTTTCTAATGTCCACCTAGTGGACTATTCCACCTACTAGAAATAACTCTACTACAGATATTTCTAGATTTCTTATAGTTGTTCTCTTTTTTCTCACCACGTCTTATCCTTCCTTGGTAATCTGAGTTCTCCGGCTATCTTCTCACTTTTTGCTGGCTCCTTCGACTTCTTCTTTGGCTGGTCACTAAATTTGTTCACAAGGTCTGTGCCATATTTGAAAATCAATAGATATTTCATTACCTTGAATTTGATGTTTGTGGGGATGTCATAATCACTTAGTCACTTGAACCATTATGAACCTTGAACCTTAGAGTACATCGATTCAATGGTTCAAAGTGTTTCAATGATCAGCAGTTCAATCGGCTCTTCGGTTCAATCTCTTATGAAGGGTTACATTCACTTTATTTTCCTTCTTTAGTTGAACCATATTTGGACTTATTTTAATCTTTGAACTTTTGAACCTTTGAACCATATCGGTTCAAAGTTCGATGGTTCAACAGTTCATTCTCTTTCTTTGAATCCTTGTATTTTCTAAGTCTTTTAAACTTATTGAACTCATTGAACCATTCTAGTTCAAGGTTTAACAGTTCAATAATTCAACCTTCACTCTTCAAAGCCTTCTTTTCTTTAAGTCTGCTAAAGTCTTTGAACCTTTGAACTTACCGAAGTCTTCAAACTTTCTAGATCCTTTGAAGCACTTAACTCCTTTTGAACCTTTGAACCACTTTGAACTTTGAACTTGTGAAAGTTAAAGGTTTAATGGTTCATTGGTTAAATGGTTCATTCCATTTATTTTAATCTTACCAATGGACCTTTTATTTAACCATAGTGTTGAATCAACCTTGAAATTGGCTAAGTGTTGGAACTTCTTTCTGAGAAAGCCTACTTGTTAAAACTACGAGTTCTTTAGTTGAGAAGACTTGAATAATTAAAGAATTTGAATACTTAGAACATTTTTGAGAAAATAAGAGATCATTTTGGCCTTCAAGACCAAAATAGTTTATATGTTGTTCCCAAAAACAATTGATAGATTTTGGGAACAACAGTTGGCTCCAGTTGGGGAACTTCTATCAATTGCAAAAATAATCGAAGGGAGTAGAATCTAGAATCTCTAGTGCCTTCATGTATGTCATTGGGCTATGGAGTCATGCTACCCAAAAATAAAGGCACAAAAATAAAACAAAATAAACCAAATAAAATAAAACTAAATACTATACAAATATGTACAATTAATTTCATCTGATACTTCAAGGATTGAAGTGCTTTAGGTGCTGCCCATTGTGAAGTAGTGAAAATGTTCTATCTTGATATATCAACAAGAAACCATTTTCTCCCTAGAAGTGATGATTGGTGAATGGACCTCTCCACCAAGAATAAATTTTTTTGTGCATTCCTTTTGGTTCTCTCCTCTTGCCTCACAGTAAGACTTGATTTCTTGTCTAAAAATCATGAATCCTTATTCTCTTGCAGAGGAGTTTCTTTACCTAATTTTGATGTGCAATAGTATGGTCCATTACCATAATTCATTATTCTCCTAGTTTAGTCTAGCACATGATTTGATTGTCAGCATCAAATACCTACCAATGATTGGCATTGTCAAGCATACTTGGTCGAAAGACTAGCTCAATAGTGTAGTTATGCTCTTCAAAGTCTTTGTGAGGAACCAAGAGGGTCGTAGAGACAGTGAATGAATTTGCATGACTATGAAGCTCTCTAGGCACTACAGATATATTAAAAGCATCAAAACTTTCAATAGAGTCCCATAACCAGATTGTGGTAATGGCACAATATTTTTTTATTAGTTTGGCACAGGTTCCTCACCTAACAAACCATCAGTTCAACATCTCCTTTGGCATGAAGGAGTTTGACACCTTTGTCTTGAGCAGCCTTCAACCTGAGTAATAGAGATTCATAATTGGTAGTGTTGTTGGTGTTGTTGAATTGCAACTCATATAAAGAAGGAAAAATATCTCTTTGAGGAGATATTAGAACAATCTCGACTCTAGCACTAGTACAAGAATAGCTGCCATCAAATTCTAAACTCTAGACATTATCAGAAATTGATCTTTTTTTAGATTCTTACTGGTCAAGGAGGGAGGATTCTTTTGCATCTAAACTTTTCTCTACCAATTCTCCCATTATCATTTCTAAACTTTTTGGATTTTCACCTACAAGAATTTCATCAAATGAAATAGAGACATCCTCTATAGACAAGAAAAGCTATCCATTCTTGAATACTCAAACAAAATTTGAGTTTTAGGGGCTGATGTTTGGGTGACAATATATTTTGCCTCCTTCTCAGGAAGTAGCCTCTGCATGATGCCCTTCATAGGGATCCTTCCTCAGAGAGTTCCATGCTTAATTCTCCACCAACATCCTTGCAAAAATTTCATCCAAATAGAATGCCATAGGAGGCTGGAAGTCAGCCACCAGGACTGCCATTTTAATTCTTTTTTCTAAGAAGGCCACAAATGCAAACTAGGCATCTTTGATCTATCTTAGAAGTGGCACTTGATTGTTTTCCATGGAGAAACATCTCCCAAAATTTTTAGTCAATGTAAGGTTAAGAGAATCTACCACCTTGGTAGGCATGACATTGTCAGATGCGCCTGAGTTTATGACGTAGTTGTTCAGCTTGTGACCATTTATCAACAGGGAAACATAAAATGGTTATGTATTCCCAAGGGCAGCAAAAGGAGTAATGAAAATATTTTTTGGGGTGGACATGTTCCTTGGGGGATCATGAGTTACCTTTCTAACATCTCATCTTATGGGGATGGTTCGATTCTTCACACATTGAACTAACCTATCCAACTGTTCAAGGTTAGATTGCAAATATTCAAACTCAGTCATTTGAATTTTGGTCTTCTTAGTATGGTCGATTATGTCAAATGACTGAAATAGACTAGGAATAGAGGAAGAAAGTTCATCCTTCTATTTTTTTAGGGGTATGGTATTAGTCTGAGAATTTGAAGCAAGAGGTGAAGGAAAACTTGATGTACTTACCTTTTTAGTGATCACTGAGTCCTTTGATTGAAAAGGCAAAGTGGTTCCCTGCTTAGCAATTAAAATTACTGGTTGAGATCACTCCTATATTTTTTCCTTATCAACTTGTTGGGTTGACTGGTTCTGGGACTGAGTGAATATAGCGTATGATCTATCAAATGATTCACCTTTACTTCTGGGTTCATCTTGGTAATTCAAGAAACTAATTTGGAGTCACTAGCTGATTCATCTTGGTCTTCTATAAAGAGATCAGTGCCATCTTCTATGTTTAACTTAGGTTGGAAAGAAAAATTTGATTCAATTTTAAGGTATCCAACTATTGAGTTGGTTGGAGCTACCTCAATGGCAAGTTTCCCCTATGGGGGAGGAAGATGATTTGGATACCCTTAATTTTTGGTATCATTGCCATGATATGACTGATTGGGAAAAGTCCTCCTTAGTATATCTTGGTATGAAGGAGTAGAAATCCCTTGCACCATTTGCTTTTTCAGAGCTAGCAACTCATTTTCTAGCTTCTGCACCATTGGATCAGTGGTGCCTATAAATGGATATTCAGAGGATGAAGAATATTTACCTCTATTAGGATCTCTCCTTATCTTCCCCACCAAGATGAGATCATCTTCCACCTCAGTGGCCAAATCTTAGGCTACAACAAGGTCTATGTGGCCAATACATCTCAATAAAAAACTCACTTTAGGCAGGTGAGAGTTGATGAAGAAGCATTTGAGGTTCTCAACTATCAGCTATGCAATAATAGGAATCATATTCCTCAGCTTGTCAAACTTGGTGATGAAATCCCTCATGGGTTCATGAGGCTCTTTCTTCATTTGTGTGAGCTGAGCCAATAGGGCATGCACATCTTCTATAGGCTTGAATCTAGCTTCAAACTTGGCTTTGAGGTTGTTCTAGATAGTCACGGTCTGGGCCTACGGATGATAAAACTATTCTATAGCAACACCTTGTAAAGTTTCTAGGAACATCTTGACTACTATATCTTCATATTCCACACCTATCACACCACATTCTATGGAGAAGGTAGCAATATGTTCATTGGGATGAACTCTCCCATCACCAAAGAACTTGGGGAAGTTCTTCCTGGAATTGTAAGGCAGTTCATGTAGAGGTGGAGTAAGATTGAGTGGACTAAAAGAGTCACCCTAGGGGCCTTGAACTAGCATTATAAGACTATTGAAGGGAGGGATAACAAATCTTGGTGGGGTATGTATTAACAAAGCTCTACTAATAGTAGAAGTATAAGCTTGGCTTGGTAATGGAGACCTAATTTTTGTAGGAGGAAAAATCTTGGTTCATTAGAGGTGAGATGGTGAAGGAAATAAATCAAAATTACTTTGTTGCACTAGCTTGAAAACAAGGATAAAATACCTTTAGCTCTTTAGTTTCTTGTGTGGTGTGGGGCTGCCAGATTGTAATATGGATATGGAAAAGAAATGGCACTACTTCAACTTGAAGCTTGAGGCTTCAAACTGCACATTCCTTCTAGTTGGCATGGAGTTGTTAGAGATGACAAAAGAAACAAAATGTTCAATCCCTAACATTTTTAGTTTCATAGACTAGAGTATATAATGGAAATGGATAAGGATATGGAGATAAAAAAAATTGAAATAGCTCATTCGATCCCCAGTAGAGTCACCAAAAACTATTGCATGGAGCTAGAAAAGTAGACAATAGCAATGAAACGTTTGATCCCTAGAATCTCTGGTTTCATAGATCAGAGTATATAATGGAAATGGATAAGAATATGGAGATGGAAAAGAATTGGAACAGCGTGTTTGATCCCTACCAGAGTTATCAAAAACTATTGGGTGAATATTTTATCACCAGATAATTGAGGGAAAAATAGGTGTTTAAACCATAGCATAGGGATATTTATCAGGCAAATGTGTAGGTTGACCACATCAAAAGGGGACAAATCTCTCCTCTCATCAAGGGGAGGTTCCTTATCACTATGATATATTAATATACTATAAATATAAGCTTAAAATAACACTCTAGGTAGGATAACACCATCCATCTCTCTTTTTTTAGAGATGATGTTCACAGACATAGGAGAATTCTTGGGTGATTTTTGGAGGTACTTCTCTTCTTTCAGAAGTAATACTCAGTCAATAGCTAGATTCTTTCCTGGGTAGTAAAAGTATCTAGACACAGTAACACATCAAGATGAAGTGTAGCACAAAGTCTCCACCTCAACTACCAAAGAGTGAAATATATGAAGGACAATGGGAGAACAAAGTTGTCCCAATATCCTTTACATAGATATAGAAAACAACACACTAAAGACCATCATGGTAGCACAAAGTCTCTCCACATTCATCTTTAGGACACCTTCCTAATTACTTCCACTAGTTCTACTTGTTAAATTAAATAGACAAGAATGCTTCTAGGAAATAGACATAAGAACAATTTCCTAAATAACACAAGCTACTCTAGAACAAAGTTTGAAAGGTCACTTGTTTTCTCATTCAAATAAAGAAATATGATTAACAATCTGAGCTCAAAGTCTCAAGAAATGCCTTTCAATTTGGGTAGAGTTTCACTTCTGATAATAGAGAGATATCTCTTATAAAATGGGAGATTACAATATATAGCATTCTAAAAAAGACTTGGGCACTTATTTTCATGAAAATGGCCCATGCTAAATTGAATGCCTTAAATATTTGTGAAAGGGCCATGTTGGAACAGGTCATCAATCTTGACTTTGGCATTTTGAATCATCTCAAATGTCTCCTCATAAGCATGGGTTGTCTGATCTTATTTATGGATCTTACACGACTGTCCATTTGCCTTTACTTAATGAAGAAAAATAGACCGTGTCATTGAATGTTCACGCTCTTTAATGTCCACCTAGTGGACTATTCCACCTATTGGAAATAACTCTCCTATAAATATTTCTATATTTCCTACAGTTTTTCTCTTTTTTCTCACCACGTCTTGTCCTTCCTTGATGATCTGAGCTCTCAAACTATCTTCTCACTTTCGGCTGGCTCCTTCAGCTTCTTCTTTGGCCAGTCACTAAATTTGTTCACAGGGTTCACACCATATTTAAAAATTAATGGATATTTCATTACCTTGAATTTGACATCTGTGGGGATGTCATAATCACTTAGTCACTTGAACCATTATAAACCTTGAACCTTGGAGTGCATCGGTTCAATGGTTCAAAGTGGTTCAATGGTCGGTAGTTCAATTGGCTCTTCGATTCAATCTCTTGTGAAGGGCCACATTTACTTTCTTTTCCTTCTTTGTTTGAACCATCTTTGGAATTATTTAAACCTTTGAACCTTTAAACTATATCAATTCAACAGTTTAACAATTCAATCTCTTTCTTTGAATCCTTTTATTCTCTAAACTCATTGAACCCTTTAAACTCATTGAAATATTTTGGTTCAAGGTTCAACGGTTCAAAAGTTTAACCTTCACTCTTCAAAGCCTTCTTTTCTTTAAGTCCACTAAAGTCTTTGAACCTTTGAACTTGCTAAAGTCTTCAAAATTTCTAGATCCTTTGAAGCGCTTAACTCCTTTTGAACCTTTGAACCACTTTGTGTTGAGTTGTGGAGCTAAAAGCTTCAACTCTTTGCAAACTGAAGGAACAAGAAGGTTGCTGAGATCCAGGAGCACCAGCATCGGCAGTAGGACTGATGTTAGTCATGACCAGTGCAGAAGGCCACCGGCAACGGTAGGGAGTCAGTCGACGTTAGCAGAACCAGACAAGCAGGGACCGACGTCGGTCGCCTGTGTGTTCTAGAACTGCTCGTTACACAGATAGTTAGTTAAGTGAACAAAGTGTTTGCATGTAAAGGCCAGTTAGAGTCTTTGGCTATGAGGATAATTGTCTAAATTAAGAGTCTAAGTTATTGTTTGAGTTAGGGATCTATTTATAGACCCATTGGCATGTATTGTATATGTATGAGATAGAAAGGAAGGCAAGTAAGTTGATTCCATTGTAAGATCATTGAGTTGCAGGTTGTTGCAAGCTCATAGGGGATCTACATGTGAGTATGGTCTATTGAATTGCAGGTTGCAGGTTCATGGGAGATCAACTTGAAGTACTTTAGAGTGCTTGGTGAACTGCCAGGGTTATTACTGACTAGTTGGAGAGGTGAACACCAATTCTATTTGTGAGTTGGTTGTTGGGACTGTTTTTTGTGTAGGAGAGTGTTATAGAAGAATTACTGTACACTTGAGGTGTGGGAAGCCTCTGTAAGGTGAAAGAGTGTGGCGGCTCTTTTTTGTATTCTTTTTTGTAAAGTGTTAATACAAGATAGTGTATTGTCTCTCATATTCTGTGTTATTGGTGAATTCTAGTTACTTGTATTTCTGGTTATTTCTGCATTTATAATTGCTTATATTTGGTAATCATACTGTGCTCTTTCTGAGGAGCAAGATCCTAACAAAGTGGGATCAGAACAAGTGTTGTTCTTGTGATCCCCTAACAAAGTGGTATCAGAGCTGTTGGTTGAGATACTAACAGATTGGATTAGATCTGGTTAGTGTGTTTTGATTACAGGTTATTCACAGGGTTTCTATTTGAGTGGGAGTTGAGCAATGACAGAAGACAGTAAGCTACGGATGGAAAAGTTTAATGGCAAGAACTACCAATTGTGGAGGATGTAGATTGAGGATTATTTGTATCAAAAATATTTGTACTTACTGTTGGGAGGGGTTAATTGTAAACCCTCAGATATGAAAGATGAAGAATGGGAGGTTCTTTATCAGAAGGCTCTGGGATCTATTAGATTGAGTCTTGCATCTTCTATGATTTCCAGCTTATCACAATGTAAGACAACGGTGGAGTTGATGGAATCTTTGGCAAATTTATATGAAAAACCCTCAGCTTCTAATAAGATATTTCTTATGAAGCATTTATTTAATTTGCAAATGTTGGAAGGTGGATTTGTTCATAGCCATCTTAGTGATTTCCATGGTTTAGTAAACCAGCTAAGTTCAGTGAATATTGTATTTGATGATGAAATTAGAGCTCTCTTAATCTTGTGTTCATTACCTAAAAGTTGGGAAGGTTTGGTAATGGCAGTTTCTAATACTGTGTCTCCTTCAAAAGTCTTAAAAGTGGATGATGTTGTGAGTGTGATCTTGAATGAAGAGATACGTAGGAATAGCACAGGTGAATCATCAGGAAATGCTTTGAGTGTTGAAGGTAGAGGAAGGCAAAGAGAAAAGATAGAGCATGGGAGATCAAGGTCCAAGATAGGCAGAAGATCCAAGTCCAGGTATGGCAGAATAACCTGCTGGAAGTGTGGAAAGCAAGGGCAATTAAAGAGAGATTGCAGATCAGGTGAAGATCAGCATGAAGGACATGAAGAAAAAGCAGATGTTGCAGATTATGCTGCACGAGATGCTCTGGTATGTTCTTTGGATAAAGTAGAATCTTGGGTTTTAGATTCTGGTGCCTCTTTTCATGCATCCCCACATAGGGAATTTTTTCATGAGTATGTCCAGGGAGATTTTGGAGAAATTTATGTAGGGGATGGTAAGCCTTGTCAGATTGTTGGCAAAGGGAAAGTGAAGCTGAAACTGTAGATAGGTAACACATGGGTGTTAAAAGAAGTCGTGCATGTCCCAGTTCTAGAGCAAAATTTGATTTTTGTTAGAAGTTTGGGTGATGAGGGTTACACAGTAACTCTCACAGCAGACTCTTGGAAGGTTACCAAGGGTACACTTGTTGTAGCTAGAGGTAATAAAGTAGGTACACTTTATCTATCTACTTGTACTACTGATTCTCTTTCCAGGTTATCTACTTCAGCTATAGATTCAGAGATGTGGCTTGATAGGCTTGGTCACATAGATAAGAAGGAGATGCTTGTTCTTGAGTCAAAGGATATGATTTCGGATTTGGAAGGTATGGATCATGGTTTCTGTATGTAGAAGAAGAAGGTAACATTTCTTGAGGAATCCGATGTTAGTGACAAGAACAAGAAAGCCTTGGTTTTCAAGGAGAAGGTGACAGACAGAGTTTAGCACAAGATGCAAAAGAATTCTGAGCAGAGCAAGGGTGTTTTGGACAAGGATTTGATCCAAAAGGAGTTCGCAGGAAAAAGTCAGGTCTCACTAGAAAAACATAGAGACCGACGTCGGTAGGAAAACCGGCATCAGCATCTAGACATGGACCGACGTCAGCTATGTGAAGACCGACATCGGTGACTCAGGGTAGAGAATGACTGGCGTCAACTAGGGAAAACTGACGTCGGCAAGGTTATAGTTGTAGGGAACTGACTTCGGTCATCTGTAGACTGAGATGTGACTGGCATCGATTACTGAGAAAAATTTTGGGTGGACAGCAAGCTATCAAGGTGTCTCAAGCACCCATATGGAGGATTGAAGGCATAAGTAAGTTCTTAAATTCATCATTTCCCTTCTTTACACTACTTGTTTCTCACTTATGGCATAGGATCAGGAAGTTATTGAAGAAGCAGAACAGGTAGATCTAGGAAACAGTGGGAGCTAGGCATGGATGAGGATGTGATTCCTTGGAGGAGTACCAAACAGGTGTTTTGGGTAGAGTGGCCAGCTGGAAGTAAGCACTGAGAGACGAATGGATGTTGAGGATAAAGAAGAGTGGAAATGGATACGTGAGACAGAAGACCAGGGTATATGGTCTTGTATTAGCTGCAGGGCAATGGAGGTTTGATCATTGTGTTTATCTTTACCAGGTTGGATAATATTAGCTACATTATCCTATTACTGTATGATGTGCTTGTTCCAGGGTTACATATATAGGTATTGCTAAACTAAAGGTAAAGCTAGTTCAGGTGTTTGTCATGGAAAATCTAGGAGCAACAAGATTCTTTGGCATGAGTGTGTTCTAGAGACATGGTAGGTCATTTGTTGACTTTGTTTTAGGATGATTGTGTGAGACCGGTTAGCACACCGATGGTTAGATAGTTCTATGAACAGGTGTCTTGATTCACATAATGAGGTTGAGTGCATGGTATGTACTAAACCTGAGTTTTCCCAAGTAGTGGGAGTTGTCACAAGTTGGAGCCAATCTGGGAGAGAACCATTGGAGGATAGTTCAGTGGATTCTTATAAGGACTAGTAGTAGGTGCACATGCTATGTAGGTTCAGGTTATTTTCTACATGGTTTGTAGATGTGGATGTGGCAGGTGATTTGGATGACAGGAATTGCACTATAGGTTTGTGGTGGTTGGTCTTCAAGAGTGATCTTGAGGAGGGATACAAAGCCAAGGGAACAAACTAGACTAAGTACAGGTACAGGTACAGGTTGCAGCTGTTTATCTCCAAGTGGGAGATTGTTGAGTTGTGGAGCTAAAAGCTTCAACTCTTTGCAAACTAAAGGAACAAGAAGGTTGCTGAGATCTAGGAGCACCGGTGTTGGTAGCAGGACTGACATTGGTCGTGACCAGTGCAGAAGGCCACCAGCGACGGCAGGGAGTCATCCGACGTCAGCAGAACCAGACAAGCAGGGACCGACATCGGTCACCTGTGTGTTCCAGAACTGCTCGTTACACGGATAGTTAGTTAAGTGAATGAAGTGTTTGCATTTAAAGGCCAGTTAGAGTCTTTGGCTCTGAGGATAATTGTCTAAATTAAGAGTCTAAGTTATTGTTTGAGTTAGGGATCTATTTATAGACCCATTGGCATGTATTGTATATGTATGAGATAGAAAGGAAGGCAAGTAAGTTGCTTCCATTGTAAGATCATTGAGTTGCAGGTTGTTGCAAGCTCATAAGGGATCTACATGTGAGTATGGTCTATTGAATTGCAGGTTGCAGGTTCATGGGAGATCAACTTGAAGTACTTTAGAGTGCCTGGTGAACTGGCAGGGTTATTACTGACTAGTTGGAGAGGTGAACACCAATTCCATTTGTGAGTTGGTTGTTGGGACTATTTTTTGTGTAGGAGAGTGTTTTAGAAGAATTACTGTACACTTGAGGTGTGGGAAGCCTCTATAAGGTGAAAGAGTGTGGCGGCTCTTTGTTGTATTCTTTTCTGTAAAGTGTTAATATAAGATAGTGTATTGTCTCTCATATTCTGTGCTATTGGTGAATTCTAGTTACTTGTATTTCTGGTTATTTTTGCATTTATAATTGCTTATATTTGGTAATCATACTGTGCTCTTTCTGAGGAGCAAGATCCTAACAAAGTGGGATCAGAACAGGTGTTGTTCTTGTGATCCCCCAACACTTTGAACTTTAAACTTGTGAAAGTTCAAGGTTCAATGGTTCATTGGTTCAATGGTTCATTCCACTTGTTTGAATCCTACCAATGGACCTTTGATTGAACCTCGGCATTAAACTAGCCTTGAAATTGCCTAAGTGTTGGAACTTCTTTTTGAGAAATCCTGCCTGTTGAACCTATGAGTTCTTCAGTTGATAAGACTTGAATAATTAAAGATTTTGAATAATCAGAACATTTTTGAGAAGGGAAGAGATCATTTTGGCCTTCAGGACCAAAATAGTCGATATGTTGTCCCCAAAAACAAGTGACAGATTTTGGGAACAACATCTTGGAATTCCCCAAGATGACTCTTCATGGGAAAATGCATCCCATTCTTCTTTTGTCTTACCCCATGACTCTTTGACTTCTCCATGGGCCCTTCTTTTTTCTTATATACAACCAAAAACATATTTTTTAATATTAAATAAATATTAACACACATTATCTAAGATGTAAATATTACAAACATCATTAAATGCAATGGGCCTTTATCACCAATAATGCTAGACCTTTGACATCAATGACAATATTTCCAACACCTTAGTTTTATTTGGACTTTGATCTTATACTTCAAGGATTCCATGGTGGTTTCTTATCTAATTTTCATTTGAGCTACATTACTTTAAATATCTAGATTTTCATCATTTTACTAAGTCTTGGTTTGCTTGTTTGATTATGTTTTGAAACACATTTTACAGCTTCCTTTCTGACTATTTCACCTTAAGATTCTGTAAATTATCTAATTATTTTAGTGTTTTTTATGGCTTCTTTTCCTAAATAATTTGGTCCATTTCTATTTTTTAAGTCAAAAGGGCTAAATGTTTATAAGGTTTATTTTTTAACTTATTCACTTTCATTAAAATGGACGAAATCAATTTTTTATTCAAGAAAAATGGATAGTCTATACATAGTTTTCATTTTATACTTAGTCATTTTTTTCCTATTGCCTTAGACATTTTTATTTGAATTTCTTAGTCATTGGATTTTAATTTTAACTTGTTGACTATGTCTTTTATATTATGCTTTCATGTGTTTAAAGGCATCCTAATGCCACATTGTGATTTCCTATAGCTCCCAACAACTCCAAACCATTTAAAAAGTCTTCTGGTACTTAGTCAATTTCAAAAAAGTTGTTCACAGCCACGTGAAACATCTTTATAGTTCCCAATGGCTTGAATCCATCCAAGATGGCTTTCAGGACTTAGTCAATTTCATAATTTTACCTAGAGCCACATGTCATTCTTTTATTTCTTTAAAACACTTAGAATATTATTCAAATAAAGTCTCAACACCACATGTTGATCACCATGCAGTCTTATGTCTGTTCAAATGTATTTTAAAGATAGTTAATTTTATTCAATATTTATTGATAGGGCAATGATATTAGCAATGCTCTAGATTAGTGTGTTAATAATATGATGTCATATGGCATAATCTCACTACTCTACTATCCTAAATATATCTAGACTAGTGAAATGTTTATGGGCTAGTGATTTATTGAGATGATTCCATGTGGCATCATCCTATTGTTCTATTATCCTAGAGATGTTCATATAGAGTGTGAGGTCTATGGGTGAGTGAGTAGGTGAGTAGGATCATGCCATATGGAATTATCCCATTACCCCTCTCTCCTAAAGATGTCACTTTAGGCCTAAAAATTATGTTAGATCTTGGGTCAAGTGGGCGAGTGGGATGATTCCATGTGGAATAAACCCAAAGCTTTGTAGCCCTTAGGTGGTTCATGTATGTTAAGTATGAAATATATTGAGAGGGGGGTTGAATCAATATATTATATATCTTATTTCTTAATCAAATTCCTTTTCTTTAACCACCTAACCACACATTCAAGATATGCAATAAAACTAAAACAATAATATGCACCACACAAGAGAGAGAGAGAGAGACCATATTTTTATGTAAAAACCCAAAGTGGAAAAAACCATGGAGAAAAATCTCAAGTATATGAATGAGCACCAACTCAAATTACAAATTTTGCAAGCACCAACTTATAGAAGCACCAACCCCTTTGCTGAGTACCAACATAGCAACTATTTGTGAGCACCAACACATAGGAGCACCAACCCCTTACAAAGATTTGTCAGTACTAACCCACAAGAACACCAACCCCTCTTGTGTATAAAACACAACTATCTCTCAATGTTGCTTACTCAACAAATGATATAACTCTACAATATCTCCTACTTTTCTCTCTTTGAAAACAAATAAAAACCATACTCTCTTGCATATTACAAATGGATTCTCAAGCCTTTATTTATAGATTTCTAAATGACCTTTGGCATTCACCCTTTATGACCCTTCAATCCTCATGGAAAATGGTGCCAAACTTGTATGACCCTTTAAATCCTTACATTTGAAAAGTCATATGGTGACCCTTCATAAGCAAAATCATCCTTTCCTCTTTTATCTTTATCTTGGTGACTTTTCATATTCCTTAAAGTGTCCCTTCATGGAAAAATGTTCCATACACTCTTTTGTCTTCACATGGTGACTCTTGAAATTCCTCAAGATGAATCTTCATGAGAAAATGTGTCCCATTCCTCTTTCATCTTTTACCCCATGACTCTTTAACTTCTCCATGGGCCCTCTTTTGACTTATATGCAACCAAAAAATATACTCATTAATATTAACACACATTAGTCAAGATATCAATATTAAAAATATCATTAAATGCAATGGGGCCTTTATCACGAATAATGCTAGACCTTTAACATCAATGACAATATTTCCAACAATATCCCCCTTTGTCATTGATGGTAACCTCAAACTAAAACTTCTATATCATAAAACCTGCACATACTATCATCTAAAAAACATATAGTAACTCCCCATTAATGTAGCAACCTGTATCTATTCCCTATATGTATTTTTGCACCTATAACTATACCTATACCTATTATTCTCCCCCTTTGACATCAATGGAAAAGGGCCTACCTAGAGCTAACACTTAGCTCCCCCTCAACTGATGTTGAAACTCAATGGTAGGAAGTAAAATAAATTACTCCCAATTTCTCTCGTAGATACTCAAATGTGTCTTTTAATAGTACCTTTGTGAAAATATCTATAATATGCTCTATAGTAATGATATACTCCATCTTAACATATTGATCTTTAACCTATTCTCTTAATAAATGATATCTAATGAGAATATGTTTTATTATTGAATACATCACTGAATTCTTTGAAATATTAATTATTGACCATTTTTTTCCCAAACAGGCCAAAAATCGGTCCCCTTCTGTCCCTGTTATTCTAGGCCATCTCATTTTTTGATTTTACATGAATCTGTCCATTTATACAGACTCTGTAGAATTTCTACGGACTCTACAAGTCCATTTTCTATGGACTCTATATAATTTCTACAGACTCTGTAGGTTAATTTTCTATGAACTCTACAGGTGAAGTTTCTACGAATTTTACAAAGAGGTTTTTCTACGGACTCTGCAGGTCCTTTTTCTACAGACTCTGCAAAATTTCTATAGGCTCTGTAGGTCCATTTTCTATGGACTCTATAGGTGAAGTTTCTATGAATTATGTAGAGAGGTTTTTCTATGGACTCTATAAGTTAGTCTCTTGGTGCATGAAGAATCAGTTAAGAGAGTGTTGGGTTTTACAAGGCTTCTTCGAGCTCTTGTCTGAAGAAAATCACAAGGAAGGTTAGCCTCATTAAACCATTGAACTAGTTCAATGCCTTGGTTCAATGCTTAGTTTAATTGGCTTTGGTTTAATGCTTAGTTCAATTGGCCTTGGTTCAATGCAAGGTTCATCAGATGGTTTAATCATTTGGTTCACTCAGTCAGTTCATTGATAAGTTCATTAGTAGGTTCAATCAAATGGTTCAGTGCCTTGGTTTAACAATTGTTTGAACTGTTGAACCATTGAACCGTTGAACCCTTTTTTGGTTCAATCATTTGGTTCAACACCTTGGTTCAATCAATAGGTTTAATGCTTCAGTTCAACACATTTGGTTTAGCAAATGTTTCAAAGGCTTGGTTCAATAATGAGTGGCGTGTAGTGTTAAACAGTTGAACCATTTTTGGTTCAATCAGTCAGTTCAATGGCTTGGTTTAAAGGAGTGTCCCAAAAATTGAAGGACAAGTGCCCTTGCAAAGGGTAGTTCTAGGTTCAAAAGCTCTTGTAGAGGGTAGGAAGCACTTCAAAGGAAAGATAGTTGTAAGGGGTAAGTTTTTCATAATTTTGTTTAAGGCATAATTCCTTCAGACTTTTTGTCTGAAGGAATTCCTTCAGACAAAAAGCCCAAAGGAATTCAGAAGGGCTACCCAAAAAAATCCTGTAGAAGACCTAAGCATTGAAATGAATTCTTGCAGACTTTTTGTCCAAAGGAATTCCTTCAAACAAAAAGTCTGAAGAAATTTAGAAAAAGCCTGTGGGAGAAGCTTGAAGCAAAAAACCTACAGAAAAGGCTCGTGAAAAAGGAAAAAGCTCATAGAAAAGGCCCAAAGGAATTTTCCAAGGATGATGACATCCCAAAAGCTATCAATTTCAAGGAGACTAATTATCCATTGTTTTTTAAATGATGACAGGTGTGTGGATGTCAATTTTAAGACAGTGAAATAGTTGTTTGCTTTTAAATTACCTGAGTGCCAACCATGAAAAGAACCCAAAGGAACGCAGTGACCTACTAGAAGATCACCCTCAAGGGCTGAAAGAGAAAAAGGAGACAAAGCAAGAAGATGAAAAGGTGTAAAAAGAGACAAAGCAGTCCAAGTGGCAAAGGGAAGGAGATTTATTGCCAGATGATCACCAAATGGTGTAAACAGTAAACGATGTGGCCTGACTTCTAAAGTTTGAATTTAAAAGGGGACAAACCATAATCTATTTACAAAAAATAGGTGAAACATATGCTTCCACATTAATGTTTAAATTCCAAAGTCAATTTGAATGATTATACATTATGGTTCCAGTAGGCCTCTTCTAGAAGAATGACATCAGTAACAATGACTTCCTCTTTCTAATGTTTTCAGTGCACATGGGCCAGCTCATCAAAGGGCACTAAACTCTTTTCAAAAGAGCCACCAAGTTCTCTTCCCCTCTTGATATATATTGTAAAAATTCTCATTTGAGAAGGGATCAACTCTCTCAACCTTAAGGCAAAATTATACCCAAAAATCTCTTGGGCTTGTAAGGTAGAGCTACCAGATTTTTACCTTGAATCAGGACTTAGATTTTTTTACCTCTATCTAGACTTGCACTTTAAAGTATATGTCTATTTTCCTCTTTTGTGTTAATTCATTATCTTTCATGCTTCTCATAGATCAATTATAGCATGTCCAGTGCATTGTGAAGTCTCCTTTCTACAGGTCTGCCATAAGTGTTCCCAGGGGAATGTAGGTGCCTGTGAATAGGCTACCATAAGTGTGTCTAAGGATGCCTCTGGTAGTTTCTTCCTCCTTGTACTTCCATGGACCCCTAGCTGACTATTGCAGAAGAGCTTCCCACTTTAGATGAAGTGTATGGGTGCTTCTTGTTGGTGAAAAGTGTATATTCGGGCTAGGTGGATCACATTTTATAGTGTATCACCTTTTTCATTTTTTAGGCTTAGGTTCTATTTTCAGCATCTCTCTCTCTTTTCATCCCCCCTTTTTCATTTTATTGGTTATCAGTAGGAGAAACTAGGGCCTAAAAGATACATTAGAGGGAGTTAGCCCTTATCTAGAGACTCTCCCCTCTAGCTTCACCAGTCCCACAAGCGAGAGGGGAGTTTCCATTGTTGCATGTGGAAAGGTAGGAGCTCAGCCTCCTGCCCCAAGTGTAATCCACTACGTCAACATTAATATCACTTGTGTTGTCACAAAAAATAGAAATAGGTTCTTAATATTTTACCTTGATATCTTCCAAAGTTTACTTCATCTAAAGCACTTGATTACAACATAATACCACTATAGTTTATTATGCTTCATCTGTATAAAGTGATACTAAATTATGCTTCTTTCTTAGCCATGATACTAAACTATCACCAAAGAGGAAAGCTCCTCCACTTATACTCTTTCTATCATCTAAGCACCCTACCCAATCTAAATTTGTATAAGCAACCAAAGTGAAATCTCTAGCTGTGGGATACCATAATCCATAATCCAATATCCCCTTGATATATCTAAATGTTCTCTTCACTAACTAAACATCACTATCTTTTGGAGATGACTGATATCTTGCAACTATACCTACTACATGCTTGATGTATGGCCTCGATGTTGTCAAATATAAAAGACTACCAATCATAGATCTATACAAAGATTGATCTGTAATAGGTGAATCTTCATCCTTACTCACCTTATTACTTTAACACATTGATGTTTCAATGGGTACACAATCCTCAAAACCAAATTTCTTCAAGATTTCCTTGGCATATTTACTTTGAGATATAAAAATTCCTTTATCTGATTGAAATATTTGCAATCCTAAAATAATGACAATTTTCCAAGCATAGACATCTCAAATTCTTTTTGCATATTATTATAAAATTCTTTTGTCATCTTTTCAATGTTTCCTCCAAAAATTATGTCATCAATATATACCACAATAATCAATTAATTCTCACCTTCTATTTTGATGTAGATATTACTGCCAACAAACCCTCTCTTCAAACCTTGATCTTACAAGTACTTATCAAGTCTTGCATACTAAGCTCTGGGAGCTTATTTTAATCCATACAATGCTTTATTCAATCTACATACATGGATACCAATATTTGAGAGAATAAATCCCTCAGGCTACTCAATGTACACCTCTTCTTCTAGATTCCCATTTAGGAAGGTAGATTTGACATCCATCTAAAACACTTTGAAATTTTTAAACATTACATATTCAAGAAACATTCTAATAGCCTCTAACCTTTCTACTAGTGCAAAAGTTTCTTAAAAATCTATTCCCTTAATTTGAACATATCTTTTACATACTAATCTTGTTTATTCTTGGTCACATCTCCATTTTCATTCAACTTATTTCTATAAACCCATTTTGTTCCAATCACATTGTGATATTTTGGTCTAGGCACTAATTTCTAAGTATTATTCTTTTCTAATTAATTTAATTATTCATCCATAACCTTAACCCAATGCTCATCATGTCTAGCTTTTGAAAAAGTTCTAGGCTAAATTTTGGATAACAAAGATAAATTAACTTGCTAGATTCACTTACCATCATTCTTATGGTGTGAATTCTTTCATTTATGTCCCCTATGATGTCACTTTCACTATGAGTTATTTGAATATATTTGGATGGATTTTTTGTGTCCTTTTTTTCCTTCTTCTCATCTTCATCTAATTCTTCAAAATCTTCATCTTTAATGATTTCAGGAATGTCTACTGGATCATTGATTCTTTGTGCTCCATCTTCTTCTATCCTGACACTTGCGCTTTTAACAATTTTCTTTGTTATTTTTTTATAACATTTATAAGCTTTTATTTTGTAAGAATAACCAATAAATATACCTTCATCTAATCGAGATTCAAACTTCTCAAGTTTTTCATTAGTTCTCTTTATGAAGCATCTACTGCTGAAAACTCTAAAATAATTAATTGTTACTAGTTTGTATTTCCATAGCTCATAAGGAGTCTTGTCACTATTGACTCTCAAGAATACTCTATTCTAAATATGCACTACTATAGCAACTAAATTTCTCCAATATTTATCTAGTATCTTGGATTCATTTAGCATTGTCCTCTCCATCTCCTAAACTATTTTATTTCTTTGCTCAACTACTCCATTTTACTATGGAGTTTTGAATGTTAAATAATGTCTCTTTATTCCATGGTCTTCAAAAAGCTTAATAAATTGATCTGACATGAATTCTCCTACTTGACCTTATCTTAGACACTTAATCTTCAAACTAGTTTCATTCTCAACTAATACTTTGAATGCTTTAAAATGTTTGAAAGCTTCTAATTTTTTCTTTACAAACAATACCCAAGTTATACGTAAAAAATAAACAATAAGCAACATGAAAATTTTCTCACCTTGAGTAATTTGAGTTCTCATAGGTTTATACAAATCAATGTGAGTAAGCTCTAACATCTGAGTGGTAGAGTACTATTTTATTTTGAACCACCTTCTGGCCTGCTTCCTATGCTGACAAGGTTTACAAAGTGTGTCAGATGGCTTTGTAATCTTTGGAAGATTTATGACTGCTAATTTTTTTTTATATTGATAATATTTTCAAAATTTGTGTGACCCATTCTCCTATGACATAACCAACTTTATTTAATTTGAATCAAACAACATCTTTGACCTTTGATGTCTGATAACATATACAAATTATTGCTTGTTCTCTGAGCATCTACAATCAACACATCTGAATCTTTTCTCTTAATATCACAACCTTATGCATACAGCTTTAGTGTGTACCTTAGATCACACATTTGACTTACACTCCAAATATTATGGTTAAGACCTTCTACATATAAAACATTTTCAATTTTAATTCTACCATTATCCAAACTTAGTGTACGTTTTTTGACAATTTTAGTAGTAGTATTGTCTCTAAATTTCACTATGTCACCATTGATCTTCTTGAAGGTTATGTACTTGATTTTGTCTCCTATCATGTGCCTCAAAAATCTACTATCAATGAACTATATATTTTCTTCATTTCTTGCATGCAAAATTGTCTATACCAACATAGATTTATTAAGTTATTTCTTCTACCATGAACCTATCTAAACTTTTTTCTTGATGAATGGAGCCTTGAAACTCTGGTCCTTCTTGAATAAATCAAACACACTTCTATAGTACCAAGATATGTGTCTAAATTTTTTTCAATTGTAACATATTATGGCCTCTTCATTAAATCCTAATAGAGGAGAAAAAGAGTTGTGGCTTTTGCTTGACTTTGCATGACTTTCTTTCTCCTTATTTTTGACTTGATTGCCTTTTATAGCTCTGTTCTCTCTAGCCTTCTTTTTTTGAGATATCCTCTGTATTCTCAACTTCTTCCCTTTTTATTTATTCTTTTGTAAGAGCTTCAGGATAGCTCTTTCCTTTTTCCTTATATATGAAATTAGTGGCCTCCCCTTTCTCTTTTTCAAATCCAATACCTATCTTATCTGACATTGATCTTTTATTTTCTAATATCTTATTCAATATATTAGTGGTATTCTTAAATTTTGAATCATTAGTTGCTTTATCATTGATTATTTTATTTGTTTTCTCAATATCTACTTGTAAAGAAATAATTTCAATAACATACCTTTCACATTCTTTAATTACTATTTTTAACTGTGTCATTAGATATTCATTCTTCTTGGCTTCTTCAAAGTGTGCTTGTAGATCTTTAATTATTTCCATTGACTCCTTTTCATTTTTCTCAACCTGGAGCTTTAATATTTGATTCTTATTTTCAATAGCTTTTAACTCTTCTAAGGCACAAATGAGTTCTCCTTCTAGATTCACTTTGGCTTCATCCTATTCTTCTTCTTGATCATCTATAATTTTACTTGTAGAGGCATATTTATGTATGGTCATAAATAGAATCTCTTCTTCTTCTGAATCACTGACTCTATTATCTTTGACTAAGCTAGGATCTTTATAACACAAACTCTTCTTCTTGAATCCCTTCTTGATTTTTCCTTTGAAATTCTTCTTGTATGTAGACTTTCCTTCTTCATTATCACCATTACCTTTATTTGGGCACTTATTTGCAAAATTTCCAATCTTTCCATAATTAAAACATTTGAAAGGTAATTTTCCTTCACATTTACTTGTGCCCTTTTTCATCTTGTGAATGAATAGATCTTTGTTGTCATCTTCATCATTGCTAGAACTATCACATAATTCTTTAATTTTAGCCTTCTCTTTTTTTGATGTCTTGAAAGTAGTTTTTCTTGTTGAGGGTTTCTCTTATTTGGTCTACATATTGTATTCCATAAGAATACCATGTATCTCATCCATCTTTAGCTTGGCTAAATTCTTCATCTCTTCAATTACCAAAACTTTTACATCATATCTCAATGGTAGAGATCTCAAAAAAAATTGATTCACAATTGATTCTTCTAAATTTTCTCTAAGACTTTGAATCTAATTAACTATTTGACCAACCCATATAAGATAATTTGTTATATTTTCTTCCTCTTCCATATTCAAACTCTAAAACTATCTTCTAAAATTTTGAAGCTTAGCTTGCTAAACTTGTCCATCACCTTTGTAAATATTTTCAAGTTTTATCCAAGTTTCATGAGTAGATTTATATTACATAACTTTAACAAATTATGATTCACATAAACCATATAAAATAGCATTTAAATCTTTATCATTATTTTCACTTGCCTTCTTTTTTGCTAGAGTAGTTACAAGTGTCTGTGGCTCTTCATATTCCTCCACCACTGCTTGCCATATGTCAAATCTAAGGGCCATCAAATAATTCTTCATCCTTATGCTCCAAAAAACATAATTTATCCCATCAAACAAAGGTGCCTTATTTGTATAAAAACCTTCATGTGATCTAGCCATCATGCTTTCCCGATCTACCTTCAAGCTATAAAACTTTTTCTAAAGGAACCTGCTCTGATACCAATTGTTAATCACAAAATATACTGAGAGAGGGGGTGAATCAATACATTATGTATCTTATTTCTTAATCAAATTCCTTTTCTTTAACCACTTAACCACACATTCAAGATATGTAATAAAATTGAAATAATAATATTCACCACACAAGAGAGAGAGAGAGAGACCAGATTTTTACATGGAAACACAAAGTGGTAAAAATCATAGAGAATAATCTCAAGTATATGAATGAGCACCAACTCAAATTACAAAGTTCACAAGCACCAACTTTCAGGAGCACCAACCCCTTTGCCAAGTACCAACATAGCAACTATTTATGAGCACCAACCCATAGGAGTACCAACCCCTTGCAAAGATTTGTGAGAACCAACTCACAAGAGCACCAAATCCTCTTGTCTATAAAACAAAACTATCTCTCAATATTTCTTACTCAAGAAATGATATAACTCTACAATATCTCCTACTTTTCTCTCTTTGAAAATAAATACAAACCATGTACTCTCTTACATATTAAAAATAGCTTCTCAAACCTTTATTTATAGCTTTCCAAATGACCTTTGGAATTCACCCTTTGTAACCCTTCAATCCTCATGGAAAATGGCACAAAAATTGCATGACCCTTCATATCCTTTCATTTGAAAAGTCATATGGTGACCCTTCATAAGCAAAACTATCCTTTTCTCTTTTGTCTTTTTCTTGGTAACTTTTCATATTCCTCAAAGTTTCCCTTCATGGAAAAATGTTCCGTACCCTCTTTTGCCTTCACATGGTGACTCTTGAAATTCCTCAAGATGACTCATTATGATAAAATGTGTCCCATTCCTCTTTCATCTTTTACACCATGACTCTTTGACTTCTCTATGGGCCCTCTTTTGACTTATATTCAACCAAAACATATATTCATTAATATTAAAAAAATATTAACACATATTATCTAAGATATAACTATTAAAAACACCATTAAATACAATGGGACCTTTATCACCAGTAATTCTATACCTTTGACATCAATGACAATATTTCCAATAATGTAGACCTTGCAATTTGTTAGAGATCGAGTAATCTAATTGTAACATGTGGAAAAATTTTGCTTCACCATGGAATGAATAGTCAAAATATAGTTAATACTTCAATTTAAAAATATAAATTTGAGGAAAATCCATGTTTCAAGGACCATGCAAATAAATAACACACTAGCAGTGCAGCCAACAAGACATGAGCCTAAATTTGATGGCCTATCTAGCTATCAAAATTGTCAAAAGCTTAGATTAGACTATGTATTTAATTCAATTTATAGAATTAATTTTAGAGTGGACCAAACTAGTGAAATGGTTAATTAAAATGACATAATTCAATGGTAATGTGAACAACATCATTAACCAAAGCATGACATGTGTAATAGGATCATGTGAAGAGCACAAAAGATAAACTTAGCCTTAAAGAGACATGGAAATCAATTACATAGAGATGTGGCTAAATGGAAATCATTATGTAGTCTCAAATATTTTTTGGTTACGTGAGTTTTATTGAGGTATGGTTTAATTTCATAAATTTCAAGCATGCCTTCAATCTGTCAATGATTTTGATCTACCTTGTCAACTGATCTCCCTTAACCACATTGATTATTTTCGTAACCACCTCATAAGTGGGTGAATTTGAATTTGAATTTGAATTTACATTTCAAAATCCTTAGGATTGTGTTCCTATATAATACCATCTCTTGTGCCATAATAAGGGCTAGCTCAATGATGATTTTAAAAGGAGATAAATAGAACCAAACATTTTCTTTTGCTTTTTTAGGATAATTTCTTCCCTTTCTCATTTTACCTTATAATTACATAGTTGTATTAAGAGTATTTAATGGTTATATGAATTATTATTATTATCAATCAAAAGAATATTTAGATAACTAGAATATTTTCATTTCTAAGTAGGCATTGACTACACATTCTTATGGTAGTGATGCCCTTCTTTCTTGGAGTCATTATCTCTCCTAGATTCTTTCATTGTATTCAGCTGGAGTTGTGCTAAGTCTTGCTCAATTGGAGATAATTTTAAATGGGCATTTATTCAGTTAGATATCTCAAAGTTTACTTGTGTTTATTAAAATAATTTTTTCCTCTTTAACTCTAATCTTTTTCCTTTTCTATATAATTAGTTTAATCTAGGGATATAACAACCTAAATTCAACTGTCTACCTTGGTTAAATTTATCATTAGGTCTTGGAAGTTTATCATTATTATTTAATTATTATATTCTTGGACATGATAAAATAATGAGATAATTCATCTTGTGAAAGGAATTAAATCCTAGAATCTTGACAACCATTAGATACTTTAGTTAGAGTTAGAATCTTTTGATTTAAATCATTAAAATAGGCCCCTAACATAAAATAGTCAACTTCAACCAATTAGATAAAGATCAATGTACCAAGACCAAGTAACCAATACCTTAAGGCTATTTGTTCACACTAGTCTCATTTTAAGAGAGGTAAGGTATTAATAACCCCTTTACCTAGTTGTTGGCTACATTTAAAAACCCTCATCAATATGTTTTGGCACTAGAAGGAGGGCATGAATAGTGATTTTAAGTCTTTAGTTAAATATTAAACTAAAGTATTTCAAAAATCATCTATCCTACCAAGAGAAAGCCTATCTTAAGTTGAAGGAAAGAATAATCAACACCCAATCAAAATCTACTAGGGATAATGTAGAATTATTGGAACTCCTTAGTCATAGAAAATTAATACCAAGAGATAACAAAGGGAGATAGAAAACTAAGAACATCCATTTGGTTATTAATTATTTGACCACTATGTATAGACATTGGGTTAATCCATTTACTACTCCCTAACCTTTACCAATGGTCAATATAGACTAGATTGGATAAGGAGGATTTTTCCCTATGGCTATCTAGGGTGTAGCTCATCATTTGCTCAAAAACTCAAAAAAAATCTACCCCAAAGTACATAATAAGAGGTGTCCAAACTATCAAGGAATGCATTCAATCCTTTAAAGATGCTCTAATCAAAACATAGGTCTAACATGAGGATGTTTCTTTTAGATTGTTTCCCTACTCCTTAAGGGAAGCAGTGTATGCTTGGTATCTTAGATTACACATTGGGTCTATTACTACCTAGGTCAAGTTAGAATATGTGTTTTTCAACCATTTTAGAGTTTTAATTGACCCAATAGTCTTATATCATTAATTTACCATTTCCAATAGGGAATAAAATCATCCCATGAGTATGTTTAATGATTTGTTCAACAAGATATACCAATATTTAAATGACCCTTACACCTAGGCCAAAGAAGCTACCATACATACCTACCTTAGATCTATGGATTTGATGACCTCTATATTCCTTAGGAGGACCCTTGCAGCCCTAACATTGTTATCCTTTCCATATAATGAAGTTGTCTATATTGAGAAACAAATTATGCCACAAAGCTATAGAGTTGGACCTTTACCCTTATTGGGTCATCCTGGTGCATATAACCCAATACCAATGATTAATCAAGCCTTGTAATAACATACTCCATTGATGAATCCTATTATAAGATTTATATATACAATCCCTAATCTAGTTTCAATTTGACTCTAATGAACTATCAATATAATGGTCTACCTTGTATTCTGCCAAGCCATATAGTTCCCTAGATGAATAACTAATAGTTGATCCCAATGGATTACACTAACATTACTACTGTACCAACCACTAGTGGATACATTACATCTAGAAGCACCTAGTAGGCCTTTCCATCTTACTTAAAACCCCAAGTTTAGGCTAGAAATACTCACATCTATGCACCTACAACTATCCTACAACTTTGTTCACCCAAAAAACCTAGTGTTAATATAGATTCAAAAGTGAGGAATCTAAAATAGTTATTTTAGAATCTATCTAATGATGTGACCAAACTGTGCAATTAGGGGCCTCAAAATTTAAGTCAAAATGCTAATAACCAATCTCAAAGTAGGAATTTAAATTTCCAAATACCCAATAGGAAATGTAATTCTTGATCTAATAATGAGAATGTCCCTAATCCCCTTCATAGTGGTAATCAAAAATAAAACACCACCCATTCTATGAATTTCATGAACCCAACCTTAAATACTTGGTACAAGTTGCACAAAAATATAGACCACATAGAAACCAACTGCATAAAATTTATAGATTCTTCAAACATATTCCAAAATGAGGTAAATAACATGGAAATTGTGCCTACTCCTAGTGATAACTAAAATCAGGAAGGAAGGATCTTAGACATGACCTTTGTATTATACACCTAGGAATTTCCCTTGGAATATGGGAATAAGTATGAGGACAATATATAAGAGTTTCATGCTTTTAGATAGTTCTAAAAAAGGAACAATCACCAACTAAGGAGTAAATTGGCCAACCTATTGACCACCTCTACTCCCTCGAATAACACTTGGATTCCACCTAATGTAAATTTAGGAAATAATCCTCATCCACCTAAAGGACCTCTAACTTCTTATCCACCCAAGTATCTTACTATATATACTCTAGATAATAAGCAACCAAAGAAGACCAAAATTAGTTATGATATAGTTGAAGATCTTAACAAAAGTAAAGCCAATATAATTATGTATGAGTTACTTCATAATTATAATCAAAGATAATTAATTTTAAAATATTTATATATGGGCTACGTTCATTTAGTATTATTATTATTTAGCAACATTTTAATTGATTAATATTATTACAGGCTATCATTTACATGTTTGAGTTGGATGTAGAAGATAGTCCATTATCCAGATAGATATGGATGGAGAGTATCATCATGGAGGGTGCACAAATAACTATGTTTGGGGTGGAGAGATAGGATAAGGAACCTTATACACACCATGTATTACACTTAAATTCATGATTATTTTCTAGTGAATAGTTATGTGTTTTCTTTAATTTTAGTTATGTTTGGCTTTATAATGCTTGATAATGTTAACTAGTTTTGATTCATGATTAGAAGATATTGTGTTCATGGTTATAGTTTTTATTTTTAGTTTGATTATAATTTTGATTCCATTATGGAATATTAAATTTATATGTCTTTTAGATGAAATTGGATGTGAATTGTTGACTACATGACTCCTAGTGTGTACCTACAAGAATTCAACATAAAAATTATCGTTATATAAGATTTATAAATGTCATGGAAATAAATTACATTTGTAGTTCATTTAACAAATTTATTTTATAAAAATTAGTTAACATAGATCCTAGGTGAAGGTGACTATTGTGGTACCTAAAGTAACATGGTTTTTTAATACCTAAGGGGCTAAATTGGGTATGAAACTTTATGTTTAGTAATGGTTAAAGTTTTGATATGCATTCAAATTATTAAAATAATTATTATGTTTATTGATAAATTCTTTTGTCAACCCTAATTTTCGGAGAGTCATTAATTTTTTTTTCTTGGTCGAGCCATGAAAGTTGGAAGAGATAGGGTTCAAATGTGATTTGAGTTGACATAGTAAGGTGATTGTGTTGTTTTGGTTACCAAAGCTAGAAGTTGTTAGTCAAGCTAGGAATTTTTGGTTTTATGTAAAGTCATCCTTAGGAATTTATGGATGGAGAAGGGTTCACCATGAAATTAATGGTTTTAGGTAGCATGCAGATGATTATAAAAATAATAAAATATGATCGGGTTTTTGGATAGAGGTCATGGTTGATAGAGATGAGATAGAATAAAAAGAAGGTATTTTTTTTTAGTCAAAGAGGAAAACCTACTTCAGGGGCATTCAAGTGATAGGGATTATTCTTTGATTTACCCTAAATTTCTATGTTGATGTTATACAGTTAATGGTTGAGTCATTATAAGGTTTGTTATTAAAAAAATTGTTTTAAAATGTAAATCCTTATGAAGATTCAAGGATTCAACCCTAGCGAAGGAGGAATCTTCCCACTTAATTGAAAAAATGATTCAACTCAAGTATAACATGAATGTGGGAGGTTAGGGTTAATGATGGAAACAAGTTTCTTGTGTGGTTATATTTACATAGATGTGTTGTATATTGTATTCATATGATGATATGTCTGTGTTATTTTATTTTATAAATGACTGTGTATAGAAAATAATGAATAGTTTAGAGACATTATTATGGATATTTGGTTCATTTGTTTATTTGGAATGAAAGTGTGTTTTATGGTTTTTTATATGTCCCTGATGTTTATTCCATTGTTACATTAAAAGGGATGTGTGTATTAGCTTAAATGGAATGACTAGGTTAAATAGTTATTACCAAGTGAGTTAGGGTAATATAAACAAAATGGGGTTTTAAACTTATCCATGATTTATAGACATATATGTGTAACTTTAGTTGATTATACACAATAAGGATAACATTATTTTGAAATGGATAATTTTGAGTGTGTATAGTTGTATGGTTTGTAGGTTTGGTCTTAAGGTCCATAATAGTGTATAAAAGGGATACAATTGGGTCTAATGTTCATGAGATAAATTGTTGTGAGAATGTTCAAAGGGAAGAACTAGGTTAGTCTATTTAACTTATGACTAATGAATTGATATTAACCATGGCTTTGGTATGCATAAAATGACTAAATAATATAAAATATTATTTTAGGTCTCCTTTTGTCTTGAACATATATATGGGATAGTATAAAGACAAGGACATAAGTTATGATTTAAACTATTTCATAATGTAAAATGGATGTGTATTATTATTAGATGAAATATTGAAAGATGTTTAATTGGTTGTGTTAAATGCATAGACAAAGAATGAGCTTAAACATTTTTAAAAATAGTTGAAGTTGAATTATATTGGGGACATAGATGTTTGATATAGGGGTTAGAATTCATGTTGAATAGTTTCTAGTGATTCAATTTACAATATGATACACAATAGAATATTTCAAATTTATAGTTCTATGTCTTAATGCATTTAATTGGGACATTAGGTGTTGTGTGGTTTTAATGTGAATTATATTTTAGGTTAAAATTTGATTATATGTTTTTTTAAGTTGGGATCTTTGGATGAAATTTTAAATTTTGGATATATATAAATGTGTGTGTGTGTGTGTGTGTGTGTGTGTGTGTGTGTGTGTGTGTGTGTGTGTGTAGTTATGAATTATACATAAAGACATTACAATATTCTTTATGAATAATTCATAAAATTGTATATACATACATGTGTGTGTATTTATATATATATGGTCATATTCATGTTTATATACATAAATGCATATAATTTTTAAATTATATATATATATATACACACACACACACACACACACATTAAGAACTAAGTGACTAAGATTTTTTAAAATATATAAAAATAATTGGACATACAAATATATATGTATATGCATATAATTTAGTATGTGCTTAAATATTAGTATATAGTGAACAAATGTATTCATATACAAACTGTGATGTGTTTCATTGATTTATAATATGTTGAATCAATTATTAATGGAATGAAAATTAATTAATGATTTTTTAGAATAAATAAATATTGTGTGTGTAATGGGAAATACAATAAATCTATAAATCAATCCTATCTTAGAGAAGATAAATCCTACTTACACTTCTGATTAGGGATACATTAGATAATCAGGGTCACTAAACCTAGCCATAACCAAGATGGATCTGCTAGGCCAAGCCAAGGGATCTCTTACCATAAATAATATCACTAGGGAGGGTTCCAAAGCCTCCATTCAAGTAAAATTATGAAATAACCCTAAGTAGGTCCTATGTTCTCATATTCACTAAACTAATAAAAAGTAAATCAAAATCCAATATAGTGCTCACAAAATCTTGTGGCACAAAGTGGGGCTAATTAACATGAAAATTAAACATGCATAAAAGACATATACTCATGTCAATTTATACAAAATCCTAATGCATGGGAGAGAATTAAAAGTTCATATCTATCCACTCTTACAAAGGAGGAATAAAGTTGGTAATACATACCTTTAAAGATGAACCTGTTAAGCCTCAATATCTCCTTTGTCCAATTGTGATTCATAAGAGATTGTCATGTTATATAAGGATGACAAGGATAAATAAGCTCTAGGGTACATAACCTATCAATGCATCCAAAATACTTCTCCATAAGACAAGATTTGTATCTCCAAATAAACTATATAACACTAAGCTATGCTCCCCAAGTAGAATGGTGGATAAGTAGATGTGCAATATATATCTCTTCTTCTTCTCTTATCTTAAAAATAGAGAAATGAATGTGCTTATATAGGTGGATCTAACCCTAAACCCTTTCAAAATTTTAGGCTGACAAGTTTGACCTAGTTGACATAATATCATTATTGAAAAAAACAAATTAGGTCATAGGCTAAGTCAGCCATGGGCTAACCTAGACCCTAATAAGTTTTATCAATAAGAGTATAAAGTTGATGGGTCTAAATATGTAATGTAAATTATCAAAAATGGGTTTAGGTTAGATAAGGGATAATGAATGTGGTAAATGACTAGAGGAGGGTGAAAAATAGGATACAAAGCTTAGGGGAATGGTCTTAAGAGACAAGTGTGTAGATAATAAGGAGCAATAAGGGATAACAATCCTTCAAAGTTTTAATGGTCTACCCACCCCTTTCTTAGTACACCCCTTAAGGTGTGAACTCATAGAGATTGAGATTGAAGGGTTCCTACAAGATAAAAACATCAATAATTGATAAATTTTAAAAATATTATATGTATACACATGCCCCACTTGAAGCTCATCATGTGTCATTTAGGTGCAACATGGGATAGTGCTTCAGGAAAAAACATAGTGATGCATAATGATGAAGCTAAATAAAGTGTAGTAAGGAGAAAATAAGATAAATGAAAGGATAAAATTTAAAAACACATATCTTTACTTAACTAAGTGTTGTAAATAAAGAAGGAGATGTTATAAATTTGAAGGAATACAATGTAGGGAACATTAGGTAGATCTATAGAGATTAGAAAAAAAGAGCACAAAATCAAAAAACAAATATGGGCATATAATAGTTAGAAATTTTATCTACAATGTCAATATTCCAAAATATATTATGGTTTGGAAAAAGAGTTAGTAGATACAAAGATATGATCAAAATAAGAAATATTATGGTAGATATTTGAAGGATGAATAATGTTGAATGGTAAATATAAATAGGGTGAAAAATAATTCATTTGGTGTTTTTACTATTCTGAGAAAATAGAGCTCTGATAGACCTAGTGAGAGCCTAGAGAGCCAGGATGGTGAGATGACAGTTGAGATGGGGAGGATGCATAGTGGCCACAATGAGTGTAGCATAGGTAAGCATCTAAAATTTTCAAATTTTTGAGTATTTTTATTTGAAATTGAGTGAATTATATAAAATTTATTGTTAGGAAAAGTATAGACATTAGAATAAATCTTAAGAAAGTTTAAGGGGCACTAGGGTTCAAATGATGTATTGGGTAGGAAAGAGTCAAACCAATAAATGCCCAAGGCATTTATGCCAATTATTCAAAATTCATCATAGGTGATTAATAGAGTTGACCAAGTTGACTTAGTTTGTAGATGACAAGAAAATCAATAGGATAAATTAATAGTAGTTAGTTGACTTAGTTAGTTAAGGAAGAGGGATGACTTAGTATTAGTGGGTTGACTTAGTTGTTTATGAAGTGGTAGACTTAGTACTAAAAGGTATGAATGGGGATGACTTAGTATTGGGAGGTCAAAGGGTGGTTTACTTATCACTATAGATATCAATTTAGTTTGTTATAGGGAAATTTGGTAGAAAAAGAAGAAACTAAATCAAGCTAGCTTAGTTTTATGAAATTTATAATAATGTATTTTGACTGTGAATGAAATACATATTTTGTTTTTTGATATTTTACAAAGGCACCAAATATGATTGTGATTTATTGATGCATCATATTTACTATATTTTCTATAGTACTTGATAGATGTGGACAGAGTGAGATTGGTTATACTAGGTCTAGGAGGTATCATGGAGATGAGATGCATCTCATTAAGTGTTGATCTTGTTATCATGTTCCTTAGATCATGGAAATGGTCAACAAACACATTTTTATGGGTGGTGTATGGGGATAACATAAAGGTGGGTATTACATTTAAGGATGTCCATGTATTTCTTAGACTGCCTATAAGGATACTGATGATCACAAGGACACTAGATGATTTGGAAGAGAGACAAGCACTAGACCAATGGGTGACATGCTTAGATAGGATGTAGCTAAGGCTAAGGGTGAGTCTATTCAATGTGTATATTACATATATTCTATATATATTAAAGGCTGTGATTGGACTTATGATAGCACAAATGATGTGTCATGGGTTAGATGATAAGGTTCCATTTTATGTGATAGCCTTATACCAATCCATTTTAGATTGGGGTTGCTCTATGATTTTAAGTCTATCATCTATGTCCATCTCATTTATGATATGTATGGGACTTGATCTAGAGGTCAAAATGTCATGGGACCAATGGTGTTGTTGAGTGCATGTATATATTATAAGTTCTTGATATATCAATAAATTGGGTTACCCCATATGGTTGATGATATGTTACCTCAGGTTAATAGATGGAGATAAGACTAGGTAGTACAAGTCATGCCCCACATGATAGAGATTTAAATATTCATACAAGGAGAGATCAAGTAGTATCCCTTCACATATATTTATACTATTTGGCTTAATTGGGTGATCATGGTACTAAGGATGGTTCAAGTGTGGATCATGGGCCACTATACCTGGTAGGTAGATCCATAGGTAATGGCATGCTTACTAGGGTAATTTTGACTCCCACATATAATGGTTCCTATAGTAGTGCCTAATTTTTTTTCATGACATGGTATAGATTTTAGGGGGATAGGAGGAAGAGGACCACCAATTAAGAGATCGATGATCAGGTCATGGTGTGTGAGACCATGGACTAGTCAAGCGTGATAGGTAATAGCTAAAGGAGGAGAGGGCATGGATGTAGATGTAGGGGTGTAGTAAGTACCATTGAAGACACCATAATAAGAAGAGTAGTGACCACCTTAAACACACCATAGGTAGAGATGCCATCAATGAGATCAAGCACATGTGAGGGTGGTCACATATAATGATCTAATAGTCAATCCAGGTAGAGCTAGTCAATAGAGGCACCTCTAAAGAGAGATCTATAGTGTGCATAGGTTATTACTTTGGCATTTTTATTTATATGAGTTGACCCATGGATGTGGTGATATGGGGATAAGTCAATGGAGATATTGTGCTTGGTGGATGAACAAATGGGGAGATGATAGTTGGTGATAATGGGACAAGTAGGAAATATTGTAATCTTTAGTTTTTGAGATAGAATACTAGTTCTATATGATTATAGGTAGATAGATAGGGTTTTATATGTATATGTGATTTTATATCCATATGGGTTTTGGTTTTTATAGGCCTTATGATAAAGGAGGTCAGATGGGGATCCCTAGTCATAGTAGTGCACCATGACATTTTGGATGGGGTACTGGTAGCATATGACCCCATTATGTTAGATGATCATGTGGTGCCATCTACCCCAGTTCAAATGGGCTAGTTTAGACTATTGGTGGAGGCCATGATGTATCTACAAACATGTGAAGATAGATTATAGCCATTGACATGGGTGAGAGTAGAAAAGGTACAGGCTTAATAGACCCTAGATTAAGAGAGATCCATACACATGGATACCATGATCTAAGTGGGATAGGTATAGGATTAGGTGGCTAACCTATAGGGACAAGTAATGGGATTAAGATATTGAATGGCCTTATTATAGTGAATTGTGTAGAGGGGACAATTTAAGGCATCTGTGGGAAGTGTGGCTAGGCCATAAGATAGGCATGATGGAACCCAATCATAAATCTATAGCTATTTGTTTTTGTATTATTTACAATTGTATAAAATGCATGATAGATAGATATATATTATTTTGATAGTTGGATTTTGATCTCATGAGTTATATTGTGATTGTGGTTGTTGATGAATGGATATATTTCATTCTAGTAGATGTATTTTGATTTTGTTGTATATGTTATGGGAAATATATGTGGAGTGTTTTCTTTTCTAGCATTATGTAGTACACATGCATGGTTTAAGAAAATAGTCAAAAAATATTTTGTAAAAATATAATTAATCATAAAAAATTATAGTACACATTATTTCATGATGAAAAATGTGTAATAACAAAAGATGACTAAGTATATAAACCAAAGAAAGATGACAGAATGTTTTTAAACCATGAAAAAGATTGGCACTAAATTAAAACAAGTAAAATCATGCTAAATCACATTTAGAAGTATGAAAATAATGTAATAAAATAGGAAGTATGTGAAAGACAAATGGTATAAAAAAAAAACAAGTCAATCAATCATACTAAATCATGTTGGGAAGTGTAAAATAAAAACAAAATTTGGTAAAATGGACTTAAATTAATCACACTAAATCAAGTTGGGAAGTATGAAATACTTAAGAAAAATGGTTATATTCTTACATTCAATCAAAAAAAAGAATATAAGAATGAAATATCAATGAATTAAGCATAAAACATACTAAATCAAGATGAGAAGTATGTCAATGACATTTAACTTATAATCAATCATGACTTATCTCAAATTTGACACATAATTTCATTATGAATTGGGTATTAGAAACTTTTGTGAGGAAGGTCAGGTCTTATCCATGGTCTTACATTAAAACTCATAAAGGGAACACAAATGAGGTGGAAACAATGTTAAAAGGGTATGTTTATAATGATAATGTGAAAATTTGGTAATTTGTGAGGAAGGCCTAGTCTTATCTAAGGTCTTACACTATAACTCACAAATGGGATCCCTATGGGAGTGATCAGTAAACAAAACAATATTTCTCAAGATGAAATATGAGGATCATAGGTAATGAAAGAGGGAGTGTAATAAGCATAACATAGGCATATTTTGAGAATACCTTAGGAAACATGAGGCACAATAAAGATATAGAAAGATATTAAGTGACTAGTGACCATCAATATACAAAGGATACCTATTCAGTATAGGCACAAAGTTGTATATGCAAATAGATATTGTACTAAGATCAAATAATATTTATTGTTTTGAATAATAAAATTAAAATAAACTACCTTCCCACAATGGGTTCCCCATTCCTCAGGACCCCTTACAGAGTCATCGGTCTACAGTGAGGATTGGGTACTTATATGAGAAAGTAGGTAGCACTAAGAGATTATTTTATTCTCTTTTTCCAATCTACTAGGCTAATTCATCCCAATGGACCTCAAATCTATTATGAGACCACTATGTAATTTGATCTTTGATTATAAAAATGAGATGTTCTTAGAATCACATCTTTTAATGTGATTTCATTTTTGAAAATTTTGAAAGTTTCCTTTTAGATCATTGCCTTTTGTTAAATGATTTGTCTTTTGAAATTTTATGGATTTTAATATTAATCCTCCATACAAACTTGGAATGACCAATCATGAGAGATAAAGTGTTACACATCAATGAGCTTTGGGCCTTGGCTAAGGGAATTTGGGTATCCAAATCATGATTGAATAAAAAACATAGGCTTACCTATGAACCAACATGTTATCTTGAGTCTCAAACATGTGTATACTTAGTTTGTGAAAATAAATAAGGATAATAAATGGATATCTAAATTAGATCAATAAAAGGAGATTATAATGAGATGAATTTTTTGCTAACTGATCACATGGTAAATAAGGAATGACTAAAGGGAGAAAGGTTTGTATAACCAAGTCACAATAATAATTATTCATGTTTATAGAGATAAGATAACAAATAATCATGAAAAGAGAACAAGATATACATAGAAAAGTAACATAGATAAGAAGTATGTAATCATGAAAAATATCCTTAATATGACATAAGGAATAAAATGACATCATAAACAACATGTAGTGTGAAACATAAGTCATGTAAGATAAATAAAAAGTTTACACAATGTCAAAATGATATTAGATACATAAATGTAAATTTAGAGCACATGTCCAATCCAAAATGAATAAATAAATTAAATAATACCATGATTGTATTCATAGATACTATTATATTTATCCACACACATTATCCATCGCATCTGATAAGTCTCTATGAAGCTAAACTTAGACTGTATCCAAAGTCTTATCGATCTTTAAGGAAAGTTGAGAAAATAATTTGCATTGAATCTCCTTGATGGAAAATATAAAAATTATTGAAGGATCATGTTGATGAGGGATATCATAGAGGGGATTCTCAAGAGAATGAATGGGAATGGACTCTGTGGGAGATGAAATCATCATAGGTGGAGAATTATCCATGAGTGAGGTAATCATCAATGGAAAAGAGGCCACAAGTGAAGGATGATCCATGGGTGAGTGAATTGTGGATGGAGAAACTATAGGTGGTGAAGAGACCATATGTGGAGGGACCATAGGGGATCCTTATTACAAGGGTGACCTATGGGAGGAAGGGTGGTAGGCATAGGAATGGTCATGAAGTGATCATTGAGATGATATTGAAAGATGAAATAATGATCACTATGATGAGTACCACATTAGTGCCAGAGATAATATACCTCTCTATACTTGGGAATATATTTTGATAATACTTTCATGGGAGGTATAGCCTTTTCTAGGTAACTAATGATAAGGATGATACCTCCTATATTGATATTAGAAAATTGAGGTGTAAGAGGCTCATTTTGAAGGTGATTGATTATTTTGTTAACAAGAGGAGGTTGAGGGACAAGATTACCATGGGAATCCTAAAAAGGAGGTGGGGGAAATTTTGGTTATGTGTTCCCCATGGAACCTATTGAGGTTGATTTTGGAGATGGATAAGATGATTTTGCATTTACATCATTTGGTTTGCATTATTAGCTTAGAAAGAATTCATTTGATTAATAGTTTGAAATATAAGTTGATGGGTTTGAGTGGTATTATTTTCATTGTTTGAAGCATTAGCATTGGTATTAGTGGCTTGGTTACTACTATGATTGGTAGCATGTGTGATATTAGAGCTTGAGAGGAATTGTTAGTAATCAAGGCACTAGTATCATGATTTTCTTATGTGGCAAATGATGCATTGGTAGAGGGATGATAAGAAGTAGCACTAGAGGCATGATTACCATGGGTATAAAATGATGGACTAGTGGAATAATAACCTACCATGTTAGCTGAGATACTTGGCATGGAGGTGGGGCAAATTAAAGAGGAAGAGGTCATAGTATGAGAAGGGGTCAAAAGAGAAGGAAGAGGTTGAGAATAAAATAAGTTATTGTCCCTAAATCCATGTGAGAATGTGGGGGAAGGTGAATGGGGATCCTAGATTTGACCACTTATCATAAGATGGTAAATAGTATAAGGATATTTTCCTTGATGTTGAGGAAATCCATTGATGAAGAAGATCATTTCTATAGTATATTCCATGTCAATCTAATATTCTAAGGAGAAAAGAGGGTTTTGAACTAAATATGAATGGGGAGGGGTCCCATAGTTTGTAGTATTAGTAGATACATGCACATTACTTTCATCTAGGGTAGGAGTCACAAGATTCTTATGGGAAAACCTATTAGGGTTGGTAAAGCTCATCATATATATTGAGTTCAACTCAGTGTTGTCTTCAAATAAGAATTTCATGATGAGATATAAAGATTAAGGAATATAAATATGATTCAAAGGAAATGAGGAAGAAAGGATACATATTTAAACATGTTGATTGTGTATTGTAATATAGTAGGTAGATAAAAGTAGAGAGTTGTATAGGTTGACTCTATACTGTAGATAGGGTATGAAACTAAACTAATAAGGATATAGGGTCAAACCAATTGACTTAGTTTTGTCACCTAACTTTAAAAAAATGATATAGATTCATACAAGTTGAATCTTATTAAAAATAGCGTATGAGATAGGCTGAGAAAAATACACGGTTAGATAGGTTGACTATGTACTATTGATAGGAGAAAACATAGTCTATAAGAGATTATACTAAACAAAATGATAGTTTGCTAAAATAGGGAAAATTTTAGAAATATAAGTGAAGAAAGAAATAGTATAAAACACATAAATAATTGGATCGATGTGAGTGATCCAATTGGGGCACAAAGCACAATATCTTACACCAAAATTGGCTAATGCAAGTTTTTACAATACAACACACAATAATCAAAGAATAAGAAATCAACTAAAAATCAAATGTTAACTAACTGGTCATCCATAGTGTTATTATATTATTAATAAGTATTGATTTAAGTGTGATAATAAATTTGACTACAAATAGGGAACTAAAAATGAATCTATAGATGGTTTAAAGAGGATTAGGCTAAAAATAATATGTGTTGGCAATGGTAGTGGCTTTTTATTGGGACCTACCCTCTCACTTCATAATCCCATAGTGATAAGGGTGTCAGGTAATTTTCCAATAAATACCAATAAAAACATAGTTATACTTGAATTGAAAACCAAGTTAGCTTACCCCTTAGTGATGAAATCCAAGTAGGTAGGCCTCAGGAAGACAAGTGTTAAATGTATTTTCATTATTGTGTGATTTGGCAATGTGTGCAAAATAGAAAAATAGTATAACTAAATCATAATTTGAAAAACCACCTATTTATACTATGTAATTTACTCTAAGAATGCAAACATCTTAAAATGTAAGTGTGAATTAATTACTAGCAAATAGTTGTTAATTCCTAGATTTAGAATGGTATAGAGTTAGTTCAAATGATACTATATGAAAATAGTATAGAATAGAGTCAACTATTTTATTACTATTATGTAAAATAAAAGTCTTAAAAAATATATTTTAATGAGTTTAATAAGTATTTTAGACATAAAATAGGCTACAAAACTAATTTGACCAAGTCTACTTGGTTGTAGGGTTGTAATTTTGAAGGCTACTAACTTGTAAAAAACAAAACTAAAAAAATTATTGAAATGACTAAGAAAGGAAAGAGATAAACCTTGGTGGGTTTGAATATGATTAGCATTGAAAATTTTATGCTGAAGTGCCTTAAATTATGATTTCAAAATTCTATAAACTAGTTGACTAGTTTGACCCAGTTCTGCAAAACCGTGTGAGATGAAGGAGAATAATATGACTAAGTTGACCTATTTGACCTAGTTTGTTGATCTAAATGTTGCTAGAGAAAATATGAGAGAATTGAATATTAGACCTCATATGTTTAAATGGAACTCAATAATATTACTATTTATACTTATTTTATCTATTATCTTATATCTGATGAAAACTTATATAGAAATAACATAGTCATTTTGATGTGACTATGTGTTAAACCTATGCACAAAAAGTTATAATTATATCAACTATTTTGATATATTATCACAAATAAACAAAAATAATAAGATGATAGAAATGAAATTCTGAAATAAAACCTATAAGGGTTAAATTCACGTCATGTTCACTAGAATGTATGCAAAGGGAAATGTACTAGATCTATAAATCAATCCTATCTCAGAAAAGATAAATCTTACTTACAATTCCGATTGGGGATAAATTAGATAATCAGGGACATGACCAAGATGTATTTTATATACCTATCTAATGGATATATTACCATAAATAATATCACTGGGGAGGGTTTCAAAGCCTCCAATAAAAAAAAAACTATGTAATAACCCTAACTAGGTCCTATGTTTTCATATTCACTAAACTAATAAAAAGTAAAGAAAAATATAATCTAGTACTCACCAAATATTTTGGCACAAAGTGGGGGTAATAAACATAAAAATTAAGCATTCATATAAGACATGTACTCATGTCAATGTATAAATAATCCCAATGCATAGGAGGTAAGTACAAATGCATATCTATCTACTCTTACAAAAGAGGAAGAAAATTAGGAATACTTACCTTTGAAGATGAACCCATCAAACCTCAATCTCTCCCTTGGCCAAGGTGTTTCACAATAGGTTTTTTTTATTTTTAAGGATGACAAGGATAAATCATCTCTAGGATACATAACCTATCAATGCATCCAAAAGACTTCTCCACAAGACAAGATCTGTATCTCTAAGGAAAGTATGAAACCCTAAGATCCCAATTAGAATGGTGGATAAGTAAATGTGCAATATATATCTCTTCATCTTCTCTTATCTTATAAATGGTGAAATTAATGTGTTTATATAGGTGGATCTAACCATAAACCCTTATGAAATTTTAGGTCAATAAGGTCGACCCAATCGACCTAGTATATTTATTGAAAAAAACAAATTAGGTCATAGACTAGGTCAGCCATTGGTCAACCTAGACCCTAATAAGTTTTATCAATAAGATTACAAGGTTGATGGGGATGAATATGTAATGTAAACTATCAAAATGGGGTTTATCTTATGAAATGGCTAATGAAGGTGGTAAATGACTAGATGAGGGTGCAAAAGAGGAGGCAAAGCTTAAGAGAATGGTTTTAGAAGATAGGTGTGTAGATAGTAAGTGAAAATAAGGGACAAAAATCCTTTAAAACACTAATTGTCTTCCCACCACTTTCTTATTTCACCCCTTAAGTCATTCACTCAAGGAGATTGAGACTAGAAGGGTTCCTGCAAGATACAAAGCATTAGTAGTTTATAAAGTGTGAAAATATTATGTGTATACACATTGTAGTAATTATTTTTTCTAATAACTTGGGATTTAATGTGAAATTACTGAATTGTGTTTACTTTTATTATAATACCTATGAAAAGGGGTGTTTATTCATAAAATAATTAAATACTTAATTATTAAAAATATTATTAGTTATTAATTTACTTGTAATATTGCCTTATCTAAAATAGATATTAAGTTGTATTGGAACTTAGGAAAATATGACAGTTGGTTTTATGTTATTATATAGCATGTGATTATTTCATGTAGTTTCCTTTGTATTTAAATAATGTGGTATTTTAATTAAATCTATATTAGAATTTTGTTGAATATTGTATATGACTTATACATTAAATAATAGTATTAATGACACTAAGGAAATAATTACAAGTTCTAGTTGACTTTTTGATACCTTCATCATTATCATCTACTCATCCATGAAGGGAGAGTCATTATTCATTTTGGTAATTGTGTGTGGGATATATGTTCCATGGTTGGTGTGTAAAATCACTCTAATGACTCTCTCCCTCTCCTCAAGTTATCAACTAATAGAGACTTTTACTCATGATTATATATATATATATATATATATATATATATATATATATAATCATGAAACACAATGAGTATCCACAACCTCACCAATATATATATTCACTATGATGTAAAAACTTTGTTTTATTTTACTTTGATATATAGCAATTGGTTGTTCTTATTGTATAGTTTACAATAGTTGGTTGAGCTAATATTCAATTAATATATAATTTGTGATGGATTATGTAATATATATATATATATATATATATATATAAAATCATGAAACACAATGTGTATCCACAACCTCACCAATATATATATTCACTATGATGTAAAAACTTTATTTTATTTAACTTTGATATATAGCAATTGGTTGTTCTTATTGTATAGTTTACAATAGTTGGTTGAGCTAATATTCAATAGATATATAATTTGTGATGGATTGAGTATGTAATACTTATTGATGTTTTTAATTTGATAATTATATAAATAAATCATAACCATATATTAAAATAAATATGTATTTAGTTAAATATCAAATATCTTAACTTATTTGAGAATAATCTGGTTTAGATTACTTTTTAAAAATGCCTTTTCTAGGTTAAAACTAGTGGGGTTATAAAAAGTGATGCGAAATGCTCTATCTATCAACATGCTTAGTGTGCATCAAACTCCAAAGGTGGAATAATTTGATCTATTAGATGAATATGACTTTTTCAAAGTGAATTAGTTATTATCCTTCTTGGATCTCACCTTTGCGTCTGATAAATCAAGAGATGATGAATTAAAAAGAATTGAAGAATGTTCATCTTATTCATAAGAAAATCAAAGCCACATCATAATTATGGATGATAGTCTAAAGTTAGTTATTTACCATGAGGTGAATGTTACAAAAACAATTCCCCTAATCAAAACACCAATGCAAGAAACAATATTAGACTTATGGACCTTAAAATTTGATGGTTAAAATTCTAAAACTAGACGTGGTGTTGGGGTAGAATTAATTAATCTAAGAGGGAAGTATAAATGGATTTCTATAATATATATTTAAATTACACAAATAATGTGACTAAATATGAAGCATTTTTCTATGGCCTTATGTTCACCCTTGGCAAGAAAGTAAAGAATATCAAAGTATTAGATGACTCTGAATTGGTAGTTAGATAGGTAATAAGTTAGTATTATTAAAATCATAAATGTTTATCTAAGTACCATAGCAGAGTTTGGAATCTGATTTAAGACTTTGATGACTTTCTCATTAAGACATTTATCAAACAAAGGAATTATGTATTCGATGCATTAGCCACTATTGTGAGTACCTTAAAACTGATTACACATTCAAGAATGAGAAGATTCTTAGTAAAACTAGTCTTTACCCCCTCAATCCAGATAACAACAATAATTTCCAAGTCTTTAATGATGACCAACACATACTAGAATTCATCACCAACAATAGAGTATTTGTGGATCAAATCATTGATGAAGATGGTTGAGAATACTTTAATTGGACAAAGATGAGGTGATAAACCTAAAAATAAATAGCATACCCAAAGGAATGATCTCACTATAATGGTTATTAGATATGGATTATTCTGAGAATAATGAGTCTATCCCTATTAAGGGTATGAAACATTATCAACACAACTTGAGTGGTGTAAATACAGATAAGAACATGTTGTTAGTCACCACTTTCACCTCAAAAGAGAAATGAGATTTTACATAAACTCTTAAAAAATTTAACGACATGATTGCATGAATATACTGCTAGAGCCCCTTATTTCTAAATAAGCATAAAAAAAATTGTCAACAAGGATCATCTTCCCATTGAGACAATCTACATGGGTTGTGAAACTAGTACCAGTGAGGAAAAATAATGGGGAGATCAAACTATGTGTTTATTTTTGTAACCTCAATAAAGCTTATGAAAATGATAGCTACCCCTTGCCTTCATTAGATCAAGTGTTTTAGATTATAAATGGTTCCCAAATGATGTCATTCTTTGATGAATATTTGTAATAAACTCAAGTGATGGTTGATTAAATAAATAGAAACAAGACATCTTTCACTACTAAGTGGGGCACCTACGCATGCAAAAGAATGCCTTTTATCTTAATTAATCTAAGCATAAACTTTCATAGGGATATGAACATTGTATTCAAAGACTTACTAGGAAAGTGCATAGTTGTGTATATGGATGATCTTATAGTATTCTCCCAAAAATTATTAGATCATATAAAAGACCTAAGGAAAGTTCTACAAAGATGTAGAGACCATGATATTTCACTAAATCTCAAGAAGTGTATATTTGGGGTAACTAAAGGTAAGATTTTAGGTCAATTTATCTTTGATAGGGAAATATTTGTAGATCTTGATAGAATGGAGGCAATCTTGAAGATCCCACAGCCCAACACTAAGAAAGAGTTAAAGAGTTTCTTTAACAAGATCAATTTCATAATAAAGTTCATCTTAGGTTTTGTTGAGATCATCAAATCACTTAATAGCATGATAAATAAGGATGCCAAGGTAAATTAGATAGTTAAATCAAAGGTGGCCTTCAATCAAAGCAAGGCTATCATTACTAACACATCCATACTCAATAGACCAAAATATACACAACCCTTTTATCTATACTCATTTGCATCAAAACACTCTATGGTTATCATGTTAACTCAAAAGGAGTTGGGAGATGAAAGGCTAGTGCCTTTCATGAGCATCCCACTTAGTAATGTTAAACTCATATATTCCACACTTGATAATCAAGCCTTACTTTGAACAAGGCTATCAAAAATTTCATAAATTACATTCTATGTAGTAATGTGTTTGTTTTGGTGCCTGATCCAACTGCGAAGGCCCTATTAATGAAAAATGAATTGGGTAAGAGGTGTTTTATTGTTTTAAGAAATTAGGTGTTTAATTCCTAAATAACAAATGGGTTTAAGCAATGTAAATCAATGAATAATGTGTAATAATTAAGCCATTAATTTATGTAAATAGATTGTATTTTTTCCTTTCCTAAAAATAGTAGGAAGTGAGAGAAAATACAACTTAGCTTATTTTAGTTGATCTAGACTAAGATAGGGTCTAATACTAGAGGAGTAGGATTAGAAAATAGCCTGGAATAAGTTCTTGAACTTCATTTCTAGGTTAGACAAGAGCACTAAAAGTGGACACCCTATTGCCTAGCACTATAATCCTATTCTAGCATTATTGTGTTGAGGCTAAAAGTTTTATGGGTTTTATTCAATAGGCTTATATTACCCTATATATTAATTTTTGAGGTTTAGAAGCTTGTAGATATCATTTTGTGTCTGAATTAGTCTTAAAAACCCTTAGGAGATCTTTATACTTGAACTTGAATGGAAACTTAGGAAAGAGAGAGAAGGGGTTAGTGTGTAAAGGATACATTGGATGAACTTCACACCCTATGTGTGGGCACACTGCCTACATACCAATACTCCAAAGAGGGATCAAGCTAATGTAGTTATCCCATTAAAGTGATTGGTATAATTGTGCATGATGTATGTAACTAAATGTGAAACTAGATGTACTTTGGATGACTAGGGACTGGTATGAATGCTTGAATAATCTTGAAATTCTCTTGGAAGGATGTATGTAAAGAATAGGGAAGAGTGCTTAAGTGTACTTGCTTGTATTCTTGCTTCTTTCCTCTAAATGAGTGCCAACCCTTCTAAATAGACTTTAAATGGCCTTTTATAGGGTAATTAATGATCATGGCCTAAATGAACTTGTATTAGGTCGACAGGGAAAAAGATAAGGATTCGATAAAATATGATCATTAGAGTTAAAAATTCACTTGGAAAACAATGCTAGAATAGGATACCCTAGTTTCCAGCACTCCTATCCAATTTGGGCACTATTGTACTAAGGGAATGAGGCTTAAGGGGATAGATATGGGCCTAAAAGGGTTTATTGGGTCTAAAACAGCTAAGTTTGAGAGGTTATGGATGATTGGGAATTAATGAAAGAATAGCCTAGAAGGGTTGTGTGAGCAAGAAGGAGGACCTATGGGTTGGGTGTCATTATCCATGCCTAAGTCATCTAATTTCACATTTTACATGACTACATTTACCCTCCCTTTATTCTAGTGATGTAGCAAAGAAAAATACTAGGATAAAAGAAAGTTAAAATCATACCTAAACTTACATGTTGGATTGTGTTGAGTATGTGTTGAATCAAGAGTAATATCATGAATGGATTTGAGTGTTCAATTCCCTAGAAGGTGGCTCAAGAATGAAAAGGTTGGCCTGTTGGCTCCATTATCACATACTAGTGATGGATGTCAAAACTGTGGCTAGATTTGAAGTGGAAGTTATACTAAAATTGGAGGAGAAATAAAATCGATGGAAGAACTAAAGTTGGTAATTATACGCTAGTAGATGCATCATAAGTAGGGAGTGGTGAATCATAAGGAAATCCACCAATTATGATAACCTAATTAGCATGAATGAACTTCATGCATCTATGAACTATAGAAGGTACTTCCTTGAGTTTTTTAATTTATGGTTAACCATGTAATATGTCAAAAACTCCTGCACTAGGAACTATAGTGAATGGAGTGGCATATATATAACACCAACCTATAATGGAAGTATTATCTCACCCAATGAAATTGGAATATGCCCATTGAAACTACAGATAAGTATGTCTATCGAAGTGATATCCTACTTTGAATAACCCAAATGTTGAAGTAGTGTGAAGGTGCACATGTTAAGACTGGAACCATTGTCAATGATCACACTATAATAGGATTGATTATAAATATGTGCTCTGATAAAAAATGCATTATATCCTATTTATCCTCCATAATCTCTTGATCTAAAAAATATATTGAAGGCCTAGTTGAAACTCTAGCCTCATACACACATATTATACCTCTCAAACGATGTGCCTCAACTGAAGGTACCTAGTATGCAACTAGTGGAGGATGTGTATGGTATGTATGATAAACACTAATGTGTCATATTTCTCTTATTTTGAATTCTATGAAAATGGATCTAAAAATATTTTCAAAGCTTTATCTTGTGTTGGCTTTGTCTTTAGAGGCTCAACTAAAGTTCCTAGATTAAGTACATTATCGTCTATCAAGTCATGTATCTGATGTCACAAACTGATGCATCTATTTGTGGTGTGGCCTAGTGCCCTATGAAAATTACAAAATGCATGTTTATTATATCCCTATGGAAGAGGACTTGATGGATCTACTTCTAATATAGGAGGGAGAGTGATGATGTTACATTCCAATAACTATTGTAAAACCTTAGCTGGCAAAACTGGTAGATTGGTAAATGCATGATGACGAGGTGATAATAAAACCATATGAAAATGGGGCTCTAAATCTACATTGACTATCAGTTGATTCTTATTCTTATTGTCACTGATTTTGACCTTTTATGGGACTTTTCTATTACTCTTATTGGTTGTGTCTGAGATACTTTAATACTTAAGTTTTCCCATTGAAATTCACTTGACTTCTCTTCCCTTTAGTGTATGACATAATTTAGTAAAGGAAAAGAATATTTTAAACATAATAGATTCATGTAATGCTAGTAGAAGGATCTATTTGAATATGTCCTATAGCTCTTGATCAACCATGGGGATAATTAGTTTAGCCAGAATAGTATTGTATCTAAGAACATAATCCATGAGGGGCTCATTTGACCTTTGTTTCTATTGTGCAATCTATGTTTATGAAACCTTGTCACAAATGTTGATAATAAAATGTGCTAGGAACATGCTTGATAAAGGATTAAAGGTTGTGACTAACTAATTTGGTAGACTATAAAACCATTGTAAAGCATAATCCTTTAATCTCCACGGAAATAGTTTGGTAAGTAGCCAGTCATTGGGTACATAATCAAAATATGTTGCATGAAAATATCTCAAATGTGTCTCTAAATCACCCTTAAAATCATATAGAGTGAGATTTGGTTGAATAAAACCTATTGGTAAGGGTGTATAAGCAATGTGACATGCCAATGGTGTATGCAGTAGAGAAAAAGAATCTAATGCCTGTGTAGGTCTAGAAACACCTTGCTCAAGATGTTACACCTTGGATTGAAGATATCAGATCTCTTGCAAAATGGATACCACATTAAGAGATAGGAATGTACTAGCTACAGTTGGTGGCATAGAATAAGGTTGGATTTCTATAGGGGATGGTTGAGACAAATTTCCCCTATAGTGTCATTTACAATTGGCTACTTTGAATGACTAGAAGACTCAACTTACTTAGCCTTTTTTATTTCCATGATAGATTGAAAAATTAGGATATGATCTTTAGGTTTTTTCTAAATTATTTCTCTAAAATTTTGTAAAACCAAATCTTTTTTGAGGAATACTTCATTATCAACAATAGTGGAAGTGGATCGATAGTCCAATGTGGTGGAGCAGGAGCATTGGTGTGTACATCATCATTATTATTTTCATACTACTCATGATTAGAGTTATCCTCATAGAAATTTGTATAATATAGATGTGTAGAATCTATAATAGGAATCTAATTTGGTTGTTTATCCATGGTATATGGTCAATTTGAAGGAATTTGAGTGAATTCAGGAGGATTGCCACTAAGTCTTGCACTTCATCTTGAGGGAAGAGATGCAAGGAACTTAGGTGGCATAAGGAAAACAACTTGGATAATATAAGAAAATATTAAGTTAATATAATCTAAACAAGGAACTAGAATATGAATAGAAAGTATACGGATCTTCAAAACATGTAAGGTGATACTGCAAGAAGTAAAGAAGTGCTAGTATGTGTAGCTAAAGATTTTTCAAAATTACTTGTACAAAATACTATGAATTTTTAATGTTGAAATTGATTTTCTAAGTTTTATTTGCAACTAAAATTTTAGAAAATGATGTGAAAATTACTGTAAAACAACTAGGAGTTTAGTAAATGTAACTAGGGTTTTGAATGATTTTTTTTCAAAATTAGTGCATGTTTTAATGTTTTAAGAAAATATGTGTTTAATTCCTAAATAATAAATGGGTCTGAGCAATGTAAATTAGTGAATAATTTGAAATAATTAAGCCACTAATGTATTTAAATAGATTGTATTTTTTCCATTTCTAAAAATAGTAAGAAGTGAGAGAAAATAGAACTTAGCTTATTCTGGTTGATCCAAACTAAGACAGGGCCTGATACTAGAGTAGTAGGACTAGAAAATAAGATGGAATAGGTTCTTAAACTTCATTTTTGGGTTGAATAAGAGAATTGAAAGTGGATATCCTATTGTTTGGCACTATAGTCCTATTTTGACATTGTTGTATTGATGCTACAAGATTTATGGGTTCTATTTGGTAGGTTTGTGTTACCCTATCTATGAATTTTTAAGGCCTAAAGCCCATGGAGCTCATTATGTGTTTAATTTAATCTTCAAAACCATTAGCTCTTTGTCCTTAAACTTGAATGGAAACTTGGGAAATAGAAAGAAGGGTTTAGTGTGTAAAGGATACGTTGGATGCACTTCACACCCTGTGTGTGGGCACACTACCTACATACCAATACTCCAAAGAGGGATCAATCTAATGTAGTTCTCACATTGAAGTGTTTGGTGTAATTATGTGTGATGTATTTAACTAGATGCAAAACTACATGTACTTTGGATGACAAGGGACTAGTATGAATTCTTGAATAGGCTTTTAATTCTCTTATAACGTTATATGTAGATAATAGGGAAAATTGCTTGAGTGTACTTTTTTGTATTCTTGCTTCTTTCCTCTAAATGAGTGTCAACCCTTCTAAATAAAATTTGAATGGGTTTTTATAGGGTTATTAATGATCATGGGTTAAATGAACTTGTATAGGATGATAGGGAAAAAGATAAGGATTTATTAAAATATAATTATTAGAGGTAAAAATGCACTTGGACAATAGCACTAAAAATAGGACACCCTAGTTTCCAGCACTCCTATCCAATTTGGGCATTGTTGTCCTAAGGGGATGAGACCTGGGGGGATAGATCTAAAATTGAAAGGGCTACCTAGATTTGAAAGAGCTAAGTCTAGAAGGCTACAAATGACTAAGAATTAGTGAAAGAAAGCCTAGAATGGTTGTGTGAGCAAGAAAGAGGACATATGGGTTGGGTGTCATTAGCCATGCCTAAGTCATCCAATTTTACATTTTACATGACTACAAGAGGCATGGTAAATGGATGACCATACTCTATGAGTTTGACCTAGATCTTCATTAAATGAAGATTTTTAAGGGTAAGTACTCTATAAAACCATCACTAAAACAAATCCCTAAATTATTTGCCAATAATATTCAGTACATGGCATCAAAGATGATGATTGTTACATGGACATAGTTGGATATTTGCTATAAAATGAGTGTCCAAGGCACCTAAATTAGACTCAACATAGATCACTAAGGTTAAGGAGTAACCACTTCATGATCAAATACGGCATACTCTGTAGGATAAACCATGAATACATATATTTGAGATGTATAAATAAAGAGGAAACGACTATAGTACTCAAATATTTCCATGGGAAATATGGAATTGGGAATGGTTCAAGAAGTACTACTACTCATCAAATATTGTGATTAGGCTACTATTGGTCATTTCTTTTCAAATATGTTCATCTTCACATGAGGAATTACCATACCATCCAAGTCACTTCATCTCATGAATGCACCCCAACTATGCCACGTTTGTCGATCAATCAAAGCTTAGCCCTTTATTATGTGGGGATCAGACTTTGTGGGAGCCATGAATGATAATTCTTCTACTGGCCACAAATTCATCCTTATAGTGATGGATTACTACAGTCATTAGACTAAGGCTCAGCCATTATAGAATTGCACCATTGATGCAGTCATTAAATTCTTAGAGAAACACATTGCCACAAGGTTTGGTATGCCCACCACATTGGCATGTGATAATAGTCATACTTTTTCCTCTTGTAATTTATTAAATGGGATTATGATCATTAACTCTTAGGTTTTCTTCAAATTATTATCCATAAGGTAATGGGTTGGCTAAGTCCACAAATAGGAATTTATTGAATGTAATTAAGAATATTTCAGGAATAAACCCAAAAGATTAACATAACATTCTTAAATTTGATTTATAGTCAGGTAGAACTTAGATCAAGTTTACCTTGGGGACCTCCCCCTATAGTTTTGTATATGGCCAAGATATAATCTTCCTTACCAATCTAAAGATCCCTACTTTGTTTTTCACCAAAGAGTACCTAAAAACTAATGATCTAATAAAATTTTGCCTCTTAAACCTCATGCAATTTAAAGAAAAAATAGAAGCAACCTTTTTATATTTCATTACACATCAAGAAGTATTCAAATGCTAGTTTGACAAAATGGCAAAAGTGAAGACCTTATAGATATTTGATCTAGTCCAACTATAGGATAAGTCTCACAAAAAAGGGACAACATGCAAAAATTGATGCATTATGGCTTGGTCCCTACCAAATTTATGAAATCCTCAGTGAGAATGCATTCTACCTAAGGTGTTTTACTATTGAGGATGTCCCATTGCCTATCAATAGATAATTCCTCAACAACTAATTCTAGGATTGAGTGGATTAGAAGCCCCTATAAATAACCTCTCTTATTCTTTTTATTTTTATTTCATTTCACTTAGTTATTATCTTAGGTTTGATTTTTTTCTTTTTATATTTATTTTTTGGGTTTATCCTAATTGTTTTTATCCTACATTCCCCTCATTGATCAAAGAAATTAAATGAAAGGCTATTGCAAGAGTAACATGGATGGAACTTAAAGAGCCTAATAATAATCTTACTCAAATTTATTCTATGAATTGTTGTTTTTGCTTGGTTTATTCCTTAACTTCAAAGTATAATGATTCATAACAAAACATGTGAATTTAGAATAACTATCTTCTTATTTGAATCCATCTAATGTATTTAAATAAATATTTGAAGAAAATGCAACATTGCTTCAATTTTGATTTGTCTTAAGTTGTCATGAACTTTTTGGTTTATTTTTACCTAAGGCTTTGTCCCCAACCCTCTATGGATTAATTTCAAAATATCCTTTCAAAATAATTGAGCTAAAAAGTAAAATCTAAAATTCTCCTTGATAGGGTGATCTTGGTTGTCACCACCACATGCTTTTTTGCCTAGTTGGTAGTGGATTACGGGCTTTGGAAAGGACCAGAGGTATTTTTTTGGGGATACAAATTTCTAGCTAGTATCAAATTAATGTCCAATCCTCTTCCCCCTTAAGCTAAATTGTAAAATATTTTCCTTTAGTAGTTATGACCTTATACAAATTTGAATTATTTCATGTGAATGCATAGAAAATGAATAAATCACTCAATCACACACACATATATGATTTTGGTAGGATTATAGATTAGTATGTCACTCATTCCTATAGACTTTAGTTCCTTTGAATTCTATTTTTTTATAAGGGATAGATTGCATTTAATGTTTTTTTCTTCTTGTGAAATCATATATTCTAGATTCTCAAAATGCTCATGATCAGTTTCTAGTAGGAGTCACCATTTGTTATTGCTTACACAACATGCCCTACTTTTTAATCTAAAAATAGGGACCCTCTTTTTGCTTTTGATTTTGATCTTATAATTCAAGGATTCCATGGTGGTTGCTTGTCTAAGTTGTATCTGAGCTGCATTAATTTAAATATTTGAATTTGCATCATTTTACTAAGTCTTGGTTTGATTATTTGTTTGTGTTTTGAAACACATTTTATAGCTTCCTTTCTAACTATTTCACCTTTTTTTGTGTAAACTATCTAACTATTTCAAATTTTTTTGTGGCTTTTTTTCTTGATAAATTCAGTCCATTTCTACATTTGAGTCAAAATGGCTAAATATTTATAAGGTTAAATTTTTTTAACTTATTCACATTCATTGAAATGGATGAAATTGACTTTTTATTTTGGTAAAATGGATAGTCTGATCATAATTTTCATTCTAGACTTTGTCAGTTTTTGCCTATTACTTTAGCCATTTTTTTTTAAATTTCTTTGTCATTGGATTCTAATTTAAAGTTGTTAACTATGTCTTTTATATTATTCTTGTAGGTGTTTAAAGGCATCCTGATGCCACATTTTGATTTCCAATAGCTCCCCGCAACTCCAAACCATCCAAAAAGTCTTTTAGAACTTATTCAATTTCATAAAAGTTGCCCTCAACCACAAGCAACATTTTCATGGCTCTCAGTGGCCTAGATCCATCCAATATGGCTTTTAGGACTTAGTTAATTTCATGTTTTTACCTAGATCCACATGTTACTCTTTTGTTACTTCAAAATATTTAGTCGATTCTTCAAAGAAAGTCTCAGCACCACATGGTAATCACCTAACTATCCTAGGCTTGTTAAAAATTATTTTAAATACTTATTCAATATTTCTTGGTAGGGTAATGATGTTAGCAACACTCCAAACTAGTGGGTTAGCAAGATGATGTCATATGGCATAATCCCACTGACCCACCTTCCCAAAGATATTTATACTAGTGCAATGTTTATGGGCTAGTGGGTCAGTGAGATGATGCCATGTAGCCACATCCTATTGCTCTATTATCCTAGATATGTTCATACAAAATTTTGAGCCTATGGGTGATTAGGTGAGTAGATGAGTAGGATCACGCCATGTGGTATAATCCCATTATCTGTCTCTCTTGAATATGTCACTTTAGGCCTAGAAATTATGTTATATATTAGGGCAAGTGGGTGAGTAGGATGATGCCATATGACATAATAACAAATCTTTATATCCCTCAATCAATTCATGTAGACCTTGCAGTTTATCAAATATTGAGTAATCATGATTGTAACATATGGAAAAATATTGCTTCACCATGGAATGAATATTCAACATACACTTAAAGCTTCAATTTAATAATGGAAATGTGAGGAGAATCTATGTGGCAAGGACCATGAAAACAAATAACACACTAGTAGTGTAGCCAATAAGGACTAAACTTGAATTTTATGGCCTATTTGACTGTAAAAATTATCAAAAGCTAGGATTCAACTATGCATTTGATTTGATTTATAGAATTAATTATAGAGTGGCCCCAATTGGTGAATTTGTTAAGTAAAATGAAATAATTCAATAAGAATGTGAAAAACGTCATTAACCAAAACATGGCATGTGTAATGGGATCTTGTGAAAAGCATGAAAGAAAAACTCAGTCTTAAAGAGACATGGTAATCAATTGCATAGAGACATGGCTAAATAGTAATAATTATGTAGTCCCAACTATTTTTTAGTTGAATTAATTTGATTAAGGCATGGTTCAATTTGTTAAGCATTGTCTTTGATGTCTTAGGTTGTCATTGATGTCAAAGATAACATATGGTTCTAGTGCATGAATGACAAAGAAGTTGTGTTTGATATCTTGGAGAGATATGACACATTTATAGGTATGTAAGGATAAATAAGAAGTTGTGAGGCATCCATAAATGCCTTGGTGAAGTTTTGGTGTATCACTTGATCATTTAGAAAGAGAAACATGCATATTTTATCTTAAAATAAGAGAAACCATCACTACACATCATGTAGATATGAATGAACTAGCAAGTTTGTTCATTTAATGGAAGTACTTAAAAAGTCAACTAAGCTCAAAGGTTTTCATAGAGATGTTGTCTATAGTGTCAAGAAGGTACCCTAAAGTTTTGGACTCTTGAAGTGTTTTACAGATCAAGTTATAAACATTAAAAATTTCTCTTGTAGAATGTGATGGGTTAGACACTATCAATTTTAACTACATTGAAGTCTGAGGTCAACTAGTTAGTAGATTTAATGGTGAGCATTCATCATCCAGATTGTTATCCAACAGTGCTCGTGAATTCAAATTGTCAAAGGTTCCTAAGATTAAACATGATAGTGACATGTGTATCAATATCATTTATTTGATGAAAGTTAAATGATACATTGGTGTTCATGTAGATGGAGATTGATGATGCAGGTTAAGTCAAATAGTCAACATGTGTAGAAGGCATGCAAAGCTGACAAGTGGCACAATCATGGGAACTTAGATCTAAGATCAATGGTGATCATTTAAAGGTAAATTATAAGATACTCCTAAGGAGATAAATGTATCATATTTATTTTAATTTACCAAGGGACATGAGATGATGATAAAGTGTTTGATGTTTAGTGTTTGAATAATGACCACTGGAATATGAATATTCAAATTAACGATGGAAAACTAGTTTTTAGATTTTGAGATATATCTTTTGATCTAAGATGAATTTATTGATGTAGTAAAAATTAAATTTTTAAATTAATTTAAGTTAGATTTATAGAATCTAGTTCAAAGGTTTGAATGTTTGAATAGTCAATTTTATTAAGCTTCAAAGTTGACTAGTTATTCATTCATGGTGTTACTGTGTATAGAAAATATTTTGAGTAAATTATGCTTTAGCAATAGAGAATTTTGGTGGGGGTATTCATTTGAATATGTCTTATAGGTCATATATAGTGGACCCATGTATTTTAAAGTGATATTATATTCTTAATTTTCTTAATGAAGTGCTAAAAGGGTAATAGGTCTCTATCAGACCTATAAGGGTTACTAAGGCCTAATTAAAAGGTGTAGCTACTTAAGTATGACCCATGGATGCTATGGATAACCTATGACAATAAATTAAATATATGTCTTAACATAATAAAAGTCTTAAGGATTAATACAAGTATCGGGGATGACCTATAAGTTCATATTCATGAAGACTTTATAAAGACTGGATATCAAGGTAATGGTTTCTAGACTTGATGTGAATGTGTTGAGAGAGAAAAAGATAGAGACAAAGAAAAGAGATTAGATGGAGTGTGATCATTGGATGGACTAAAGTATAAATCAAATTTAGGATGATCAAAAAATCCTAGTGTGATGAGTTGAAAGAGAGGTGTTAGACATTATTTCTCCACTTAGGTTAGAATGCAATCAAATTTTTGGAGCTATTGATTTCATAGGTGTTGTGTGCATGCTCAACATATAGAACAAGTGGGTGCTTGTTAATACTTAGGGGTGTGTGCTCCTTGTGAAGTGGGTGCTTCACTAAAAGGTCTCATATTTGTGATCATTTTATTAGACAAGTAGTCCATGTGTTTGCAAGCTTGAGAGTGGATTTTATTCCCTAAGAGGGTTTCCCACATAGATCTTATGTTATGTATGTGATCTTGCATCATCTTTCTTATTCATTGTTATGAACATCTTGTATGCTTTATGAATGCTTGTGGTCATTGATTAAGAGTTTTAAATGATTAAATTTAAAGTTTGAAATATCTTGCATCACTAATTCAACTTGCCCCTCTCAGTGATTGTACCTCTAAAAATTGGTATTAAAGTAGTACCTTCATTACAAGTTTAACCACTTAAAGTTGATCTAAGGTACAATATGGTAATTCAATAAATGTAGGGTTTCTCTACAAAGTAAGCACCATTGTTTAATGTGTCAAATTATTCTTTCTATAGTACAAGGATGAGGACATATATCATGTCTCTAGGGTTTGATATTTATAAATCTATCATGGATGGTTACACTACACCAACTACACCTCCAAATAGTGTTTTTTACAAGAAGTTGAGTGAGAATAATTATAAATATATGAATGTTATCATTTATGGTTTATTTGATGCTAAGTTCACCAAAGTAACCCATTACAAGTCTGCCAAAGAAATTTAGGTCAAATTATAGACTATCTATGAAGGATACTCTAAGGTAAAACTAGCTAAGTTATAGACCTACTAAACACAATTTGAAGGTCTCAAAATGAAGGAAGAAGATATTATGGCATCTTATCTTCTAAGGTTTGATGAGGTAGTAAACATGATCAGAGGTCTTAGAGAGGTGATTGATGAAGCTACTATAGTATAGAAGGAATTAAGGACTCTTACACTCAAGTTTTATTCAAAGGTTTTTGCTATAAAATAAATTCATGATCTCACTCAGATTAATATGGATGAACTACATGGCATCCTTATAGCCTATGAGATGAGAGTTGATGAAGACAAATCTCCTAAGAAGTAAGAAGCCTTCAAGGTGATCAAGGAGACAAAAGCCAATAATAAAAAGTTAAGTCTTGAAGATTTTGATCTTAATAAAGATCAACTTGAAACCATGATTTCAAAAAAATTAAATGTGGGATCAGGTAAGTATGAAGTAAAACTTCTTTTCAAATTTTTTTCATGTGGTAAAGTTGTTCATTAATCAAATGAATGTCTAAACAAGTTTGAACTCAAAGAAACTTATAAATAATCTCATGAGGATGAACACAAGAAATCTGAGGGTCTTATCAAGTACACAAAGTTATTTAGTAATAAAAATGGAAATAAGGAATCATACAAAGGTAGTAAGATCCTTTACTATGAATAAGATAGTAACTCATCTACATAAGAATAAGTAAACACATAATAGTGATGATTATTTTCATAATGAGGACATGGAGACATTGTCGATGGCTTTTAGTGATGATGAAGGTGAATTTTCTTTAAATAGAGATTTCTTTGGTGGAAATAACTCAGAAGAAGAAGATGAGAAATTCACTCTTAAAGATAAATATCTAGATACTATGGAAGAAATGAAGATACTATAAATCAAGAATAGAAAACAAGATGCCTTGATTAAATCCTATGAGGAACACATTAGACTCTTTGAAGGAAGGTTGAGTAATGAATTCAAGGACTATGATGAGATCACACAATAGATTGAAACTTAGGTTTGTACTCTTAATGAAGAAGTAAAGAGTAAGGATGAAGAATGTATCATGCATCAATCAGAGATGGAGTCTTTACATATGAAACTAGATCAAACTATGAGAAAGATTGAAACATTTTAGAAGTCAAAAGCAACCAACTATAAAAGAGATGATCTCATGATAAACAAAGATACAACTGATGATTTAGATAATAAGGATGAATTGATAAAGGATCTTGAAGATCTAAAGATTGAGAAGAAAAAGAACAAAAAGATGATGTCACAAATCAAGGACTATGAAGAGAAATTTAGTGTGTTTGAATCAAGAATGAATGATGACACTAAGGAACATGAAGATACTATCAAGCATCTCAATAGTCAATTAGAAACTATGTCTACAAGCCTAAAATCCAAATAATATGAGTTATTAAGGTATTTGATTAAAATTGAGTCATTAAGAGATAAGTTAGATAAGACATCTTGTAAGGTGAAGTCTTTTATGAAGTTTGAATATAGCTCAAATGATCTTGACAATATTCTAAGTAGTCAAAATCATGTAAGTGATAAAACTAGTCATAGATACAAAGAAGAATAAAAGCATATAACTCAATACAATCAAACTTTGGATATTAATCATCAATCAATGAATAAAGGTGTTGGTAGAAAGAAGACAAATCAGATTAGACAACCAAATGCTATGAGGTATGAAAATTTAAATGGTCATTATTTCTCCTACAATCAATTTGGTCATAGGTCAAAATCTTGTAAAAGATCCTCAAGGTATGATTTTTCATGGAATTATGAAAAAAAAATGGTAAGCATGAAGAACATCATCATTCAAAATAGTCAATATGTTCAGAAGAAAAGAATGACATATTTTTCTACAAGTGTCAAAGGTTTGGTCATGTTGCAAAGTTTTGTATTATCTTCATCAGGAAACCAAATGATCAGGTACATGAATGAATTCATGAAACTCCAAGGAATCATAATATATCTCAATCATGAGGTATGTACAATTTGAGAAACCTAAATTGTTTTAAATTTCATGAAAGAGGTCACATAGTAAGGTTTTATATGAATGATCAGTATTCTACTTCAAAAATCATAAATCCTATCATGAAGGGAAGGAGTCGTAGTGAATGGATGCCTAAGTAGGTAAATGAAAAATAATCTCAAAGTGGATTATTTTCCATGAAAAAATAGGGAACAAGTTAAAATATCAAGAAACAATCCTTATTACCCAAATGGACAAGAAAATCAAGTAAGATCCTGAGATAAAATAAAAGAATAAGGTTAAGAACTCATTCAAAGTCAATCCAAAGATAAGAAAGGATTGCAAGTCAAGTAAGATCATGGAGATATGGGAATATCTTAAGTTTTGGGATATTTAGTCCCTTTATGACAAGTGGGTCTCTCTACCTATGTTTCTTAGGAGACATATTTCATGTGTGGAAGCAAGTACGTGTGCTCTAGGTAATGATAAAATTGCTAATCAATACAAAGCTTGAAGGTAAAGTGTAAGCAAGAGAATATGAAGTATAAGCTTGTAAATGGTCTTTGAGATGGTAAAATAATTTTGGATGCTGGTTTAATAAGTTGATTATTCAAGATAAGGATAAGTAATTGTAGGATAAGAATATCATTTAATGATGTGTTTAGCTAAGGGGGAGCTAACTCAGTTATCTTGAGTGGATAGAATAAGATGTGCATGATGTGAGGGGGAGCATATATGAAGATGATTCAATCATGATAGAAGTGTGAATATGTATGATACAATTTTTAATTCAAGAATATTGATATGATGAATTGATCAAACCATGTCATTTATTTTGATAAAGTATTGAATCTTCATGCATGAGCAAAGAGAGATTATGAGTTTTGTAGGTAAACAGGTACAAAGACCATAAAATCCAAATTTTAGATTGGTGTATATCAAAGATTATATAACATGATATGAATCTTAATGTTAGGGGGATTTTTCAAAGCTCTGTGAGATTTTTTTCAAGTCCAAAGATCAAAGAGGTCTAAGTTCATATTAATAGTATTTGTGCTAGAAGTAAAATCACTAAGAGGTGGGTAAATCAATGATTATAGATATTTAAACTTTAGTTCCAATCATTTCAAACTCTTAATCAATACGTACATACATTCATGAGGCATACACATCATTCATAGTTATGAATAAGAAAGATAATACAATATTAAACACATGGTATACATGTGAAAACCTCTTTGGGAATAAAACCTACTGGAACCTCTAGTTGGACTAATATCCTATAATAATAATAACCAATTTAGACTAGATACAACTGATCAAGGAACTAACATCCCTTATTTAGTGAGACTACAATCCCATAAGGTGTTACAACACCTGTCTGGCTGAGCTATAACAAGAACTAGCTGAGCTATAACAACAACTAGACCTTTAATAAGTTATACCTTACAAGGAGGTTTTAACCCCATATATTTTGAGCTTTCACAACAACACCTATGAACACAACATCTCTTGATCATTGATTCCCTGCCAATCTAATATAGATACAAATTATATCATCTCTCTTTAAATCCACACACTCAATGCATCCAAATCCACCTTTTAGATCACCCTAGACCTCTTATCTCATACTCAATCTAAAAGAACACTATTTTAACATCAAAAACATGACCTAAATTTCATACACATAGTCCTCAATATACTATACTCATCAACTCATCTATTGGGCACTCTACCTCTCCTTCACTCCACAATCTCACATGCACACTCCTCTTACAAGTCTAGAAATCCTCATATTTGATTTCACTATTTATATAACCTTCATGAATTATCATGTCCAAGATAATCCTTTTCATTCATTAGGCATGCCTTAACCCTTAAGGAATCTTACATGGGTCACACTTAATCACAACTCTTATTCAAATAGGCCTAAGTCCCTTTTAGGTCCTATAGAGACCTATTCACCTCTTCAACACTTCTCCAAGAAAACTAAGAACATAGGAGAACTTTCCAACACATGTACCCATGAAAAATTATCTATAAGTCCCCCTTAACTACCAAAAACTATCACAGTACCCTTCTTCTTAAGCACACTTTGCTCAAACAACATTTTGTATATCAACCATTATGAGCAAACACACAGTCAGTTTCTAAACCTTTATTCATACTATATATGATTGGTTAAACATTCATAATACACATAAATGGTCCTAATGGATTCTAAAACATACTCCAATATCTATTTCTCCTTGAAACATCAAGATACCAACAAGCACATCTCAAATACCCTTCTCAGGTTATGTGTAGAACATGCACAAACACATAGTTAACTTTGAACCTTAATATCTTTGATTATACACACATTAAAACCTTATAAATAGGTTTATTAGATGTAAAATGGAGTATTATTAAAAAAAATAATAATATCACCTTTGAATTCATCCTAGATCAAAAGTTATGGATAAAATATAGAGCACTAGTTTTTCCCTTTATTAAATTCAAATATTTGAATTCTAACAGTCACAGTTAAACCTTGATCACAATGCTATCATCTCATATCTTTGATACTTAGATAAACCACACACCATTGATTTTATTGTATGAATATTTACCTTTAATGTTATTAAATGACTTTTAATTTGACCACTTTGACTCCACTCATGCTGTTAGATCAAACTATATGAATACACGTGAATAGTTCAATCCTTATCCTTTACCTTTGCTCAGTGTTAAACATCATGTACTTAGCACAATCTCACTAAACACACACCATTGGATAAATATTTTATGATCACCCATGCACCTTTGGATCTTCATTTGGTCCTGATCTTTACACTTCACAAATTTGGCTAAGTATGGGGACCAATGCTATTTGCCTGGAAGGCCAACTTTGGACCTCACTAACTTTTATTGTGCTTGGACAAATGATCTATAAATTTGACCATATGATCTACTTAGATAGGATAATCCAAATATATATCAATATTATCTTATAACCCTTACATGTGTGATATATAATGACATTAAATGCCTCCTTAGATTTATCTATCATAGAGCCAACTATGTCAAGAATTGTCTGGAAAGACCAACTTTGCACATGCATAGTTTTTTATGTGCTTCATTGCATGACTTGAAAGTTAGAAAAAATCAACTAGACACAAAACTTAACAAACCCATATGATCAAATTCTCTTGAAACTACCACACATTAAAAATATCACTACATAAAAATGCTTACTCAAATTGTATTTTCACATGCAAATTTGGCTATGGGAAAACATAGTCAAACTGCTTGAGAGCCCAAGTTTGCACTTGCATATATTTTGTCACACTTCATCACTTGACCTAAAATTTATAAAATAGTAGTTAGGTATAATACTAAATAAACCCATGTGATAATTTCCTCTTAATACCTTTATGCATGTGAATGTTGACATCATCAACATGCTTACTCAGCTTTATTTAATCATAGAAAACACTATCAAAATACTCGAAAGCCCAAATTTTCACCCACATATCTTTGACTATGATTAATCTCATGACTTAAGATTTAATACATAATATATTTTGACTAATTTTATCATAACCATATGACCAACTCCCCTTAACACATCCACATGTGGTAATTATGATGTCATCAAACTACCTACTTAGATTTTCTACCATTACATGAAAAATGTCTAGATGAGAAAAATGATGAACTAGGTGAAATCCAATCATGCACATAATCAATAAAATCATTATTGACTTTTGATAGGTACCTTTTCACATTCTCAAATCACCATAATCATCCATAAATAGTTCTAACCATGCCAAAACTAAAGATCAACCAAGCCTTCTTCAAGCCTACTAGGGTAAGCACATTGCACACTTTGTCATTGTCACTTAGACTATCAAGAAGCTTAATCCACTCACTTGGAAATTTTCATGACATCACCATGACATCATTGACAACTCTCTAATAATTTGATTGCATACATGATGTTGAGGAATGACTATTGGCATGTTGAGGAAGAGACCCTTTGTCATTAATTTCAAAGGGGAAGAAAGATTAGAATGAAGTTCAAATGAGTAAGAGGTCATTCTGAGGGTGTTTTACCATTAATGATAAAGGGAGAGATTATTGGTCATGGTCATTAATGTATTAGGTTTTCATTGATGTTAAATAGAGCATATGGTTCTAGTGCATGAATGATAAATAAGTTGTGTTTGATAGCTTGGATAGATATGGCACATTTGTAGGTCTGTAAGGACAAAGAATAAGTTATAAGGCATCCATAGACGTCTTAGTGAATTTTTGGTGTGTCACTTGATCATTTAAAAAGAGAAACATGCATCTTATAGCTTAAGAGAAGTCATACAGTCACTATACATCATGCAGATATTAATGAACTAGCAAGTTTGTGCATTTAATGTAGGTACTCAAGAAGTCAACTGAGGTCAAAGGTTTTCATGGAGATGTTGTCCATAGTGTAAATAAGGTACCCTAAAGTTTTGGACTCTTGAAGTGTTTTTATCTCAAGTTATAAACCTTCAAATTTATTCTTGCAGATTATGATGGGCCAGAGACCATCCAGTTTAACTACGTTGAATTTTGAGGTCAAGTAGATAGTAGATCTAATAGAGAGCGTTCATCGTCCAGATTTTGATCCAATGGTGCATGTGAAGTCAAATTATCAAAGGTTCATAAGATTAAACATGCTAGATACACATGTCTTAATTTCATTATTTTTAAAGAATATCAATGGTACATGGGTGTTTGTGTAGATGGAGATCAATGGTGTGGGTTGAGTTAAATAGTCAAAATGTACATAAGGCATGCAGAGCTACCAAGTGGCATAATTATGGGAGCTTGGATTAAAGATCAATAGTGAGCATTGCAAGGTAAAGTATAAGATACTCCTAAGGAGATAAACTAAGAATATTTATTTAAAGTTACCAGGGTACATGGGATGATGACAAAGTGCATGATGTTTAGTGTTTAAATAATGATTATTAGAATTTGACTATTTAAATTAATGAGAAAAAACTAGTTTGTAGTTTTAGAGCTATATATTTTGATCTAGGGTGAATTTCTTGATGTAGTAAAAATAAAATTTGTAAATGACTTCAAGGTTCATCCATAAAATCTAGTTATAATGTTTAAATCTCTATACAGTCAAAGTTATTAAGCTTCAAAGTTGACTGGTTATTCATTCATGGTGTTACTTTGTGAAGAATATTGTTTGAGTAAATTGTGCTTTAACCAAAGAGTGTTTTAGCAGGAGTATTCATTTAAACATGTCTTAGAGGTCATATAGAGTGGACCCATGTATTTGAAAGTGATTTTATATTCTTAATTTTAATAATGAATTACTAAAATGGTAATAGGTCTTCATGAGACTTATAAGGGCTACTAAGGCCTAATTGAAAGGCATAGTTTCTTAAGTGTGAACCATGGATGCTATGGATGACCTGTGATAATGAATTTGAGCTATGTCTTAGCATAATATAAGTCTTAATGAATAATACAAGTATAATGGCTGACCTAGAAGTTGATATTCATGAAGACTCCATAAAGAGTGGAGACTAAGGCAATGGTTTCTAGACATGATATGAATGTGTTGATAGAGCAGAAGAGAGAGACAAAGAAAAAATTATAGAGGGAGTGTTCTTAGTAGATGGACTAAAGAATAGAGTAGATTGAGGATGAGTGAAAAATCTTAGAGTGATCCAAAAGGAGTGTTTGGATGCATTTATTACATGATCAAGTTTGAGTGTGTGTGATGATTTGAAGGATAGGTGTTATACATTATTTATCCTATCATATTAAAATGCAATCAGATTTATAGAGTTATTAATTTCATAGGTGTCGTGTGGGTGCTCAACATCTAGAACAAGTGGGTGATTGTTCATACTTAGGGGTGGGTGCTCCTTGTGAAGTGGGTGCTTCACTAAAATGTCTCATGTTTGTGATCATCTTATAGGATAATTAATCCATGTGTTTTTAGGCTTGAGAGTGGATTTTATTCCCCAAGATTATTTCCCACATAGATCTTATGTTATGTATGTGATCTTGCATCATCTTTCTTATTCATTTTTATGAACATCTTGTATGATTTATTACTTCGTATGGTCATTGATTAAGAGTTTGAAAGGATTACATTTAAGATTTGAAATATCTTGTATCATTGATTCACACCTCAGTGATTATACCTCCAACATAATTGCACAAATTTTAATCATGCCTTCGATGCATCAATTATTTTGAATTACCTTTTCAACTAAACTCCCTCAACCACATTGATGATTTTGGTAACCAACTCATGAGGGGGTGAATTTGAATTTGAATTTACATTCAAACTCTTTAAGCCTACATGCCTATATAAGACCATCTCTTGTGCCATAATAAGGTTTGGTTCTATGTGGATTGTAAAAGGAGATAAATAGAACTAGATGTTTTTTTAGCTTTCTTAGGATGATTTCTTCCATTTCTCATTTTAACTTATAGTTACATAGTTATTTTATGAGTATTTAATGATTTTATGAGTTATTAGTATTGTTAATCAAAGGAATATTTATCTAACTATAATATTGTCATTTCTAAGTGGTCATTGACTGCACACTTTTATGGTAGTGATGCACTTCTTTCTTGGATTCATTCTCTCCAAAATTCTTGCACAGTCTTCAATTGGAGTTGTGTTAAGTTTGACTCAATTGGAGATAGGTTTAAATTGGGATTTATTCATTTAGATAGTTGAGAGTTCACTTGTGTTTATAATAAGCATTTTTAACTCTCTAACTCTAATATTTTGCTTTTATTTATAATTAATTTAATCTAGGGATATAGAAACCTAAATTCAACTGTCTACCTTGGTTTCTCTTATCATTTTAACTTACAAGTTTATCATTGTTGTTTCATTATTGCATTTTTGGGCATGATAAAATCATGAGATAAGTCATCTTATGAAAGTAATTAAAACTTAGAAGCCTAAAAACCATTGGATACTTTAGTTATAGTTAGAATATTTTGATTTAAATCATTAAAATAGGCCCCTAACATTAAATACTCCACATCAACCAACTAGGTGAAGACCAACATACCAAGACCTAGTAACCAAGATCTTGGAGAGATTAAGTAGTGCACACATGTTCTAGATTAAGTGGGGGTGTGACATGATTTCATGTCCTCCACATTTTTTTCACGGTCTTAGATGCAGTAGGGGTGTGTTATGGAAACATGTTCTCCACATTTATACTAATTATTAGATTTAGATTATAGTACAAGCATGTTATAAAAACATGTCATCCACATTTGTACCAACATCAAGTTTTCCACATCTCATTTACATCATATGGATTATATATATGGGTTAACATTATATACATTGGTATTGCTATTATAAATATTTTAAAAAATAGTGGTGCTTATGCTAATCAAAATGCATAAAATCTACGTCAATTACTTTATTCACACTATATATGATAGGGGTCATGAATATGTTTCATTTATTCTATTTATTCAAGCACTGATTTATCTTCCACATTCACTAAGATTATTATGGACTGTCACTATAACTTGGACTTTTATAACACTTTGAACTGATACCAAGGATAAGATTTTATAGACTATTATTGAGCCTTATTTCATCTATAGTATTTGGTTCCATTTATATATTAGAGTGATTAAATCATCTAATCTCACCAAGATACACACTTGAGTTGTGTTAGTTGGGAAATTATACTCTTGATGACAAAAACATCACTCTTCCTATACTAGGTTAGGGGCATGATCACCTCCCAACTTTCTCTACTCCAAATACAACACTACCATGGTGCAACCTAGTTATCCACTTATGAACTCACTAATTTATCTATCCAAAATATGTATGAGAGATAAATTCCCCTTCTAATTCTTTGGTATCCATTCTAAAGCCATTAGTATGGTATATAATACATAGGTGTATTTTATCCATGTTTTTTCTTTATTTTACTTTATAATATTTCTCATTTATAGGTTACATATGTTAATTTATTTTTTTCATGCTTTTGGTTTCATGTAAACATTCAATAAAAAAGGGTTTAAAGAAAAGGTTGGCCAAAATTGTCCTACATACAAAGATTTTGCTTGTATCCTAAGCAATCTTCATCTGCAACTATGGTTTGAGGATCAAGGGGAGGAATTACTGCCTTCATATTTTTGGTTCAATTATCTCTTCTTAATGAGTGTTACTCTATAGAATACCAATAAAATAATTGGTTTTCATAGATAAGATATTGAGCTAGTTCATAATTGATGACCTTGAAATTTCTAAACCCAGTCATGATCTGCTTGGTTCATTTGAGTAAAAGAATTAAAAAATATATGCCTTAAAAAATGATCTAATAGTGTGAGATGTATTAAGGGACATCAAATTAAAGCCATAGGAAATATTTAGTAGGATCCTAAAAAATCACATGGGTCTACCAAGTTTTAAAACCTCACTTGATCAGATCAAATATCAACAACATATATGGGTGCTCATCTGAGTCAAATAAGTTAGATCAAGAATCAATGACACATGTTCAATCTTTTAATCAAAGATAAATAGCAAGCAATAGGTCAATAATTTAGTGGATATTTATTTTTAATGGATTTGTGATAAGTTTCTCAATCATGTTGAATTAGTAAATCAATAGTGTGTGTTTGATCATCTAGATCAATGATTTATGACACGTGTTTAACCATCTTACAGAGATCGATGGTGTGAGTTAGGTTAAGAAGTTAATGAGCCTAGATTGCACATGAGACCACCACATGGCATAAGCACATTAACTAGATGAAGTCTAATATTAGGGTCTACAATAGGTGTATAGGGCTACCAAGTGTCACATTTTTTAAATCCAAGATAAAGATCAACATGAAGCTACCAAGTGTCACAATTTTAGATATAAACCAAATATCAATTATTGATGTTGAATGTCAAGGCTAGGAGACTCCTCAGGAGATTGATAGAGAAAATTTTATCAATTTATAGGAGGCACAAGATGAAGATATGTGTCCAAAATTCTAGTGGTCATATTTTTAAATATGATAAAAAATCATGGTAAGAAGATGCCATACAGGTAGACATATTGGATCAAAAAAAATTGGTGGACCCAAGTAGGCTAATGTTAAAGCTAAAATCAAATATGATTTAGGTTGAACCAAAGAAATTTTTTCAAACATTATGCCACCATTAAACATTAGTCATCCACCTCAAAAAACTTACACCTATAACCTCTTAAAATGCTAACATATCTTCAAGATTAAGGAGTTGGTGATATGATGCCACAAAGAAGTTTTGAGTCTTTTTCATGACAATGAGACTAAATAACCTAATAGATCTTCATTGATATTATGACTATGTGAAAACAAATAAATAGGATTGGTTTTAATCTATAATAGATCTATGTTAATGGTTTGAATTAGGGGTAGAGTTGTGATTATTAAAGGGGTGTCTTATGTTTTGACATAGTCATATCATCCACTTTTAATAGGTACATGCAGCCACTTAAAATAGACATAATCATGGCTCAGTTAGATCCATGGATATGAGGATTTTATCTTCATAATTAAGGTAAGTGGAGGATGGTGTATAAATCTAAGAGAGATATCTAGTGATTGGAGAGTGTAGGTGGAGCATTAAATGAATTTCATAGTCTTTGGAGGCTATTCCTTCTTTGTAGATCATCACTCATCATCCTCAACAATAAAGTTTTGTCTTATAGTATGTTTCTCAACCAATGAGGGAAATTGAATACTATTTGAGGCTAATCAAGGTTAATTTTTTAAGGAAGGATTAGTCCTAATTGATCTAAATATGGTTGATAATTCATAGAAGGTGGTTGCAGCTCATTTATGGAATTTGGTTTGCTCACTTCTTTCCTCTCTCTATCTTCCCTTTTCTCCTATATTTCCCATTTTCTTCCTCATTGTAAAGGACTCTTTCACTTTTGAGAAGATACTCTCTCTCATTTTTAGAGGAGAATCTCATTTGATAAGAAAAAACCCTATCAAAATTTGTATAAAAGACCTATTGAAGCAATAAATATAACTTTTACCTCTCTCTTGCCTATGAATTGTGTTTAACAAGATTGTGCATGATGGCATTATGAAGAAGTGTCCTTCTATGTCCATTTTCCTTCTTTATTGCCTATTTTTAGGTGTTTTATATTTATTTTTAGGTTTGAACTTGTGCTCTTTTAGCCATTAATGGATGCTTGGTGTGAATCTTAGAATTCCTCTTTGATCCATTCATTGTTTGGTGAGAATAGTTTATGAAACACTTATGCAAATTAGCTAGTTTGTGAGATTTTGTGAGAAATGATTTTATTATGTTACATTAATGTTTATTTATTATTTATGGGATTGCTCATTTAAATTTGGTGCATCACCCTTTTATCTCTCTTAGTTACCATTTATCCCCTCTTTATCCCTTTTCAAAGTAAGAGCATTAGTTTAGGTGATCTTCCAAGAGGAAGTTGGCCTTCTCCAAAGAGTCAACCCCATAATAGGATACCCATAACATGGGGTTATTCCCATTTTATGGATTAGATGGAGGGAGCCTGAAGAACCACCTCCAAGGGTGAAAATTAAATCCATAATAGTTTTGAGCATGCTCGATGGGACCACTTTCAAAATAAGATTGGTCAAGTTTGATATTAGTTTGATCAATTTTAAGTGGTTATAGCTTTCATCTTTCAGTATCTAGTGACTTTGAAGAACACTCAACATTATGGTGGTAGAGAAGTAGTTATCTGTCATGCTAAAGATGACTATAAGATCAGCTTATAGAGTATTCCTTTAGAATTTATTGAATTACCTTTAAAATAAACAAGAAGGTTAAAATTTGTTAACACTCACCCATACATGGGAAAATTTCCTCCTAAACTAGTTTATAAATCTACCTCTATAAGAAGGTCTTTGTTGGGTCTTTTCACTACCATGACAACCCCTAGTGATTTTCTTTTTGTGGATTTCAATGGTTAGATTACTTTAGAACTCTAGTAGTATGATCCTATTCTAGTGACATCTCTTAAAAGTGTTCCTTACTTTGTGGGAGACCAATATCCAACCCCTTTTGATCACCTTAGAGATATAGCCAACTTCTATAATAGTCATGATATTAATGAGGAAAATGTGTCCATTAGGTTATTGGCCATCTCTTTCAAGGGTAAAGCCTTATACTAGTATAGAAACCTTAATTTTAAATCCATCACATCATGGGATCAGTTAGGAGATGATTTGTGCATAAGGTTTTAGGATAATAATGACCACTTGTCACTTACAAAATAGTTAATCATAATTAAGAAGGCCCCTCATGAATTCAAGCAAGACTTCACTAATAGATTCCAAAAGACATGGGATAGGATTATAGTCTATGTTAATCTTCTTTTACTATCTAAAATCCCTCAATAGTGATATTGCAATAATGATTCAGTCTATGGGAGGAAACACACTACCAAATGCTTATTAGATGGCAATTAGAGTAGATAATTATCTAGTACAAGCTAGCAAGCTTACACCTAGACCACAATGCCTTTATTTATTAAGATTAAACCACCTCCTACAATCATTCCTCCTATGCCAACACTTTTTTCCATACCTACACCAAAGTAGCAAAAGGTTTTGACTAGTTAATCTAGTGATTCCCAAGAAAACAAGAATTTTCAAAGCTTAAGATCATGTTTCAATCCTTTGCAAATGAGTTGTTAAATGTGAAGAGGAAAAAATCAGAATTCAATAGACCTTATCAAGCTACTTTTTAGCCTTAGCAGTAGTCTTATCAAGCAAATAGGCCATCCTACAAAGGAAATTTCCAAGGACAATGCCAAGGCCAAGGACAAGGGTACCCTAACTATGCTAGGCAAAATAATTATAATCCAAATACTACAAACACCTCTAATACTTTGGTCCCTATTTAGAACAACATTTCTCAAGAATGTGAGGGTACCATGCCTTGGAATTAGTCTTTCAATAAATCTGTTATCCTAAACACTTAATTCAATTAGTATTTTTATGAACATTGGAATTAGGGTGCTAATTATGGATATAATCAAAATCTTATGGATTAGAATGCAAAAGTACCTATGATGACAAAACTAGAAGAGCCTCAATAAGTCCAAGGAACTAATGAAGGACCAAACTAGTTGGGTGCCATAATGGTAAATTATGAGCAAGAAGAGTGCTATGCACTAAATTAGTAGGCTAGTTCTAGCCAAGCATACATTCTAGTGGTATCTAATACAAGGTTTAAAAGAAGGAATATGGATGGTAATTAAGAATCAATCAAAGATCCTCCTACTATTACCCAAAGATAAAATAACCTACTATTGCTCCAAAGGTTCCAACAACTCCAAATTATCAAAATCAAGGGAATGCATTTATACCCCAAAAATCACAAGTTCAAAGTATAGTTGTAGCTCCCAAAGCACAAGTAAAGGTTAGTAGTTTTCCCATCAATATTTTTAAACAAATGAAAAATTCCAATGTGAGTGTGCCAATATGGGACATCCTTTTTATGGTTGGTTAAGTAGATATTCTCCAAGAGGATTTGTCAAAGATCAATGTTTTTGAGAAGCCACCAAGAAAGGAAAATGTACTAGGGGACCTAATGAAGGGAAAATAAATAAGGTAGTTAAACCTCCTCCTTTCTAATTTTTTGTGATCATTGGTGACTCCTTGGTACATAACAAGATGGTAGATAGTGGAGCAAGTGCTTCAGTGATGCCAAAGTCAATAGTAAATCAGCTTGGTTTGAATTATGAACCCTACTATAAGGGATTTTTTTTGCTTGATGGATCTTCCACCAAACTAGCTGGTATCATCAAAGGTCTAAACTTGACCTTGCATGCTTATCTTAGTGCTTTAGTGGCTTGATATGTGTTGATTATAGATGTGTTTCCTCATTCTTCTCTATGCTTATCTAGAGACTTCATAGCAAAAATTAGCGGTTATCTAATATAAAATTAGTCTTACATGGATTTTAGAACAAGGTATGGGACCAAGGTATCCATCAAAACTAAGCCTATTACATAATTTCGCATAGAACCTTATGGGCTAGATATCCTAAACATCAATTATACCATCCTAGATGAAGATGAATGCCTGGTTGGTCAAGAACTAAACACTCATCTTGAGGAGATACCTGATATGTTCTTGGATGAGTTATAGAGTGAAAATCAAATACTTGATCCTTTTGAAGGTGTTGAGGAAGAGACATGGGTGTCTATTGCTTGCATGAGGAAAATGAGTCTATGACATCCCTCACTAGGCCACAAGAAGATACTAGTGGTTTGTGTAAATTATTATTCAATGGCTCAAGGAGAAAACATGGGGTAGGTATAGGTGCAATTATAGTATCTCCCTCCATGATAAGTAATTTTCTTCTTACATGTTCCAATTTAGTTTCTCTTATAATGTAGTTGAGTATGAGGTCCTTCTCCATTGCCTTTAGTGGGATAAAAAGAGGGGAATTAAGTAGTTACAAGTGTTTCATGATAGTGAGTTAATAGTGCATCAAGTTAGAGTCTATAACATCACAAGGAATCCCTTAATGAATCCTATAAACATAGAGTGTGGGATATACTTAAGGAATTTGAGGCCTTTAACATCCAAGCAGTGCCAAAGAACTAAAATCATCATGTTGATAGGTTGGTAGCTATGGGAGCTTATTTTTACATCACAAATGGGTTGAAAAGGTCCAAAGTGTAGCCACATGTTAAAGTAGTGGTATGACCATTAGTGCCAGACAATGAAGCTCATTGGTAGGTCTTTAATAGTGACAACCATATTTCTTGTTTATTATAGTAGGAAGTAGAGTTTTCCTCAATGAAACAAGGTAAATTCCAACATCATTATGAGTATAATATTTCTCAGTTAAGGTTTAACAAACTTCCTAAATATTTGTTCACCCTTGAAGGTTTTTTCTATGATGAAGATCATATAAGGAAAGATAAGGCAGTGATGTCAACTAATGAAGAGAACTATGAAGATTCCTTATCCTTAAAGATAATCCTCTCGAGCTTGGGAAGGTAAGAACTAGGGATGAAAGGCATGATTTCATTGAAATTTTTAAGGAATGTGCAGACATATTTGCTTAGGAATATAGTGACCTGAGAGGCTTTGATCCTAAGCTATCCCAACACACTATATAATTAAAGGATAATGCTAAGCTTGTTAGGTAGACACAAAGGCATATCAACCCCAAAATTTAAGAGATAATGAGGAAAGAATTGACTAAATTTATTGAATCTAATATCTTCTTTCCCATCAATCACTCCTCATGGGTAGCCAACCTAGTACCTGTGAGGAAGAAGAATGGAGAGATTTGGTTGTGTATTAATTTTAGAGACTTAAATAGGGTTTATTTAAAAGATCATGACCCCTTACCATCCATGGAGCAACTCATTCAAATGGTTTTTAGTTTATAACACTTACATCTTTTAGATGGGTACTTAGGATACAACTAGGTGTTGGCAAGGGCATAATACCAATACAAGACTACCTTGACCATAAAGTGGGGCACATATGCTTATTAGAAAATGCCTTTTAGATTATAAAATTTTATGGATACTTTCAAAGATCCATAGACATGGATTTATAAGGCTTGTTAAATCATATGGTGTTGGTCTACTTGGATGACATAACAATTTTCTCCAAGAAGGCTAGTGAACACCTGGATCACTTGAGATTGATCTTTGAAAGATGAAGAGAATATGGGATCTCTTTGAATCCCAAGAAATGTGTGTTTTTTTTCATGAAGGCAAACTCTTGGGACATATTATCTCAAAATAGGGATTATCCATTGATCATGATAAAATAAGTGTTATCTTAGCATTATCTTTACCCAAGCATCAGAAGGGAACCCAAATTTTCCTTAGGAGAATAAAATTTGTGAGAAGGTTTATACCTAATTTTGCAAACTTGGTCAAATCCATCACTACCATGATAAAGAATAATCAACTATTCACTTATTCAAATGAAGGTAAAGAATCATTTGAGTCTATCAAGAAAGCCATTACCCAAGCACCCACACTCATGAATATTGATTTTTAAGGGATTTCATACTATATGCCTTTGCCAATATTTACAATATATTATCTATGTTGATTTAGAATAATCGTGAAGGACTTGAGCATCTAATTGAAATTTTTATCCAAGGGATTGAGGGGTGCGAGTTAAGGTATAATTTTGTATAAAATCAAGTCCTTGCTATAGTAATAAGATTAAAAGGCTCAAACTAATGCTCTCAAATAGTAGGATTTATCTTATTGTGTCTCATCATGGAGTGAGGGACTTCCTTATTAATTATTAAGGTGTGGAGCCTAAAAGCTTCACATATGAGTACATTACCAAAGTTACAAGTTTACATAGTCATCAGCATCGGTTAGGAGCGACCGACGTCGGTCTGGTGCAGTTGAAGAGACATCGACATCAGCAAAAGATCGGCTGACGTCGGTCACAGGCAAGCAAGCAGGAACCGGTGTCAGTTACCTATGCGTCTAGAATGCTATTTTCAAGGATAGAAGTGAGTGTTTGCATGATGAGTTTAAGTCTTAGTCTTAAGTTCACATTTCTATTATTAGTAAGATTGTTTTTAGAGCCCTTGTTCAAGAGGCTTAACTGTTGGTTGTAAGTGCATGCTCAAGTTTCCTAATTCTATATGTAGAATTAGATCATCTTAGCTTAGTGTGATTATTGTAGTAGTTCATAGTATGTGAATGTTGAAGAACTATACAGAGTTGCATCAATCCAGGTTGTTGGAGTTGATTGTACTTGAGAGAGAGAGAGCTCTTAAGGGATAGAGATCTAGAGAGAGATCTTGTGCATCTGAGAGAGGTGTGGAAGAAAGAATTTTCTTCAATTGTATTCCTTTTGTAAACAGTTTAATACAAGTTTTCAGGGTGGTTTCTTGTATCTCTTATTAATTGTTATTATCTGATTCTAGTTACTTATCTATCTGATTTAATTCTGCAGTTTATTGCTTTCATAAGTGTAATCGTATTGTTGGTTGATCCCCAACAAGTGGTATCAGAGCCTTGGTTATAGGTTTAGAGTTTGATATCCAATAATTGGTATCAAAGCTCATGTTCACTAACAGGTGGTTCAGATCTGTGTAGTGTGTATTGATTATAGGTTGCTCACAGGAGTTTTTGTAGGGATTTTTGTTTGAGTGGGAGAAGCAATGGCAGATGAAAGTAAACTGAGAATGGAGAAGTTCAATGGCAAAAACTATCAACATTGGAGGATGCAGATAGAGGACTATCTGTATCAAAAGGATCTATACTTACCATTAGGTGGGATTGCAAAGAAGCCCACAGACATGGAGGATGAAGAATGGGAAGTTCTTGACAGAAAGGCTCTGGGGTCTATAAGACTGAGTCTAGCATCTACTGTGATATCTAATTTATCACAGGCAAAAATAATGGTAGAGTTGATGACTACTCTAGCAAATTTGTACGAAAAAACCCTCAGCTTCTAATAAGGTATATCATATGAAGCAGCTATTTAATTTGCATATGCAGGAAGGTGGATCTGTATCTAATCACCTGAATGATTTCCATGGTATTGTAAATCAATTATGTTCAGTCAAAATTGTATTTGATGATAAAATAAAAGCTCTTTTAATATTATGTTCTTTGCCTGAAAGCTGGCATAGCTTAGTAATGGCAGTTAGCAATACTGCATCTGCATCAAATATTTTAAAAGTAGAGGATGTTGTTAGTGTTATCTTGAATGAGGAAATTCATAGGAAAAACACAGAAGAGACATCTGGGAATGCTTTAATTTTTGAGATCAAGGGAAGGCAAAAAGAGAAGAGCAAGAAAGGGAGATCAAGATCTAAGTCTAAGGGGAGAGGTAGATCCAAATCCAAAAATGGCAGAAGGCCACAATGCTGGAATTGTGGAAAGATGGGGCACATAAGCAGAGATTGCTGGTCAAAGCCTAAGGAGGACAATCAGCACGAAGGAAAAGAAGAAGCAAAGGTTGCAGGTATTGCACAAGATGCTTTAATATTCTCTTTGCATAATAATATACAATCTTGGGTGTTATATTCTGGTGCATCTTTTCATGCTACCCCTAATAGAGAATATTTCTGTGACTATATCCATGGAGATTTTGGAATAGTATATCTAGGGGATGATGAACCCTATAAAATTATTGGCAAAGGTAAAGTGCAGCTGAAAATGCAGAATGGCAACACATGGGTGTTGAGAGAAGTTATGCATGTTCCTAGCTTGAAGAGAAATTTGATTTCTATAGGAAAGTTAGGGGATGAGGTTTGTACAGTAACTCTCAGAGCAAAATCTTGGAAGGTGACCAAGGGTGCACTTGTTATGGCTAGAGGTAAGAGAGTAGGTAGTCTCTATTTGTGTAATTGTGTTACTAACAATTCTCCTTCTGTATTATCTACTTCAAATGTGGATGCAAAATTGTGGCACTCAAGGCTTGGCCACATGAGCGAGAAGGGGATGTCAATTATTAAGTCTAAAGGTAAGCTTTCAGATTTGAAAATCATGGATCTAGAATTTTGTGAGCACTGTGTATTTGGAAAATAGAAAAGGGTTAGTTTTCTCAAGACTGGGTCTACAAAGAAGAAGCATAAGTTGCAGCTTGTTCACACAGACGTGTGGGGACCAGCTCAGGTAGCTTCTATTAGAGGATCACAATACTATATTTCATTCATAGATGATGCTACAAGAAAGGTATGGATCTACTGTATTAAGAAGAAATCTGATGTATTTGAGACCTTTAATATTTGGAAAGCTATGGTTGAGAATGAAATAGGCAAAAGATTAAAGTGCCTAAGATCGGACAATGGTGGAGAGTTCTGCAGTTATAAGTTCAACTAGTATTGTTACATGCATGGAATCCGTAGGCAAAGGATGGTTCCAAGGACACCTTAGTAGAATGGAATTTCTGAAAGGATGAATAGAATAATCATGGAGTGTGCAAGATGTATGAGATTGCATGCTGGTTTGCCCTTAGAGTTTTGGGCAAAAGCTGTTAACATTGCAGTGTACCTGATTAACAGAGGACCCTCTACAGCTCTGGATGGTGGAATTCTAGAAGAGGCTTGGACAGGTAAAAAGGTAGATCTCTCTTTTCTCAAAGTTTTTGGTTGTGAAGCCTTTGTGCAAGTAGATAAGGAAAATAGAAAGAAGCTCGATGCTAAGTCTATGAGGTGCACATTTATTGGCTATGGCTCAGATGATTTTGGTTTCAAATTTTGGAATCTAAGAACTAACAAGATAATTAGGAGCCGTGACATTGTTTTCAATGAAAAAGTGAAGTATAGTGATTAGCTGAAGAAGTTGAATCAATTTGGGTAGAGCAATAGTGAATTGGACGAGGTGACAGTCCAAAATGAGCTCGCGGTAAAAAGAAATAATCACTTGTAGGAAAACACAGAGACCAACATCAGTAGGATAAGAACCAGCATCGACAGAATAGAAACTAATGTCAGTCATACAAAGACTGATGTTGACAAGACAGGCACCAGCATCTGTCAGGCAGAATCGGTGTCAGCCAGTAGCAGGCCTAGAGGTGACCGAGGTCGGTCACTATCAGAGAATTTGGGTGGACAGCGTGTTGTGAATGAGTCTTAGACACCCATCAGGAGGTCTGAAAGGGTAAGTAAGCCTCCAATTAGATATTTTCCTTCATTATTCTATTTATTACTAACTGATGGTGGAGAACTAGAGAATTTTGAAGAAGCAATACAAGTGGAGTCCAAGAGTCAGTGGGAGCGTGGCATGGTTGAGGAGATGGAGTCCTTAAGAGAGAACCAAACATGGGATTTGGTTGAATTGCCAGCTGGTAAGAGGACACTGAAGAATAGATGGACCTATAGGTTGAAAGAAGGTGAGAATGGATAGATGAGATATAAGGCCAGATTGGTAGTGAAAGGATTTGCACAAAAGCCAGGTATTGATTTTGGTGAGATTTTTTCTCCTATTGTTAAAATGACTTCTATACGGATTATACTATCTTTGGTTGTTGTTGAGGATTTGCATCTTGAGTAGCTAGATGTTAAGACAGCGTTTCTTCATGGATATTTGGATGAGGAAATTTATATGGAACAGCTGAAAGGATTTGAGGTCAAAGGTAAGGAGAAGTTAGTGTGAGGATTGAAGAAAAGCTTGTATGGCCTCAAGCAAGCTCTTAGACAGTGGTACTTGAAATTTGATAGGTTTATGACTGAGCATGGCTATAGTAGGTGTCAATCTAACCATTGTGTGTATTTTAAGAGATTGGATAATGGTAGATATATTATTCTATTGTTATATGTAGATGATATGCTGGTTGCAGGATCACACATGCAGGATATCTCTGAGCTTAAGGTGAAATTAGCTCAAACTTTTGCTATGAAGGATTTGGGAGCAGCAAAGAAAATCCTTGGCATGAGCATTAAGAGAGACAAGAAAAATCATAGGTTGATATTGTCTCAAGAGGATTATGTGGACAAGGTGTTGAAATGGTTCAATATGCAGGATGCTAAACCGGTAAGCACACCTTTGGCTGGACATTTTAACTTGAGTAAAGAACAATGTCCTAATTCACATGATGAGGTAGAGTACATGAGTAGAGTTCCATATTCTTCCGCAGTAGGGAGTTTGATGTATGAAATGGTGTGTACTAGACCGGATATTGCCCAAGCAGTGGGAGTTGTAAGTAAGTATATGGCCAATCCAGGAAAGGAACATTGGAAAGCAGTTCAGTGGATCCTTAGATATATGAGAGGAACTAGTAGTAGGCACTTGTGCTATGGAGGTTCAGATACTTCTCTACATGGTTATGTAGATTCAGATATGGCAGGTGATTTGGATGGAAGGAGGAGCACTACAGGTTATGTTTTCACTATAGGTGGAATGGCGGTTAGCTAGATATCTAAGTTGTAAAAGGTTGTTGCCTTGTCAACTACAGAAGCAGAGTATATTGCAGCCATAGAAGCTAGCAAAGAGATGATATGGATGACACGGTTCATGGAAGAGCTTGGAAGGGAGCATGGGAGTTGTAGATTGTATAGTGACAGTCAGAGTGTAATCCATTTAGCTAAGAACTCAGCCTTTCATTCAAGAACAAAGCACATATAGCTAAGGTACCATTTCATATGACAAGTATTGCAAGATGGTGATTTGAAGCTGGAGAAGATCCATATAGATAGGAATCCTGCTAATATGTTAACCAAGCCGGTTACAAAGGAGAAGTTGAATCTTTATTCAACTTCTGTTGGTCTTCATGATTGAGTTGAAGATGGAGGAGCTAGAAGATGTTGCTGTATAGGTACTGGTGCAGCTATTTATCTCCAAGTGGGAGATTATTAAGGTGTGGAGCCTAAAAGCTTCACATATGAGCACATTACCAAAGTTGCAAGTTTACATAGTCACTGGCATCCATCAGGAGTGACCGACATCAGTCTGATGCAGTTGAAGAGATGCCGGCGTCAGTAGAGGATCGGCTGATGTCGGTCACAGGCAAGTAGGCAGGAACCGGCGTCGGTTCCCTGTGCGTCCAGAATGTTATTTTCGAGGATAGAAGCGAGTGTTTACATGATGAGTTTAAGTCTTAGTCTTAAGTTTGCATTTCTATTATTAGTAAGATTATTTTTAGATCCCTTGTTCAAGAGGCTTAACTGTTGGTTGTAAGTGCATGCTCAAGTTTCCTAATTCTATGTGTAGAATTAGATCTTCTTAGCTTAGTGTGATTATTTTAGTAGTTCATTGTATGTGAATGTTGAAGAACTGTACAGAGTTACATCAATCTAGGTTGTTGGAGTTGATCGTACTTGAGAGAGAGAGCTCTTAAGGGATAGAGATCTAGAGAGAGATCTTGTGCATCTGAGAGAGGTGTGGAAGAAAGAAGTTTCTTCAATTGTATTCCTTTTGTAAAGAGTTTAATACAAGTTTTTAGGGTGGTTTCTTGTATCTTTTGTTCTTTGTTATTATCTGATTCTAGTTACTTATCTATCTGATTTAATTCCATGATTTATTACTTTCATAAGTGTAATCATATTGTTGGTTGATCCCCAACATTAATAAATACTTGAATGAGAAGAGAGTTTTTTAGATTACCAAGGTCATAGAGTATGACATGGAGATCAAGTCACTAAGTTGGTGAGAGGCAAAGTCTTATGTGAGCATGTGTTTGATGACCTTTAGGAAGATAAAGAGGTTATCTTGGTGACACAAGACAACTCATAAATAGATGCACCTCCACCTCACACTAATTGGATTCAGGATATGACACATTTCTTGATGATAGGTGAGTGTCCTCAAAGTATGGATAGATAAAAAAGAATCCATTTTAGACTTTAGTCCATACCTTATGCATTGCTTGATGGGATTATATTCAAAAATGACCTTAATGGAATGATTCTAAGGTACATGTATGATGACCAAGTGACAAGGCTCTTGGAGAAATTCTATGATGGGCATGTAGGAGGCCATTTTGCACCAAGGACTATAGCAGCAAAGGTGATGAGAATTGGTTATTATTGACCCCATCCTTTTTAAGGATGCATATGCATGGTGAGAAAATGTCAAAAGTGTTCTCTCTTTATAGGTGAGAAAATATTGGCATCCCTTGATGTAAAGGGGTTTGGACGTCATAAAAATTATTAATCCACATTTTAGTAGAGGACATAAGTGGGTGTTCACTGCTACTAACTACTTCACTAGGTGGGTGGAAGTAATTTCCCTAAAAGAATCCAATGAAATAGTAGATTTAGTATTATATGATAGCATAGTAATAAGGTTTGGTGTAGTAATAGAAATAATTTTAGATAATGCCTTAGCATTTGTTAGCATGAGGAAAAGTGAATGGGCACTTTATTTGGGCATCTACCTTAGTACATCCTTAAATTACTACCCCCATGGCAATGGACTGGTAGAGTCAATAAATAAGAATTTGATAAGGATTATCAAGTCCTATGGAAGAGAATTAGAGAGTGTTTCACATAAAGTTAAGGATATCCTTATGGTATGATAGAGTGACTCCCAAAGTGGTCATTAACAACTCACCATTTATCCTTATATATGGGAAGGAAGCCAAATTGCCCATCTCTCTTGAGTTTCCTACCTTGGGGTTATCCCATTAGCTTGAGTTGATGGAGAGTGAACCTACGAGGGTGAGGATGGAAAATCTTATGGAGATTGAATAAATAAGGGACCTTGTAATAAAGGCAATAGAGTCACATCAAACTCAAGTCAAGAAATCCTTTGACAAGAGAGCCATAGCAAGGGACTTAAAATAAGGGGACATAGTCCTCAAGTGGGATTCAAATAAGGCCAAGCTAGGAAACCATACCAATTTTGACAACTTGTGGAGTGACCATTATTTAATCCACAGATGTAAATAACATAAATTTTTTTAGCTTGCTCAACTGGATGGAGAGGTATTACCAATCGTAATAAATGGCATTCATTTAAATCCTTGCTATTAGAATATTTTATAGCCATTATATATATTAGAGTATATTTTTATTTCTTCCTCTAAGTGTCTTGTGCACATTCTTTTTTAGTTGTGTGTTTCCATTCCCTAAGTTATTTGGGCACTATGTTTTGTTCTTGTTGTCCTGGTTACTTCAAGAGAGGGTTTTAAAAAAAGGGGCATCCTTGTACCATTTTCATCAATTGGGAAGGAAATAATTTTTCCCCCATATGTATAATGGATCAAATAAAGCAAATAATTTTTTTCATATCAAGCACGAAATCCTAGGAGGTCACTATAAATGTTGGCCCAAATTGGCCTACATATGAAGCTTTTACCTGTATCCTAAGCAATCTTCATCTACAACTATGGTTTTAGGATCAAGGGAAGGAATTTGTCCCTTTAGAGTTTTGGCTCAATTATCTCTTCATAATGAATGAAACTATATGGAAGACCAATAAAGGAATTGGTTTCTATAGATAAGACAATGAGATAGTTCATAATCAGTGACCTTCAAAGGTATAAACCTAGTCATGATCCACCTGGTTCATTCAAGTAAAAAAATTTGCAAATATATTCCCACAAAAATGATCTATAAATGTGAGATGTTCTAGGGGATGTCAAATTAAATCCATGGTAAATAGTCATTTTGATTTTAAAAAATCTTTAATAGGACCCTGAGAAAGCATGTGGGGCTACCAAGTGTCAAAACCTCACTCGATCATATTAAATATTAAAGGCATGTGGGTATTCATCTAAGTTAAATAAGTTAGATCAAAAACTAATGGTTCATGTTCAATCATGCAATCAAAGATAAAAAGCAATCAAGAGGTTAATAAGTTAGTAGATCTTGAGTTTGAATCCATTAGTGACAAGTGTCTTAATCATGGTGAATTAGCAAATTAATAGTATGCATTTTATCATCCGAATCAAAGATTGATAACACACATTCAACCATCTTGAAGAGATAAATGGTGAAATTGAATTCAAGAATTAAATGATCCCATATTGCACATCAGGCTACCATAGGTCATAATCACATTAACTAGATGAAGACTTATAATAGGATCTTTAGGAGGCATGTAGGGTTACCAAGTATCACATTTTCAAAAGCTGATATAAAGATTAAAGCAAAGATACCACGTGTCATAATTTTAGATGCAAACTAAAAATCAATGATTGATGTTAAAATTCAAGGCCAAGAGACTCCTGAAGAGATCAAAAAATTGAATTTTATCAATTTATAGGAGATACAAGATGAGGACATGTGTATGAACTTATAGAAGTCATATTTTTAAATATGATAAAAAGGATGATAAGAAGATGCCACACTAGCATACATATCAGATCAAAAGATTTGGTGAACTTAGGAAGGCTAATGCTAAAGCCAAAATCAAATGTGATTGATGTTAAACCTTTCAAAATTTTCAAATTCAATGCTTCCATTAAATCTCAATCATCCTCCTTGACAAACTTGTAACTATAGTCTCTTAAAAGGCCAACATATCTTCAAGCTTAGGGAGTTAGTGGTACAATGCCACAAAGAAGTTTTGAGTCTTGGTCATGATCATGAGACTAAATAGCTTAATAGATCTTCATTGACATTATGACTATGTGAAAACTAATAAATAGGATTGGTTTTCATATATAATAGACCTATGTTCAAGATTTGAAGTAGGGGCAGAGTTGTGATTATGAAATGAGTGTCTTATCTTTTGACATAGACATATCATCCACGTTCAACAGGTACATACATCCACTTAAAATAAACATATTCATGGATTAGTTAGGTCCATATATATGAGGATTTTATCTTTATAGTGAAGGCAAGTGGAGGATGGAATAGAAATCCAAGAGAGAGATCTAGTGGTTTAAGAGTGCATGTGGATCATTAAATGAATTTTAGAGTTTTTGGAGGCTATTCCTTCTTAGTAGATCATGACTCATCATCCTTAATAACAAAGTTTTATCTTCTAGTATGTTTCTCAACCAATGAGGGCACTTGAAAAAAATTTGGAGATAATGAAGGTTAATTTTTTGAGGAAGGATTAGTCCTAATTGATCTAAATATGGTTGATAATTCATATAAGGTGGTTGCAACTCATTTAGGGAATTCAGTCTGCTCACTTCTCTTCTCTCTTCCCTTTTCTCCTATATATCCCATTTTCTTCCCCATTGTAAAGGACTCTCTCACTTTTGAGAATATACTTTCTCTGATTTTTAGAGAAAGAGACTCTCATTTGATAATAAAAAACCTATGAAATTTTTTATGAAAGACATCTTGAATTAATAAAGATAATTTTTACCTATCTCTTGCCTCTAAATTGTATTTAACAAGCTTTTGCATGATGGCATTGTGAAGAAGTGTCCTTCCAAGTCTGTTGTCCTTATTTTTTGCCTATTCTTAGGTGTTTTCAATTTATTTTTAGGTATTAACTTGTGCTATTTCTACCATTAATAGATGCTAAGTGTAAATCTTAGAATTCCTCTTTACTCCATTCATTGTTTAGTGAGCCTAGTTTATGAAACACTTATGCAAATTAGCTAGTTTATGAGATTGTGTGAGCAAGGATTGTCTTATGTTGCATCATTTTTCATTTCATGCTTATGTGAGTTCTCATTCAAATTCGGTTCATCACCCTTTTATCTCTCCCAGTTACCCTTTATCCCTTCTCTATTCCTTTTCCAAGTAAGAGCAATGGTTTAGGTGATCTACCAAGAGGAAGTTGGCCTTCTCCAGAGGTTCAACCCCACAATAGGATATGCACAGCTTAGGGTTGTTCCCAATTTGTGGATTACTTAGAGGAAGCTTGAATAACCTACTTTAAGGGTGCAAATTAAGTCCATAATAAAAAACTTGAGTAATGATAAGGTGTGTTGAACACATCGAGGTACTCAGTTTCTTTTACTTTAAACTAGTAATTTTAATTTTTATGCATTACTAGATTAAAGGGGACGGGGTAATGTAGATACACATATTTGGTACAAGAATATTTTCATAGCATTTACATGTATAGGCCTCTTGACTTAGATTTATAAAACTAGTGGCATGGTCTCATATGGACCTCTTCGGCTCCATCTTATTTCAATTGCTTTATCTTCTCTTTTTGGCCTATATGTTGTCATATACACCTTTTATCCAATGTGTTCTAATGATCCTTTATTTTTTTTTCAATTATATCTATGTTTTTAACTTCTAGACACTTGCATCTATGTTGGACTCTTGCATGGACATAAGTGTCAAACTATAACACAGGTGTCTAGAATTATCTTTTTATATATATTTGTATTTTTCACTTTATAACCATTTTTTATCACCATATGTTCATTCTATTGTCATCTTTTAACACACACACACACACACACGCACATGCACATGCACACACACACGCACACGCACACGCATGCGCACGGGCACGCGCACGCACACACACATGCACACACGCACACACGCACACACGCACACACGCACACACGCACACACACACACACACACACACACACACACACACACACACACACACACACACACACACACACACACACACACACACACACACACACACACACACACACACACACACACACACACACACACATACATATAGTCTATGGTCTAATGACATCACCTGACACTTTAATCAAACAAGTTTCAAATTAGCAAATAATTTACATTCCAAGCAATAAAATTGCATTAGAGCAGTGAATTGAAAATCTAGACCATTTAAAAGTCTAATATACACTTGTAGCTTGTACTAAGGGTTATAACATAAGAAAGAGCATATAGTTACATGACCAATATTCCACATGCATACCTATGAATGAGAACTATATGCAAGTTTAAATCCCTCTTCATGGTATATGGCTATGTAGGCAACACTTAGGAATAAGTGAGGATACAAGGGTTAGTTTGACTCATGTGCGAACCCCATTTTTACCAAAGTCATAGGAGATAAAAGGAAATAGATATAGGTTTTTTCTTATTATCTAGGTTTAATACACATTTTACTACAATATAAAGGACCAAACATATATATAGGGGATAACACAGTTCCACTAAATATTTGGACTCATTATTGTATATATTCTAGACTAGACACTTGATATATGTAAGCAAAATAAAATATTTCTACAACTTATCCTACTCAATAATATCCAATATGAAAGAAGGTAATTAACTAATTATTTTCTTAGTAATACTTTTTAATATCAGGGTCATGACCAATAATGGATATACTAAACCTACACTAAGGGATCTCTTATCACACAATGACATAGGAGAGGTTTCCAAAGCCTCTAGTCCAATGCCATTTTATGATAATCCTAGATAGATATTATGATTTTAATAATAATAAGCAAGTTAATATACTAAATAAACATACAAGCTAATCTAGTAAATGAATATGCAAGCTAATCTAGTGCTCACCAAAGCTTGTGGCATAAATGGGGAAGATAATATAAATGTAAAAATAATTGTATCTAATATAACATATAAATATTCTAATCAAGGAGAGATACAATTCAACCCATTAGTTATAAAACATCTAGTTATCAAAAAATGAATGGATAGGATTATACTTACATTATTGAATTTAACATTTTGTACCTCAATATCTTGCTTATCCAATGGTATTTTTCAAGAGGTTGTGTTGTCTTGTAAGGATCATAAGACTAGATCAATTTTAGGCTACAAGACTTCTCCTATGCATACAAGACCTCCAAAATACAATTACTCTTATTTATAGGTGTGGGAGGGGATGATGTTGATACTAGCTCCTCCATCAATCATAACCCTCTTGATGCAGGTCTAGTTGGTATAGGTAGTAATGAAGAGGGGAGGATCTAAATCATCCAAGTAGATGGAGGGTATTTCCAAATCCTTGAAGGTAAAAAGGTTAGAAATGTGAAGAGCTCTAATAAAGACTACTAAATTTTGATGGTCTTCTAGCCTCACCTTTATGAATTATAATGCTTTTATCATTACTTGTCGGTGGTGGGGTGAGGTATTGATCAGTTCATACAAACTCATCCTTATTTTGGTTTGGTGAAGATATTTCAAAACTACTCATTGGATTGTATTGAAATGGACCCAAGATGGATACTTTGGGCTTGGTTGAATGTGGTTGGTATTGGCTAGGCAGTTGGGTGGTGAAAGAGGGATATTCTAAAGGAATGGACACCTTTCCTTTTCCTTTATCTTTTAGTTGAGATTATGATTGCATGACCACATAGATGATATGGATTGGGGGAGGAGTTAGGCTAGGTAATTGCTTTGATTCCTCTTCACTCTGAGGTGAGAGTGGAGGGGTAGGTAGGTGTTAGTAAATAATTTTTGGTTCTTGGATTGATGTTGGGCTTAGCAGAGGCTCATTTGATAATATGTCATCCTCATGATATAGTTGATGGGCCAATTCTTGGAAAACCTTACATTTCGCTATGTTATGCCTAGGTTTTCTATGGTATGAACATATGAATTTTACATTATACCAAGATGGTTTAAGACTATGTGGGTCAAATGGTTTGATAGGTGGTAAGGTTAGGCAAGATATTTATAATAGACTCCATAAGATGGTAGAGCAATACTCAGACAATGGTGGTAGAGGCATGGAGGGTTCAGATTTGGTAGTTTAGGTGGAAGCCCTTTTAGGAGTGGTCTTGATGGTCAAAGAATTGGGTGAAGGGGTGTCCTTGGTGGATGATTTCGGTTTTGGTAGAGAGGATGAGGGTTTGGGGTTAGGAAGTGTTGGGGTAGATATTTGGGAGATAAGTAGTTTGGTTATAGATGATTGGGAGATAGGAGGTATGTTCATGGGTGGTTTGGTGAAAATAGGTGTGGATAAAAGGAGGAGTCATGGCATAACAAAAAGTGGTGATTGGGTTTGAGTTTTACTTGGGGTGGATGGTTTCCTTATTAAGGTAGAGGGGTGATGTCTTAGAATAAAGGGAAAAGTGGATAGGGGAGGTGATGTTTTGGTTTGTGGGATCTTGGGTGGTTTGGATCTCTTGGTTGATTTAGTTAGGGGTTTTTTGTGTGGGCTTGGTGGGTTTAAATCCACATTCATTGATGGATGAGTAAGGTTTTGAGTAGGAAACATGCCAAGATTCATGGTAGGCTTGGTTGGAAGGATAAAAAGTGGCTTGGTTACTTTAGGTAGGGTAGGTTGAGATTATTTGGTGATGGTTTGGTTGGTAGAGATTTCTAATGGTTCGGGTGTGGTGGTGGTAGGTTTTCTAGTAGATGTGATATTTTGGGTTGATAATGGTGTGGTTGGCATATGACTCCCCTAACATATTAAATTATCTTTGGTTATTATGATTTTGATTCTTGGTATTTTTATTAGAGGAATTAAAAGAATTAGATTGGTTAATAGTGGATGGAGGCATGGTTTTCAGGATAACCATGTTTTTGGTTCCTTTGTTTTTGTGTTGGGTGTTATTTTGGTTGTTAGGTTTGGAGGATGAGGTTTTACTTGATTTTAAGGTGGAGTTATTATTTTTCAACTTTAGTTTCCCCTTGTCAACATCTCTATTTTTTAGTTTACAGGCCATGGTGAAAGCCTTATCAAAGGTCCTGAAGCTCTACACCCACAAATTAGAGGAAATGTGTTTAGCACATGATCGAATAAAAATATTAATCAACTTGGGTTGGGGTAGAGAGAAAGAGAGTTGGTTGATGAGACTTCTCCAATGGACCATGAAGTTAGCATTAGACTCATCATCAAACTACTAGATGGAGTATAGATTGGTGATGGAAACCTTCTTAGAGATGTTTATGGAAAAGTGGTGTAGGAAGGTTTGGGCTAGCTGGGTGAAAGAGAAGAGGGAGTGCCTAGGAATAACACTATACTAATATAGTGTTGACCCTAATAGAGACATGGATAAGGTCTAAAGGAAGAGAGCATCATTATAGGCAATCAAGTAGCATGACTTCCTAAATGCCCTTTAATATTATTAGGGATCTTCTTTACTTTGAAATTTAGAAAATTTGGGAAGATCCCATTGAGGTGGGTAACGTCAGACATGGACGAATGGGTGAATAGGTTCATTATAGATTTGGTCATAAGATAAGAGGTTTTGGGTACCAAAGATAGATGACTCAAGGGTGGTCATTTTATCTATTATTAATTTGACAAGATTGGTTTATGGTTATGTACCCCCATAGTTATAGGGTAGGTTTTGTTAGGTTTGGGTAGGTGCAACATAAGGATAGCCAATAAAAGGTTGGAAAGTTAGCATATATTGGTATGTAGATGGGAATGGTTGAGAGGGTGCTTGGTATAGGTAAGTAGATGTGGAAGGTTGGCTAGAGGATGAGGCCATATGTCCTTGTGGGTTTAGGATATGGCTTAGGTTGGGTGCAATAGGTAATTGCTAAGAAGTTATTATGGGTTGAATGGGAGGTAAGGTTAAGTTGGTGGGTTGGGGATAGGTGGTGACCTTGGTACTAATGGGAGTAAGGGTGGAAGGTATAAGAACCACCAAGATCTAGAGTGGAGTGGAGGTAGGTGGGTTAGAAATAAGAGGGAAAGTAGTAACATTGGTAGAAGGTACTCCCACTATAAGATGGATATGGGTGGTTAAAGGCTGGGTGGATCCTATGTTAGAGGAGTTTTTATTTGGGGTAGATGGTGTTTGGTTATTTATTGGTTGGGTAGATTAGTTTTGGATAGTGGTGTCAATAAGATAGTTGGTAGAAGATGAGGCTTAGGTAGCCAAAGGTCTAGTGGAAGTAGAGGCACTAGAAGTGGTGACCATAAGGTGGGATGGCATCCCATAGAGCAGATTGATAGGTGGAACCAAAGCAGGGGTACAATGAGAGATGGTGTTGATGTAATATTGAAGAGATATAGGGTTGTTATTAAAGAAGGTGGTGAAATCCACATCTCCTTGGGAAATTATCTGAGGGATGTTAGGACCACTAGAAGGGTGGGGGGAACCATCTACATCTGAGACATAATCCATGGATGAAGAGGAAGATGGATGATTAAGAGGTGGATCCTGGTTTGCTTGGTTCCTTAGTTATTGCGTAGTTAAAAACATCTAAAGAGGGGAAAGAAGAAGATACAAGTAATCTCACAACTCAAATAGAGTGAAGCTAAGCTAAAGTCAAGGAAAATAAACACACACTAAATTACATTAATCTTGATATTTTTTTTAGTTTCTCTTTTGGCTTATGCCTTAAGATTTAAGAACTATGTGACTAAAATTGGCTTGTAGAGTGGGTACTAGAAAAGAAATCTATGGTTAGTTTTAAGTTGTGTTTAGGCTATTAAAGGGATCTATATTGGAAATTAATAAGTGGCTTGATATTGGGCCCTACCCCATCACTTCACACACTACAATGATAAGGGTATTGAGTGCTTAGCCAAGATATACTGATTGCCAGAGTTTATACTCAATTAGAGAGCTGAGTTGGTTCTCCCCTTGGTGATGAAATCCAAGTAAGATAGCTCAAAAAGGTGACTGCTAAGTAATGAAATCTTAGTTGGGCCTTATGTCAATGTTTGATGCTTATTATATGTAAGTGGTTTGGTCTCATGTGTGTGATAAGGGTGAAGCTACAATTGAATTAATTTCATTTATTTTAAACTATGCGAGCTAAACTTACAAGCAACCAATGTATGAAATCAATTTTAAGCCCCAAAAATAAAATTTGATTTCATTTTAAGAGTAGAAAGGTAAGAAGGAGAAAGCACCTAAATACAACTATGAATGCATGAAAAGACTCAAGGGTCCCACCAGGCATGCCAAAATGTTTTAGAGAATTTTTGCTTATGTTCTTTGGAAGAAAGATAAAAGAAACTCGAGAAGAGTTTGGTAGAAAAACTTGATATGATGTGCATGCATTTGATCTAGATGAGTGTAGATACTCCTCTTTATCTTGGGAAGAATGACCTATAAAGAAGAAATCACTCAAATAAATGGTTTGATTAGTTAAATAGTGGGGTGGATTGCCTAGCAAGATAGATCCAAGAAGCATGAGCTTCCTTAAAGGCTATCAATCCACACTTTTAAACAATCAAGTTTTGGACCTGTAAGATAAATTACTTGCATAAATAATAGAAGGTACTAAAATCAAATACAAGAAGTGCTTGATAAAATAATAGACTCAATTGACTAATTATATCAATAAGTGGGTCAATACTAATGCTAAATAGGTGACGTATGGTTCAAAAAATAGGTTAGGGCTCCATGATCAGGTAGAGGGTCTAATAATGGATTTTGTTGAGGTTCGGTGGGTGAAAATAGCTTGCTATTATTTTGTCACATAGTGACCATTAGTTGTTGGGGTGACCGTCAACAATTAGGGTAACCATCGATAGTTGGGGTAACCATTAGTTGTTGGGATAGACCATTGGTGGTCAAGATGATCATCAATGGTTATTGTGGGTTAGGTTTGGTCAATAAAATTTTATTTTGATGAGGTCAAAAAATGGAATTCTAAGAGATGGGTTTAGGCTAGCTTGATTGTGAAATAGAAACAAAGTAACTATATGATTTAAGACAAATACTTAGCTTGCTGGTTATTGATCTTATGTTATATAGGTGGTTGACTTATCTTTTTATATATTTTTGTATTTTTCACTTTTTGACCATTTTTTTATCCCCATATGTTCATTCTATTGTCATCTTTTAACATAACTAGCTTCAAATTTGAAATCAAGAGTCCTATATATATAGTCTATGGTCTATTGACATCACCTGACACTTTAATCAAACAAGTTTCATATTAGCAAATAATTTACATTCCAAGCAATAAAATTGCATTAGAGCATTGAATATATATATATATATGGGACTCTTGATTTCAAATTTGAAGCTAGTGGTGTTAAAAGATGACAATAGAATGAATGGTTGCTGGTTATTCATCTAATGAATGGTTGAGGTGGTTAACTGATATATATATATATATATATAGTCTATGGTCTAAAGACATCACCTAACACTTTAATCAAACAAGTTTCAAATTAGCAAATAATTTACATTCCAAGCAATAAAATTGCATTAGAGCATTGAATATATATATATATATGGGACTCTTGATTTCAAATTTGAAGCTAGTGGTGTTAAAAGATGACAATAGAATGAATGGTTGCTGGTTATTCATCTAATGAATGGTTGAGGTGGTTAACTAATATATATATATATATAGTCTATGGTCTAATGACATCACCTGACACTTTAATCAAACAAGTTTCAAATTAGCAAATAATTTACATTCCAAGAAATAAAATTGCATTAGAGCATTGAATTGAAAATCTAGACCATTTAAAAGTCTAATATACAGTTGTAGCTTGTACTAAGGGTTATAACATAAGAAAGAGCATATAGTTACATGACCAATATTCCACATGCATACCTATGAATGAGAACTATATGCAAGTTTAAATCCCTCTTCATGGTATATGGCTATTTAGGCAACACTTAGCAATAAGTGAGGATGCAAGGGTTAGTTTGACTCATGTGCGAACCCCATTTTTACCAAAGTCATAAGAGGTAAAAGGAAATAGATATAGGTTTTTTCTTATCATCTAGGTTTAATACACATTTTACTACAATATAAAGGACTAAACATATATATAGGGGATAACACAGTTCCACTAAATATTTGGACTCATTATTGTATATATTCTAGACTAGACACTTGATATATGTAAGCAAAGTAAGATATATCTACAACTTATCCTACTCAATAATATCCAATATGAAAGAACGTAATTAACTAATTATTTTCTTAGTAATACTTTTTAATATAAGGGTCATGACCAATAATGGATATACTAAACCTACACTAAGGGATCTCTTATCACACAATGACATAGGAGAGGTTTCCAAAGCCTCTAGTCCAATGCCATTTTGTGATAATCCTAGCTAGATATTATTATTTTAATAATAATAAGCAAGTTAATATACTAAATAAACATACAAGATAATCTAGTAAATGAATATGCAAGCTAATCTAGTGCTCACCAAAGCTTGTGGCATAAATGGGGAAGATAATATAAATGTAAAAATAATTGTATCTAATATAACATATAAATATTCTAATTAAGGAGAGATACAATTCAACCCATTAGTTATAAAACATCTAGTTATCAAAAAATGAATGGATAGGATTATGCTTACATTATTGAATTTAACATTTTGTACCTCAATATCTTGCTTATCCAATGGTATTTTTCAAGAGGTTGTGTTGTCTTGTAAGGATCATAAGGCTAGATCAATTTTAGGCTACAAGACTTCTCCTATGCATACAAGACCTCCAAATACAAGTACTACTTCTCCAAGGAAAAAACATAAGCAATGAAACCTATTATTAATTGTATAATTATATTTTTGAGTAGTAATGATGCATAATTAAATGATCCTCTCTTTATAAATGAAATTAAGGGGGTATAATTAGCCATAGCTAGACCCAAAACCCTCATAGGAATTTATATGATGAATTCAACTAGGTCAACTTTTTTAGGAAATAAATAGAATTGTTATGCCTCAAACTACATTGACTTGGGTCGATAGATTTATGTAACATGTGCTAAATTACTAATAGGGTTGACCTAGTCAACATAGTAGCAAAAGTGGTAAAAGAGGGTTTTTCTTAAGTAAGAGCTATTTCAGATGGTGAATTTCTTAGGAGAGTATATAAGTGGGTTTTAAATTCTTAGGGAATTAGATAAGAGTCAATTATATTGGTTTTAGGAAAATTTTACAAGGTCCAAAACTCTTGCAAAGCACATAAGGTCTGCAACTCATTTCTTGGTGCACCCTTTAAGGCGTGCACTCAAAGAGATTGAGATTCAATAAGTTTCTACAAGAGAGAAATAATTAGCAACTAATAAAGTTTTAAAATATTTTTGTATACATATTCCCCAATCAAATCTCATCATGTGTCATGCAGTTATAATATGGGATGGTGATTTAGGAAAAGAACATAGAAAAACACCAACACTAAGATAAAATAGATTGCAATACAAAGCATAAATATAAATGAAAGGAAAGAATTGAAAAATACATAACTTTACTTAGATTTTTTTTTGTAGAATATAAGTCATGTGAGAGAAATAAAGATGTGTCTAATGTAGAGAACATTAGGTAGACCTGAAAATAAAGAAAAAATATTGCAAAAATATTTTTTATATGTAAAAAAATTATCTACAGTGTCAAGATTCCATAATATCTTGTGGTTTAGAAAATATAAATAGGATTTTTAACTATTCTTTCATAATTTTACTATTGTGATAAAAGTAGAGATATGTGAAACCCAAAAGAGTGAGGATAGAGATTATGGCATGAAGATGAGGAGCATGAGTTGGGGGATGCATAACAGTGACTGCTAGCATTATCCAAGTAAGTGATGCCTTAAATTTTAATTTTTTATTGAAAACTAATGTAGATTTAGAAAACTAGATTTTAGGGTGAATCCGTGTAACAAAATTTTCCCCAATAAATTTTAGGGTAGAGTAGGAATTAGGATAATTAATGGGTATGTAGTGAAATTATTCATTAATGTCTGAAGAATTATTTATAAATGTGTGAAAATCATTGCATAAAATAAATGAAGTTAGCCACACTAACATAGTTGAAAATGTAAAAATGAAATAAGGTGGTCGACTGCATAGTAGGTGGTTAATGTAGTTTGGTGATAGGTTGTTGAATTTGTAAAGGAGTGCCAATATAGTTTAATCATATCAAAATGGTTGACCATACACATGTTAGCTAACATAATAATATAAAAATTTGGCTGATGTAGTTTTAAAATACGTTCAACTTCATTTGAAGTGGTTGATGTAGTAGAATGATTTGGTCGATTGTGTATTGGTTGGCTAACTTAGTTATATGAGTTGGCCAACTATGTTCAAAGTGGATTATATAGGTTTAAGGTTTTGATAGTGGTAGACATAGTTAACTATTTGGTTGACTTAGTATAATTTTTTTGTTTTTCAATAACATAGTTTATCATGTGGCCAATTTAGTATAGGATTTTTGATAAAATATAAAATTATGTTGATTAAGTAGTTAATTTGATTTAACAAAAAAAATTGTTAGTATTTTTTAGGGTATTTTCTTTATTATGGAAGACTAGGGACTAATACAAATTTTATTTTTTTGAAATTTTGTAGAGATGATGAAGGCTCTAAAATTTAATGGATGTAATATGGCTACTTGACTTGTTGGATAGACTAATGATAGATGATCATGCACATTTGGTATCATTGGGTTTTGATGTGATTATGAAAATGCGTAGGATCCCACTGAGTGTTGAATTAGTCAATATGTTCTTAGGAACATGGGAGTAACTAATCAACACTTTCTAATGGGAGGTATATGGGGATACCATTCATGTGGGTATCACTTTAGAGGATGTCCATGCTATTTTTGGACTTCCTATTGTTATTACTCCCATGATTTATGATACCCCAGAGATAGATGTAGATAGGCAAGCCTTAGCCTCATGGGTGACTAGATAGGAGGTGTATTATAATGGTTTGTATGTACACTTATTTGATTTCTATGTATTGACCAGTCTAGATATTAGAAGGTGATTATTAGCCTTTTGATAATGTTTATGCTCTATTACAAGTAGATGGGAAGGTGACCACATATGGTCACCTTATGTCAGTCTATTTTAGAGTAGGGTAATTTATATGACCTAGAGTCAATGATTTGGGTATAGCCAGTGAATTACATGTATATTTTTTTTTTCATGGGAAGAAGACTATGGGCCCTATTATTTTACTTAGTAGTTGGATATCTGAGAGATTCCCTATGTATCAACTAGCTAGGTTGCCCCATGTTATTGATGATAGTTTACCTCATGTTATTAAATGGTGGAAAGACCATGTGTTACATGATGTACCACACACTCTAGCATTGTAGACTATTACTCATGGTGATATTTTATGGAAACCTTATGCAAGAATTATAGCTAGTTGTCTTACTTGTCCCATTATTCCCCTTTGATTGGCATATGTTTAGATTACTAGAAACTATACATGGTGAGTAGATACACTTCATGTTGCTTGTCTACCTATTCAGTTAGGATTTCCACATCTAGTGGCTCCAATAGTAGTGCTTGAGTATTACACATGTCATGCTAGGGAGGATAGGGGCAAGGTGGTGTAGGAGTACTTATTGATGTACTTATGATTTAACAATGTTAATTGAGGCCTTGGGTATTGAGAGTTATTTTTGTGTATTTAGTGGTTGTTTTTGTAGATATGGTTACAATAGATGTAGAGGATGTGGATGTGGTGATTATTGTGCCATAATAGGTTTTATAGTTTCCACCATGAGAATTATATTGATAGAGACATTGGTATGTGTGGTGAAGGTACAAGAGGAGGATTCATAGGCAAATAATAATGATCATAGAGATCCCATAACACAACCAATATATACTTGGTCTCTAGAGAGATGGATCCAAAGTGGACCATGATGTGTTGTAGTGGAGGTACTTGGTGGTCATGCTAACAAAGAGAATGTTGTTGGTGAGTGTTTGGTATTTTTTTTATCTTATAAGATAAATAGATACATATATAATGGTCTATATAGATATTTTATATGGTATATATATGTGAGATCTAATATACATTTCATTTTTGTTTTGTAGATACTATTGAGTAGGAGTTCAGACGGGGTGTCATAGTATGAGCCACACATCATGATATTGTAGATGGTGTATTATTTCATCATGATACTTCTAACATGGCTTACCCTACTGTACCATCTACCCCAACATATTCTATTTGTTTCTAGTTGGTTGGTGAGGCAACACGAGAACTGTAGAGACAAGGGGACAATACACAACTACCACTTGGGGTAGATAATAGATATCTACAAGCATGGTAGATGATAGTTAAGGAATGTGATGCTCATATCATTACAATAAGTGAGCTATCACATATAAATGTCCATGTGTCCAATCCATAGGTCTAACTTAAGGGTCTTCATTCCTAAACATAGTCATTATAGTGAACCATTCAGATGGGTCAATTGTAGGCATCCATGGGTAGTGTAGCCCATCCAAAAGATGGATAAAGTGGACCAAAACCACAGATTTTTTTATATTATTATACTTGTATCATGTTTTATTGTATCAAACACTTGATCTATTGGATATATATAACTCTTTGTTTGCTATATATTAATCATGTATGTTATGGATGTATATATTTTATTTCTAGCACATGTGTTTAATTTTTGTAATAGGTTATGAGAAAATATGTTATGTATTTTTAGATATTTTTCTATAAATTTATGAACAATTGCATGGTTAAAAATAATAATAATTTAAAATTTAAAAGTGTAAATGATAGACTAGATCTCAGAAATATACATTAAATCATGATGGGAAATGTGTAGCACATGTAAGAAAAGAGTTTGATAAAACATAAAACACAATAAATCAAATTGATAAATGTGTAAAATGTAATTGATAAACTAAATAGGAATGTAAAGCACACTAAATAAAATGTTAAAAATCATGTAAAGTGTAAATAGATTAAAAATGTGAAAATGTAAACATAAAACATACTAAATCAAGTTGGGAAGTATGTAAATTATTTGTAAATAAAAAATGTAAGACACACTAAATCAAGCTGAGAAGTGGCAAGATAAAATAGAAAGTAAGATAAGATGTAAATATCAAGATTCATAGTTATTTTTCTGACTAATAATGGTATGGAACTATTAAGAATATTTTATGAGGAAATCTTGATCCTGTCCAAGGTCTTATACTAAAAATCACAAAGGGAAAACCAATGAGGTAAATGCTAATATTGGGAGATATTTTTAGGAAATAAGGAGATGTTTGTGAGGAAGGCTTGGTCCTATCCAAGGTCTTATATTGTAACTCACAAATGGAAACCCCAAGGGTATGATCAGTTAACTAAATATATTTATTAAGGAATATTATGATTATTATAATGAAGTAAAGAGTGGGAAAAAAATGACATAGGCATTTGTAATAGAACCTTAGTAGGAATGATACATACTAAGTAAATAGGGACACATTAAGAATTTAGTGGATGGAAAATGAAAAAAGGTATTTGTTCACAATAATCATAAAACTTTATGGGAAAATAATTTTATTACTAGGATCAATTCATGAAGGTTATATATACAAGAAAAGTAAAATGGGCCTACCTTCCTACAATGTGTTCGCCATTCCTCAAGACCCTTTATAGATTCATCAGTATACTATGAAAATTAGGTACTTGTGTGAGAAAGTAGGTATCACTAGAGAGAATTTTGAGATATCCTATCCCAATCTACTAGCCTACAACACCCCAATAGACCTAGACTCTATTATGAGGCTAAATATGGATTTTGATCTTTGATTAGGAATAGGAGATGTGTTTAACATATTAATCATTTCTTAAAGGGTGATTTTGACTTTTGAATGTTCATTTTTTCCTTTTAATCATTTCCTTTTGTTTAAATGATTTAGATTTTAAAATTTTATGGATTTTTCAAATAACTAAACATGAGTAGATAAAAGTGGCAAACACAAATAGGTTTTATATTCTGGTTATATGACACAAAATACCTAGAGATATTGGCATGCCTCACTAAATAAATAGGCTTTCCTACAAAATAGTATGTGATTTCAGACTCAACCCTATGTGTGCTTAGTATGAAAAGGAGATTAGGGGGATGAATGGATATCAAAATAAATATATGTATGTAATGATATTGATTTAAATTTTTAGGACTTAATAGATATAAATCCTAAATTATTAAAGGACTAGAGTAAAGGGGTAAATACATATAAATTTTAAAAATGATTAATTTAATTGATTTACCATAAATAGGAATATAAAAGAAATTCCACTTATTTGGAGTGAAACATGGATCATTGGGTGATGGCAATGTTAGAATAGATTAGAGTAATAGTCAGTAGTCCACTCATTTAGAAACTAGAGTCCCACATAACTCAAATTAATATCGCAATTAGTTGGATAGTAGCATGGTATACTATTGGCAAAGGGACTGTGTTAGTGTCCTTTTGTCAATAGAAACCCTAAAACTTTTGGGGATGTTGTGGTAAGCTTTTTGGGTCCTGTATGTGTCCTTAGGAAATTTTGACTATCTTTATGTGTCACCTTTTATCTATTATTTATTAAAAACCCTAATGAATACCTATGCACATGAAATAAAATTCAAAAGCAATGGGAAAAGGTGGTTTATGGGATGTTACAATCAAACAACCTAGAACCCTTAATGTTCTAGTTGTCACCTACATTAACTCTAATGGTATGGGTCTCAAATCAAATGTAGTTTTTCCTTATGGAATGTGCATAATCAACATACATGGTATGCAAGTATAACTATCACTTAATCCCTTATTTTATCAAGCGTGTAGATATATATGTGATGTTAAATATATATGTAGAATGTTGAGCTATATTATTGACTGATTTTATGTAATTATGTGCCAAAGTAGTAATTGTGATGTAGAATGCCTAGTGAGGATATTTATATAGAAATAACTTTAATTTGAATGTGAGATGCTTGATCATAAGAAAACAAGGTAAAAAGATAGATAAAATAATAAGAGGAGACCCAAAACAAGTTGAAAAAATGATCATTGGATAATAGCACTAAGGTGTAAAATTACACAGTGCACTTCTCTCTAGGATTGTGTTATTGTCATGTGTGCATAAAACTAGGTTGTGACTAGGACAAATAGGCCAAGGGTCCCTATGATTGGAAAAGGGATGAAATGAAACTACTAAGGGTGTAAAAATATATAAAATATGTAATAATAAAGAATAAAAGACCAAAGTGATCATGGGAAAAAGACTCTTATTCATCATTAAGAACTTCATATGAAAGATCCATAAAAAACATAGTAATTGTGTTTGCTTGACCAAATTTGGGTGTGTACATTTTCCCCCTTTCAATCTAGTAATGCAATGGAATGAAAGTGCTAAAGTAAAATAAAAATAAAATGTATACCTATACTTACCTATGTGATCCATATATGTGGAGAATGGGTGTGCTCTAGACCTAGCCCAATTCTTAGCTAGAGAAGTAGATAGGCATTAGAATAATGTCTGTGAAGATAAAATCCACAATGTGAGTGTCTCATGTATTGAATCTAAGTAATCGACTGGATTTTGAGAAATAAAGCCCTATTTTCCCCCACTCTAGTATATGACTACATCTGATAAGTAATCTATAAATGTGAAGAAATAAACCATGCTTTCCCCCACTCTGATATATATCTGAGCCTGAGAATTAATCTATAAATGTGGAGAAATAAACCATTCTTGTACCACTCTGATATGTAATTGAATCTAGGAAGTAATCTGTAAATGTGGAGAAATAATTTATATTTCCCCCACTCTAGTATGTGAACTAATTTTAAGAATAAAATGTGTTTTGAGGTCAAAACTACTACTTAACTTGTGTCCAAAACTATGGATGAATCATTATAGATGGCTATATTACCCAATCTAGTGAAATCTTAGTGATATCCTAGTGACAACTTGAGTTTAATCTAGTGATTTGATCATAAAAAATGGTATAGTTTACCATTCTTTCTATATAACATGGTAAAATCTTATAGGATTAAGGACATATGTCTTGCATCATGCCCCAAAATTGATATCTAAGTATTTTAGCCTTGTAATATGTGCCTAAAACTATATTTATATATGCATAATGTATCATGTATGTGCCTACATGGTCATAATCTAATTCTAGAACTATATTAAAATAATATGTAAAAGCTAAGTATTTTAACCAATATCTGACAAAACCATGGAACTCTAGAAACCTAAGTCAAATTATTTATCTATATATTTGAATGTCTAAATAGAGAAACTTTTTATCTAAATAAATTTGTGTAACTATATATATGAGCTTGATTATCTGAGTAAATCTATGTAACTATATATTTGAGCCCAAGTATCTAAGTAAACCTATGAGTTTATATATCTGAGCTCGAGTATCTAAGTAAACCTTTGTAATTATATATCTGAGTGTTTAAGTACATAAATCATGTCTATGAACCTAAGTTTTTGAGTATCTAAACAAATGTATGTATCTAGGCTTGAATATATGAATCACTTAATCAATAAATCTGAGTCAAAATGTGTGTTTGTATATTTATGATTGAGTATTTGAGTACATTTTTATCCGTGTGAATAGTGAACATATGCCCCCTTTTGGTGAGAGAGTCAAAACCATGGTAAAGATATCAAACCAAAACTGATACTGGAAGGCATGTTAGTGGGTAGTTAGCATTGATAAGATGGTATGGGATTTATTGTATTGATAATTATATAAGGGTTATTTATATATTGAGACTAAGATATACCCATGGTGTATATTGAGTTTTTTAAGGAACTATGATTTTTAGCATTTAAAGAGTCAAATTGATCGAGATATAAGTGTAATTGGTATAGTGTAGGGGATATCATCATTGAGTTATACACATAATAAAAGGATTAGAAATTAGAGCTATGATTCTTAAGATATCATGATTGGAAGGTATTGGTAATATTTTGATAAATTTGAGCATGGGGCCAACCTTAGGTAGGTGGCATTTTGGAAAACATGGTTTAAATAGGTTTAATTAATTGATTTTAAAATCATTTAAACTTTGAGATTTGAGAGAATTATCTCTTTCAACCAAGAAAACATGTTGAGGATATGAGGTGTGAATATGACCCACTATGAGGAGGTAGAGGCATTGATCTAAGATAGTGAGGAGGTTGGACTGGTAAGGATTTTACCCTTTTTTCATGTATTTGGACATTTGGTTAATTTTTTCATCATTTTTTTGTGTAAGACATGTTAGATTAGGGATTTTAGGGTGGTCTATGCTATCATCCTAAGGAAAACACTAGTGTCCTAAGATACCATGCTATAATCTACAAAGTGTGTTATTATCTAGCATTATAGTCCCATCTATAGTGTTATTGTCTTGTAGACTAAATAGTGAAATTTTTTATTTGAAGTTGTATTTAATGATTATTTTTGCATATATTCTTGATATTTAGATATGTTAACATCATATTTTGGTTATTTTCTAGGTGGATGTATACATGAGGGTGTTTTGGAGTGGTCAGATGATGGAGTGTTTATGTGGGATACCCTTAATAGATGATGAAGGATCATTAGTACATAAGTATAGTTTAGCATATGTGGCATTACTATCACTGATGCCCTAGGACTATCACATGATGACAACACTGTGTGAATGGTGGAATGCTAAAACATGTACCTTTTGTATACCTACCAAAGATATGACTATTACTTTAGAGGATTTGTATATGCTATTAAGGATACCAATTACCAGTTCGTGAGTGTTATTATAGGAGGCAAGTAGACAGAGAGACATAGATCGAACCTTAAGGTATTTTATGGCCATTCCTATAAGGACACATCATTAAGGTAGTAGTAGTGATGTGTTATTATATATGATTGTTAGGGGTAATGTTTCATGGTTGTATAAGTTTATGGTAGTGTTAATGGATTCATTTGTTATTGTTGATGGTAGTGGTGTATCGATTGGATACAAAATGCACAACATTTTTTAGGATATAGAGGAGAATTCGACCATACACTCCTACTGTTACACCATTTTATCCCTCTTATATCAATATTTGTACCATTCTACATAGGATTTATATAGTGGTGGGATTAGGTCATCGGCATTATTACATTACTAGGCTTATGAGCATATTGTAGTGGATATACTAGAGGGTTTTCCATGTATAAATTGGGCACACTCCTAGGTATTTATAGAGGGATGGACATGTATATCCCTTATGCAGTCAAGGAGCATGATGCACTATTCAAAGGTACTAAATGAATTCAGAGCTCAAGATATTATTTGGAGACCATATAGGGGATTTCAAGGGTGGCCCAAGGCTGGGGTTCAATTGAGACATATTTGGGTGAGCTATTGGATTCATGATTGGTAGACTATTGTGTTTGATATATTCTAGTATGATTAGGTTACATGGTAGTTCAGTGTGGTGTAAGATGTGTCCCTAATACCATGGGTGTGGGTGAGGAGTACTCAAGCCATGATGAGATTAGGTAATAGAGCTAGACCTATGGTGGTTTAGTTGGTTCCAATTATAGTGATAGAGAGAGATGTTGTGATAGAGATATGTGATGTTGATGATGTGGGGGCCATAAATGATTACATAGTATAATAGGGATGATAGATATGGTTGCCACTATATATAGGAAATGGAGTATTAGGGAGGATGTGTCATATCCAAAGTCCATTAGAGTAGTTGAAAGTATGCTTTTATTTTATATTTTTATGCTTGGTTTATTTAATATTGGCTTATCGAGAAGATATCTAATGTACTATGTTGGTGTGTGTAGGTGTAAGAGATGATGAGTACTGGAAGTCTATCATTGAGATGGTACTATGAGATCTTATATGACACATTCCTAATGATTTCATGGATGATAGGCTAGTGAAGTGGGCTATGAAGGTGGTTGGTATCCATGCACACCTACTTAATTGTATAACCATTACCACTACAACATATAAGTGGGCAACAACATATAGATATGAGGCACGTACAAAGTTTCATAGGTGGATATACCCCCACCTAATGGTCTAGGTGGGATAATGGATGATTATATTCATATTTAATGTAAGCATACATAGATTATGGTTAATCTGGTAGTGATATGAGAGAGTGTAGGCATATGTCTTTGTATAGGTTAGAGGTGATATGGGTGCATTAAGTTCTAGTGAGTATGAAGATGAGAGTGAGTGTGATGAGATGGGTCATAGTGACTGAACTCCCATTATTGAGTGATTATGTATCATTGCATGAAACTTTTTTGAGTTATATATATATATATATATATATATATATATATATATATATATATATATATATATATATATATTGACTTTTTTAATATATGGGCATCATGTTATAAGTTATTTTAATTATGGAATTTTTTATTTGATTAAATGCATTTATTATGTTCAGTGCTTAAGTGTTGACATGGAAATGCATATAATTGATTAGATAATGATAATGTATATGATTTTCATATAGATTTTGAGTATATATTGATATTAGATAGAAAATGTCAGTTGTTATTATTTGTGACATAGAAGTATCATACTATATGTTAGTGTTGATCCTATGACTATGGCATGCACTATCTTAATCCTGCTAGAAGAGTCAAAAAGTGACCATATTTATCATGTTGTGTAGGTGTATAAATATCTTTGAGAAATGGTAATAATCTTTTTTCACTAGTGGTATCTATATTTCTAGATTCTATAATCAATAACTTAATTGGCTATCATACTAAAATTGTAATCTAGTGTGCATTATCTCTTAAAAATATATTAATTAGTTATTATACTAAAAATTATGGTTATTTTATTTTCCATTTTATCACCATATTAATATAATTAAGTTAATCTCTTTGAATTGGTTTCCATTTCTACTGACTATGTGGTGCATGAGATCTCACATAAGTATGTTTCTGAGAATACACATGGCTCATACAATGAGTAACCAATGGTTCCTTAAAATGAACATCCTATAATAAATTAGTCATAGAGTAATGTGATCTATGGGAATTTTGGGAATGATATCTTTATTCCCCCTATGTAAATGTTATAATGCCTTTGTCGACATATTGGATAATACAATATCTGAGTGTACAATAATTATTATCCTAGTGTCCATTGATTTGATAATAATTGAAATATGGTTTATTTATTATTATTTGAAAATGATGTGTTGGATGATTATGATCATGAATAAGTTGGAACATCCTCCTATCTAATAATGTAAATAAGATCTCATGAGTCATGTCTCTATCTAAAAACTATATGGCCCTTTGTTGGTGTCTTATGCTCTACTCATTGTGGGAGATGCTTTGTAAAGTGTCTTGTTTCCTTTGTTGAGTATCTTTATTGGTAGTTTTAGTTCCAATTTTTCCTTAGTAATATGTGGATTAGGTTATTGTACCATATTATATGACTATGGCTATAAGAGATTTAAATGAAAATCTACCTCTGAATCTGTGTCAACTAGTCCCAACTTCTTTTCTAATGTGATAGATATATGGCATAGATTCCTAAATGATATTATGTCTAATTTAAAATTTTATACTTAAGAGTAAAAATGAGGCCTTTATCAAAGATTTAATGTACCTTCAAATCTATTAATTGATATATCAACTATCATATACATGATTTGATTTGTAAAATTTAATCATTTACTGGTTCTGACTTACCCTAGTGTAGTGAAGGCAAACTCTCATATGTGACTTGAGGTCCCTTATTATAAATATAATTCATGAGAGATACTTCTTATAAGTCATTATATGTATGTAATTAACCACTATGGAGTGAATGATGGAACCAATCTAATGCCTTATCCTCTAAACTTATGGGAAATAAGTATAGGAGAATTAAACTACTAGTGGTATGTGCCATAGCTTTTCTATAGGATTTTAGATGTAAGTATTTATATCCATGTCCATTTAACTTAGGTAATGTTGGTATCTAAAACTTATTTTGTAGTGTTTCATTAACAATTATGCATAAAATTGGATTGCCATGGATAGAATTGGAGTTAACTCAAGAGTAGTATGTTTTACTTTCTACGGTGAGTTGATGTATTTATTGTTATAAAGTACCCATGACATGTAACATGTATATTACCTCTTGAGAAGGTATGTTAGCATCATTAAGAGGTTCATTTAAACACTAAATCTTATTGTTAATTTTATCCATTGGTACACTATCTCATGGAGAATTATTATATATATTGAGTTAGCTCAATGTAATATTTGGAGGGGTGGTATCTTGGACGTGGTGAGAGGTAAATAGGCTATCACCCTCATGAAGGTTGAGATGATGAATAGGTTATACTATAGTAATGATTGGTGTAGGAGATTCATTGGCATCTCTTATTTTGTTAATTTATGAAGAAGCATCACATGTTAATGGAATTGTGATGCACATTATTATCATGTGAATGTAAACTATGAACATGAGTATAATTTTGAACTTTTTTATCTTAAGACATATTAGTTATTAAATTATACAAAGGTATATTTATTATATTATTCCTATATTTTTTAATTTGAATAAATATGTGGAATTTTTTTTTGATAGGCTAAGACCTCATTCAAACAAATCACTACCTATAAGGGGATATTTTGTCCTTATGTTATTAATTTGATTTCAAGAAGTTGGTGAAGAGAGGAGGATAAGATTAATCTACTCTATCTTCATTATCACTTGAATTTTCATGCTCATATTAATCACCATATCCATCATTACAATAATAATAATAATAATAATAATCATCATCATCATCATAAGTGAAATCATGTTTATTATCATGTGTAAGTGTATAATTTTTAAAATTAGTTCATTCATTTGTATAAATATGAAAAAAAATTAAAAATTGATCAAGTAGGTGAGGGGGAATACGTTCCCTAGAGGTCATCTCAAACTTAACACAAAAGAGATCATAAAAAATGAACAATAAGAAAATAATGGGTAGAAGATAATACGGCATAAATATATTTGAAAATATCCTAAATTTTCAGCCCAAATTATATAAAATTATAAAATGACTTGAAACCCTAAGGGATAATATTTGGATGGGTGAGGATCTAGTATTTAGATCTAGGGTTTGAAGGGTTTTTAGACAAAATTATAAAATATTGAATCAATGGTAAACCTAATAGAGAATTGATATGGATTAGTTAATATGCGAAAAAATTAATAAAAAATTAAGTTTAATAAACCCTAATTAATTACATAAAAGGAGAAACCAAACCCTAGGAGAGAATTAGGGTTGTTAAGGAATATTTTAAGCAAGTCAAGTTTGCCAAATGATTTAAATTTTTAAGACTTAATAAATATAAATAATAGATATTTAAAGGTCTATAATAAAGGGTTAAATATAGATAAATATTTCAAATGATTAATTTAGTTGATTTACCCTAATTAAGAATGTAAAGGATAAACTCCACTTATCTAGAGTGAAACATGCATCACTCGGTGATAGTATTACTAGAATAGATTAGAAGAATAGTCAAGTGTCTCATTTAAACACTGGAGTCCCACCTACCTAAGGTCAACACCATGGTTATTTTGATAGTATCATGGTTTACTATTGAAAAATGCATTATGCTAGTGTTATTTTTTTAACAAGAGCCCTAAAACTTTTGGGGATGCTCTGGGAGGCTTCCTAGGTTTGTATGTGTCTTCAAAAAAATTTGACCATCATTTTATTTCACATTTTAGATGTTATTTCTTTAAAAACCTAATGAAACCACATGAAACAATAATGAAATAAAATCTAAAAGGAAGGGGAAAATGTGAGTTATGGTATGTTAGATCAAACAACCTTAAAACCCTATTATTCTAGTTGTTGCCTACATTAACCCCAATGATAGGGGTCTCATATCAAATGTATTTTTCCCTTAGGAAATGTGTACAATCAATGCACATGGTATTCAAGAATTAATTTCACATAGGCCTTTATTTGATTAAGCATGAAGATCTATGTGTGATGATGAGTAAATAATCAAAATGATGAGCTATAATATTGACTTATTTTATGTAATTATGTGCCAAATAGTAAGTGATAGGTGTAAAATTCCTTGTGAGGATCTTTATATAGAATTAAATTTAATTTGAATGTGAGATAATTGTTCACATGCTAATAAGTTAAAAGGATAGATAAAATCATAAGAGGAGACCCCAAAGAGGCTAAGGACCCAAAATAAGTTAAAAACATGACCATTAGATAATATAATTGAGGTGTTAAATATATGTTTCACTCCTTTCCAAGACCATGTTATTATCTTATGTGCACAAAACTAGGTTATGACTGGGACAAAGAAGACAAGGGTCCCTATGAATAGAAAAAGGATGACATGAAACTTGTTATAAATAAGATGACTGAGAAGGAGTGTCAATTAGTATTTAAAAAAATTCATTAAATTCCATTTAACCATTCATGAATAATCTTAACAAGCATGTACATCTAAGCAAGCATAAGCATCAAATCATAAGAGCATGAAACATATAAACACAACATATACATGGGAAACCCTCTAGGGGAATAAAATGCACTAATGAAGTAAATGGACTATATTACTATAATATAAACATCAATATTTAGTGAAGTACCAACTTCATATGGAGTACCAATCCTAACTAGCTCCGCACCAACTCAACTAGGCTTTTAGCAAGCACCCACTTTCAAGGAGGCACCAATATCCTGATGACTCAACACCAACTCAGACACCTAATTATTTTATTATATTCATAAACCCTTGTTTATTCTATAATATATTATTTCTACTCTTTTAGATTTTTTATCACTTTAGTCCCTCTCAAACTGACCTTTAGCCTTCTTTGCTCAACTAGCCCACTTCATGGCCTGATTAGGTCTTTTAACCTTGATCCTCATATGAAAAAACTATGTTATATATTCATTAAATTATTTTAATGGTATTTACCTATTTATACTCACAAATTATCTATATCATTCACTTATCCTCTTGTGCTCTCCCACACTTAGCATTCTCTAAGCATACACATATAGGTTTAAACTACCTTACTTTTATAAAATTCACTTGATCATATATATATATATATATATATATATATATATAATTTAGCCACACATTAGAAATTAATTTCATCCATGAATAGGTTTTTTAATATTAAAATATCATGCCTTAATCATGAATCAATCAATACAATAGGTCATCCATTCATCAATTAGCCCTTACACCTTTTTTAGGCTTATGGAGACCTAAAAGGTCTTCTTAACAACATGTTACCCTTTGATCTTTCTTGAAGCATATCCAAACACCTCACATGGAATTAAAAGTCATAAACCAATAAAATATAACTTATCCAACCTCACTTTATGTCTACACCCATTTTAGGTCCAACTACCACTTGAACCCTTCGTCAAATCATTGCTTATAAAAGGCCTACACATATACAAAAACTCTATGTTAAAAATTTGAGGCATATACTCAATTCTGCCAAAAAATAATGAAAATAAATAACATATTCATAAATATCATGACCTTTTTGTCATCATAATATTCATTTTATGCTTCAACTCAATTTAAATAGGCTCAAACACTTCTTTATAAGATGTTCACTCAAAACTACCAACTAACTCCAAAACACAGTCAAGGAAACATGAACATCTGAAACATGATTGAATATATTCAAGGGATTTCAATACATTAATATAATATTATAACATCCTCATATAAACCTCAATATGTTATATCATGAGATTTAATGAAAATTATTGGTCTTATAGACCAATCTTCTGACCTTCTCTCTCATAGACTCTACTCAACCAGATAAGCCATTTTGGATTCAATGTTTAGACCTCTTACACAAACTTATAAGCTTATGAAAATCATATATATATATATATATATATATATATATATAATTAAAGACCCAAAAACATCATCATTCATTTTAATACATCACTCTTTCATGAAAAAAATCAAGAAACATCATTTCATTAATGTTTGATTTCCTTACTGTCTACACCACTAGGTCTGTTAGCAACTGGCCAACTTCGATCATAAAATTTTCACACCTGAGATATGGAACCTATCTAGATACATTTATGAATAAGAAATAAAAATATCTCACTTTGATCTTCATCCACTTATCAACTTTCACTTGGTCAACTTTATCTACTATTGCAAATCTCCAAAAGATAAACACTTTCTTGTAAGGTCTTCTCACTCACCTGAGAAACCAATCACACCTGGAAATGTTTGGGATATTTTAATTAAACCTATAATAACTTGTATGATCATATCAAACCATTCTAATATATTTATAATAATATCTTAAACATTAGATCATAGTTAGGTTTTATGAAGGTTTAGACCATCTTCCAATCTTAACGATCATTCTTAAAACTTATCTCCTCTTTCCAAAAACCAATGCTTGGAAATTTTAGATAGAACCTTTCTTCATATTCCATGAATATCTTATGATTTCATATATATTCTACACTTTTCAAAAAGTACTAATAAAAACTTCTCGAGTAGACAACTCTTCATTTTATGCATTCAAAAAACCTTGAAACACTCTTTCAAGACTTTTCTTGTAAACCTTGATCTAAAATTTTATGCACATACTTTAAAAAACTTGAATTTCCTCTATCAATGTTCAAATACTCACCCATGTCATGTAAACTCGTCATGTTACCTTATTTGGCCACCATCTTTCTTCTTGATTTCTAAGCCTTAACTACAAGTTTTATTATGCCTTGAATCTGACCTTATAGCCATAATGTAGGTCCCACTTTGAAACTCTCTTATGTTTCAATGTCTCTTGTGTATGCTCAATTAACTTCATACACTCATTCTTCTTTAAATATTCAACTAAACTTCTTCAAAGCTACTTACAAATCTTTAAAGCTTGACTGAGATCTTCATAACATCTTTAGAGTAGAGATCATAGTTCTTTAGAGCTAACCTTTTAATCAATTTCAAGGTCATCAACACCTTAGGTACAACCTAAAATAATCTCTCTCATGATCAAACATTTTCAAGTTTCTTTAGAGCATTCTCTTCTTTGTAGCTCATTCAGAGCATCTTCAGAACTACTTACATAGATCTTTAGAGCACATAACTTCTTTATAGCTCACTCATATCATCATTCCACTTACAAATACCATCTCACATGGTCTAGAAAAAGCATTAAAATATGCTTTACACTTGAAAAACTGACTTGTACTATTCATGTTGTTTCTTCAAATATTTTACTCAAGTTGATATTAGAACATTCTTCAAATAACATTCTCTCATCACTACTCTCATACAGTAAAACCACTCACTATGCTTTCAATAGAACTCATTCATATACATACCTCAAGACTTACTTGACCAAGAAACTTTCTCATCAATGAAATTAAATTAACATCAATGAAATAACCATGCATATTTATAAGAACCTTTTACATCAATGACAATATCAAATCTCAACACTAAATGACAGTACTCAATAATCTCCTCCTTAATCAATGAAAATGTTTAACAAAACTATTGAGGATGTAAAAATAGAGAAAATAATTATTAATAAGGATTAAAATACCAAATTTATCATGCAAACAAGACTCTCATTCATCATTAATAACTTCTTGTGAAAGAGACACAAAATACATAATACTTATGTTTGTTTGACCAAATTAGGGTGTGTATAGATATAATGATAAGTATGCTTGATAAATTATCATATGGTAAATATAGGGTATTAAAATTATGTGGGGTGTATAACCATGTCATAATAATAACTATCTTATTTTGAAAGGAAAATGACATAAAAATCATAATAAAAAGAAATCCATGTAATAAGAAGAAGAAAATAAGAAAAAACGTAAGCTATGTAGTCATGCCAAATAAATTAAGCCTTGAAAATAAGACTAATACATGAGATATTAATTTAAGTCATAATACAGAATATAAATAAAATCATGAGAAGAAAGTGATCCATGAAAATAAATTAATCCATGAGACATTTAAATAATAATCAAAACATGAAATCCATATATGCTCATAAATTACATCCAAATCATGTAATAGTGTGATAAATAATGTGATGGAAAACCTAATGTGTTCATAAATACTAATAAATCTCGTGATGAATATCATCCATAACATATAAGACATCCTTGTGTAGCTAGATTCTAATGTTAATTAGAGTCTCATCAATCTTCATAGAAAGTCATGAGAAAACATCTTATCATATCATCTCTACAAATAAGGTAGGTATGATCAAATAAGAATGATGTTCATGAGACACCTATTGGATAGGATACACAATATGAGGAACTAAAATGTGACTATAATCTTTATATCTATAAATAGATGTATATTGTAAAGGAGGAGCCTTCGTCTATGAATGTCCTAGAGAATAAGTCTTCTTTGATGAAGATGTAGGTCATATAAAATCCTTAAAATGATACCGAATTACTTGAAATATATCTATATTATGTGTAATACACTAGTTCCAAATATATTAAACTTCCCCATATTTATGGATCTATTATAGGAATATCTTAGGAGGTGGTAATCTCTTATTTGTATATTGTGCCTTCTTAGGGCATAATGTATCAATATATTACCAAAGATGTAAGCAATGAGTTAAATAATTATTAAATGTACCATTAAATCAAAAAATTCATCTAGTAGCATATAGTGAAGGTCAAATATCAATTGTAGAATCAGAACCTAAGGCTTTCTGCTAATGGTGTACACTACAATCCTTGTCCCAATGACTTACATCTCTATGAATATCATAATAAGGATAATCTACACATCATGATGGTATAATATAAAGATTGGTAAAAGGTATTATGCCATCACCAATAGTGGATAACTCAAAATAGGATCAATACTAGGTTTTACTACATTAATAGATAGACTCATGATAGGTTGGTGTAGTGTAGTTGACATCTCTAGAGGAAGTAAGCTAGAAGGATCATGGAACCTATCAAACTAATAAGTTCCTATCATGGCATGGTCTATAATCATACTCTAAAGAGGATCAATAATGATTAGAGGATTATTGTGTGTGTGTTCCATCTCAAACATAGGAACATTAGATGAAGAATTAATATCAGGTACTATAGAAAGAGAAGGAACTACATGAACATAACTAAGAGAATATTGTAAATAATAATGATATTGAAGTATTTATACATTTTTGTCTTGAGTGAATCTATCTAAAAATGGATCATCTAAATAATGTCCATCATTGTAATCAATATTTTATAGATCAATAATACATGCATCGATAATTTTATCAATCGAAAGGTATGGTGAATATAATTTTTAGTTTTTGTTAGAGTAACTAGAATTTTATCTAATGATTTTTTATGAGATCGAGGTCATAGGGAAGGAGGTAATTGAGTGATTATTTTAGGAGAGAGATAAAAATTCTTTATTTTTAAACTAATCTCATCTGGTTCATCATCATATGAATCAATATTATTAGGTGGTCTATTCCCTATTAATTTAGAATGACCATTATAACCTCTAGCATAGTTAATAGGATAATTGAAATGTTAAGATTCATGAAATGGGATGCTAGGTATATGTTGAATGTATTTTAAAAACACCTCATTCTTGGAATTATTCTAAATTTCAAGGTTTTGTATCTCCTTTAATATTTTATATAGAACCAATATAGATAAATTTAATGCATTAGCATGTTGATGAGGTCAATTCTCTCATGCAATGTTTCCAAAATCGACTGAGTAAGATTTTATAAGAATGTGGAAAGTAAAATATCATGACTTTCACATGTACCATGACTTAGGGAACCATGATAAGAATCTTAAAACAACCTAAATGGGGAATTTATCTTCTATTGTATCCTTGGCATATACTTTGAGTGGATTCAAGATTGCATTTAGAATATCTAAGTGTTTTAATAAAATCAAGGAAAGCCATACAAGTTCTTTAACCTTCATCAATTAAATCACATTTGACTTAGATATCTCAGATTTGTATGCTAATGAATAATGGAGGGTTGTTTTAATGAATTAATATCACATCGGGAATCATGGAAGAGATAATGAATTTAAGTGAAAGAGATGTGTCTACCATTTAATCAATGTGAATATACATTGTTTCATATTGTTGAAGGATTATATCTTTAGATCTTGATAAGGTATCTTCTTTCCCCATAGGTGGGGGATGATGGATGTTCATTTTAAATAATAATTTAATTAATAGATTAAAATAATGAGGATAATTTATTTTAATCTCTAAGACATGTATTTGAGATGGGAGATGTGAAAGTTAAACTATAAGGTCCATTCATCATAACCTATTAGAGGGGTATTTGATAAAGGTACATAGTCTTACAATAACTCCTTTGATGGTAAGGTAGAATTACATTGAAAATTATGTTAATAAGGTACATTTGTTTTAGGTTTGGTTAATATGGGTTGATTGGTTGTTGGTAATTTTTTTATCTTAGGTGATGTGGCTGTATCGTTGTTATTTTTTTTGGTTAGAGTGGAAGAAATACTAATTGAAATGTGTGGGGTTTTTACTTGAAATGTCATATTTTTAGAAGGATTAGAACTTATTTTTGACTATTCAAGTCACCTTGAGCTCTTGACAAATGATATTTATTGGATAGAACATTTCTTTTTCTATAATCAGTTGAATATGGTTTTTGAAGCACCTTCATGATGACTATATTGGCCCAAAGATAAGTAGGTTAAATATATTGAAGTTCCTTGAACATTTTTCTCTACTATGGGTGATCTAACAATCATTTTCCAAGGTTATAGCTTGATATTAACCTTATAACAAGCCTATTATAGTGGTTGTTAATGTAAAAATGTGAGTTAAAGGTCTTATATGAGGTATTTAACCTTATCAAGTCTCCTTTCTCTTACTAAAAGCATTAAAACTACCCCTTAATGAAAAATCTTATTAAAAGGCCTAAATTCATTCATTAGGCTTATATTAGCCTTAAGCAAGCCTATAAAATTACATTCTAATATAGAATAGGGTCAAAAGGTCTTTAAAATCACTCATGATGTCATAAAAGGGGCAAAAAGTCTTAAGTCACTCATTAGAGTCATTTTAGAGTAGTGAAACATTCAATAAGGTTTCATAAAGCCACGTTGATATTTGAAAACAATTTAAAATCTCTCAAGTCCATATATATTTTCAGCATTTGACTTAGTTGTTTTCCCTCCATTCATGTCTCTTAGTGGACTTCTTCATCTCCCAATGTGGGAAAAGTGCATTCAGGCCATGATCAGAATGTTACCTATCCCTATGCTCTTTTTCAAGGAATTCATATGGTTTAAACTATTAAATAGCATAAAGATGAGCTTTTAGGTATTAAAGATTGCATGTCCCTATTCAAGATCCAAGGAGCAAGGGAAATTGTCAAAATAGAGATAAAGATCTATCCATGAAAGAGGACAAGTTTGAAGGTATTCAAGAGGTCTACAAAAACTTGAACAAAGGAACATAGATAATGAGGTCTTCTCTAAGATTTAATGTAAGTATTTAAATGCCTTGAAGTTTTCAAAAGGAGGAAATCTTTGGAAACAATCCTAAAAAAAGGATTTATAAGAGTAGATAGGGTTTTCCATGACAAAGATTATGATTGTAGGATCTTGTAAAGGATATAAAACATAAAATAAAGGTTTTCATGATCCAAATGAACTATTTATGGGTGCTTAATATCCTTCAAGAGGCACAAACCAATATTTTATCTTTTAAATCAAGATAAGACCATGTTTGCAGAGTTTGTGTGCAAGAGATAGTCACATCCTATATTCATTCTACAAAGAATGGTTAAAAATAAGCCTTAGAGGGTGTTAAAAAGGTTATAATGATTATATCATTTATTTTAAGATTTATGGAGAGAGAGAAATATTTTTATATAATAAAAAGATGGAAAACATGTCTAAAACACTAACCCATGTGGAGATATTTTTGATGGTTTTTAATCTTGAAAAACATCAAAACAATATTATGGACCCTTGCTAAGGTTTTCAAAATGGTGGTGATGAAGTTGCATGACCTCAATAATGCTTTTAAGAGGTAAAAATGGTTGTGGGTAGTTTTCAAGGCTCTAGAGATGCCAAGAAATCATCTACAGGCTTGAAGACCAAGTAGGAAGGATCCTATCATGATAGAGGCTCTTAATAATGTTCTATTTCATTTCAAGGAATTTTTAGGTCTAAATATTATCAATGAAGTTCATAGATATTCTTTCATGGAGGTTTCAATCATGCTTCCAAGGGTGAAATAATTAAATAGGCATCATGGATGCTTGAATTATTTCAAAGTTCATCCAATATAGATTATAAGGTTTTCAAAATTAAAGACATCTACAGGTCTACAAACCTTTATAAATTATTTAATGAGCCTCATATTAGCCTTTATGAAGAGAAGTATAAATACCAAGCTCTAAAGACCCCACCAGTAGGCCTATAACATGTTGTATGGTCTCAAGATTCCATTTAAAGGTACAAGATAAGATTTCACTAGGATTTAAGCCTTCAATAAGGGTGAAACAAGCTTGAAGTCATGATCTAAGGGTTTCAAACATGTTTCCAAGGGGTTTTTATGGTTTTAATGGTCTATATGTAGTTTTATTAAGATATTCAAACATGATAATGATGATAAATGTCTACCAATGAAAATGGTGAGTTTTAAAGCATGTTTCATGGATGAAACTTGACTACAAGACTATAAGGACAAGGTCTACCTAAATGTAGCAAGATTTTAAGCACCCTTAAGAAGTTGCAGTAGGATTTCAAGGAGGTCTCTATGTTTGATTATAGGGTAGAAGTGATTCTAAATAACCTAAGATAAAATATTGAAAGGAAAGAAAGTTATAAGATCCTAATATTCCTTCAACAAGGTTTTGAAGGATTTATTGATTTTTATAAGATGAAACAAGCCATTTATGATACGTTTCAAGCTTACAAAGACTCTTTAACATGTTCGTAGGCATGGAAACAAGGATTTTTATGTCATAGATGTATATAGGTATACATGAAGAGTTTTAAACATGTTTCCAAATCCTTTTAAGACCTTTTTAAGAGCCCTTAAATATTACACCTATGTTCATGGTCTTTAAGGTTGTAAATAACCCCTATAGACTACTATATCTAGTTCTTTAAAAGTATGAAGTGTTTCCTATGATTCACCAAGGTTTTTAACTATGCTAAAATATTAAACAAGGGCCTCAATCCCCATGAAGTTCCTATAGACATGTAGGTATAAATCATTAAGAGTTTCAAACAAGTTTGGAACTATTTCCAAATGGATTATAGGCGAAGATGGTTTATGATAGGCTGTAGGCTTTAAATATTCACTTGTAGGCATATAGCAATGATGAGCACAGTTTTGAAGCTTAACAAGATCTCAGTGGCTAAGGTTTTTAAATGTCCAAGGTGTTATTACTTATTCAAGTGAAAAAGGAAGGTTATATGAGGCTCAATAATTTTCAAGAGACCTATAGGCATATAACAGGTTTCTTACAAGATTCCACACCTTCAAGATAAATTCTAAGCATTGAAAAGATACCCATTAGTATGCAATACTAATTTTCATGATTAATCATGAATAGAAAGAGGAAATATACTTATAAACACTTTCAAGGTCCTAATATGATCTTCTAAGGATAACTTCATGAATTTTTCAAATAGAAATCAAGGTTTTAGACCTTATTTAGCACTTACAATCATGTTAATGAAAATGGTGAGTTCTAAGCATGATGAAGATGCATGCAAGCCTAATAGTACAAGGTTTAGAGTTCTAAATTGATAATATGGGTCTAAAAAAATTACCAAAAAGGTTACATATGGATTTATGTCTTGAAACAAAGCTTAAAACATACTTACAATCATAATCAAAGACCACTTTCTAGTTTTCAACGTGAAGTAATGAAAGTTGTAGATATAGAAGACCAAGAGATTAAAAACATAAAAAGTTGTAGGCAATGTTAGTAATATTATGATATTTTAGGTAAGGTACAAAGTTTTTAATCTCATCAAGGTTTTCATTATCTTAAATATTATCCTTATCTCAATTTTTAGGTCTACATCAAGACTTCATGAGGTACCTTGCAAATGTCAAGTATATAAACATGACTACAAGTTTAGCACAATGAGATTTCATACACCTCAAGAATTTTAGGTTTAAAAAAATTAAAGGGGATCTCCAAAAGATATTAAAACTCTTAAAATCAAGTTGCAAGTTTTGGATAGGATTTACATGGTGTTGAATAGGAAGGGGTGAGTTCTTGAGTTTGTCAAGCATATCTACAAGCCTAAAAGACATTTTTGGATATGTCAAGGCTTCTCAAGATCAATCTACAAGTTTCAAACCACAAACCAAGTCTCCATAGATTAAAAATCTTACATATAGGATTGTGGGTATGTTCAATAGTTTTGTAACTAGGTTTTAGGTATTCTTAGAAAAAATTGAGCTAATCTACAATTAGGAAAGGTTGTGATGATGAGTGAACCTATAGCAAAGAGGTTCTTGAGCTTCTTTGGATATACAACTAAACATAGATGAGCTAGATCTTATAATAAGATAGAAGACTACCATAAAGGTATGATGAGTTTTGAAGATATCCTAAGGGATAAAATATAGCTTTTATAATCTTCAAGGACTATCGATAATATGACTTGAAAGTTATAGGCCTAAAAATGAGAATAAAAGTAGATTTTTTTCATTGTAAACCAAAACTCTCATGCTCTTTCAAACACCATCTACAAGAAACAAATAAAGTATGAATTCATGCACCTAAATACAAGGTTACTTGGTAGGTTTTGGAAGAGTATATGAACAAGAAGTATTGAGAACAAGGATGATAAGGCCTAGAAATAATCTATAGGTCTACAAGTTGAAGAGATGAAGGTTTTATGACCTCAACACCTAGCTTATAGACCTAAAATAGGTTGCAAAGGGTCTTATGATAATTATAAATGTTTGATTGTAGGTTTTCAAGCTACAAGAGGGAAATTTACAATCATGATAATGCATGTTTCTTATCTTCTCTAAGAGTTCTCATGGGGAAATATGAAGATGAACCAGCTTCTCAATCTCTCCAAGAGACCTTCACCTAAATGTTAAAGTTGATTTTAAGTAGTCCATGCTTATACAACATGTTTAAAACTACCATGAATGGAGTTAACAATCATAAAGAGCATGCAACAAGTATGGAAGCATTGAAAGATGCCCCTAGAAATGTGTAACTCCCTTTATGGAGTGTTAGTCATGGAAAGTCAACCCAAAACTCCAAATAGGCATATGAGGTCTATTTTTTAGGTCAAGCATTCAAAAGGTATGAAAATTAAGGAATAAAGTCAAAATTGGTCTAGATTCTCTAGCATGCACGTATGAAAGAAAGAGAGGGGTGAGTTAAGGTTGTTAAGATAGGCATTTCACAGGAATATATCAACCTTAAAAGAGCACATTCATAATCCACAATCCTTCCTAAGGACTAAAATAGTAAAATAAGGTCTCCTCTGGTATCACTATGCCAACTTTCCTTGGAGATATTCATAGTGTAGGCCTAATTCATTAGAGGGGTCTTAATGACTCCATTTTCCTTATCTTTTTTCTACATGGGTTTCTTGATGGAGTGGTGGATGAGGTCTCTTTGATGATCTTAATACTATTTTGAGGATCCCTCCTCTTGGTTATGACAAAACTTTGCTCATTTTGAGTCTAGTAATGTTGGATTGATGCCTTGAAATCAATAAAATACTAAATTTATCTTCTTAAAGTACTTGCATCTTATTTGTATTTCATGAATTATCAATTTTTACATGTGGAAAATCTATTTTCTCTTGAATTTTTTTTCTAATTCCCATCAACTTTATGCAAGAAAACCATATTTTTTAGGTTGTATACTACTTATTATTGGACTTATTCATGAATTTGTTATGTAAACTCACCAGTCTAACCTTTTGAAAAGGTAGATGATGACCCATCCTAGTTCTATTTTAAGTTTTATACCTCTATACAAAACACTTATGGAAAAGAGGTTTAACTTGAAGATTGTGTATGAAAATTACCAGTCCTTATAGGTTCTCTTTTGTTGTTAAAGTGAGTGGAGGAGATATTTAGACTTGGTGCATCACCTCTTTTGTAGTTTCAGTTCATACTCTTCCCTTTTCCATTACCCAAAATCATAATTGTATTTGTAGATAAGTCTTTTTAGCATTATCTTAGGCCTATAATTGATCTTAAATTAGGTGTATGTAGTTAATTAAGTAATTTAACCTTATTTGGAGGTTAATCCCAAGGATCCAAGGTCCCACACCTTGCAAATGATCCCATTATTTCATTGGATTAATAAATTGATCAAACAGGTACAGGATCTAAATGAAAACACTTATATATATGGTATGTGAGGTATTATCTATTTTCATTTTTAGAGTTCATACTTATGTTTATGTCAGTTTTGCATGCCCAAATTCTATGATATGGGATGGGTGAGAGACTTTAATAGTGAAAAACTTTGTAAAATTGTCACAGTTAGATACTAGATCATGATTTATATAAGAAACTACTCTTCTCATGTTATTCATGTTGACAACATTTTCATTTTTTATGTTAGGATCCATAAAACATTCTATGATGTTGGTAGTAGAAGGTTGGTTAGTATTAGCCTCATGGTGAGGAAGGGGATCTTTGTAAATGGATAAATGAGCATTGGCTTTGTTTAAAGATTTATTTTTAGTTCTAGTCTCATGAGCCTTAATTACTATTTCATAAGCTTGTTGGCATGTGCGTATGAGTGAATCATGATTAAAGTTAGGCCCAAAAATATAATCCATAACAAAGTTTTATAATTTATAACAAGTTTTGTGAGAATGTCCCCAACTTACATGAAACTAATAGAATTTGTGAGGATTATATCAATGTTTGAAAGGGTGTGTAGGATCAAGCTCTCATGGGTAAGGTTATGGAAGATGATTTTAAATTTTTGCTAAGGAAAGCGGTTCATGAATATCTACATTATTTCCTTGATAAAATATGGAATTAAGATGAGAATTATAAGAATTTGACATTGGAGGATTAGGCTCCATGGGGTTGTTTGAAGTAATGGATTGAATAGTGTGTATGGATTCATAAGTATATATAACACCATAATTAGTTTCATGTTGATTTTTATCTTTAATGATTATTTGAGTCCCTATTGGAAGCTGTGAAGGCTTGAATTTTTGAATAAGGAAGTCTGGATGTTTACTTTTATCAAGGGCTTCTTCCAAATATTTTGGAGAAAGATTCCATACATCATATTGTAATTTGGATTGAAGAACATTAGTGAATAAGTGAAAAAGTTTCTCATATAACATATTATGCTCAGTTTAGTTAGACATATCTTTCCATCATTTGATGAAAACTTGTGTTATTTTAGATTCTAACTATTTGCAATTGATAAAGTGAGCCAAGTTGTTTTCAATAAGATCACTAGCGTCGAATTCTTGATCCAATGCATTGACTAAGTCTTCCAAGTTAGTTATAAAATGATTTTTAAGTTGATTAAACCAATCTAAATCCTCACCTAAAAAGTTTTTGGCTAGTATTTTTATGGTATAAAAGGTGTTAAGTTTAACTTAATCTTTATATAAATTTCCAAAAGTTTTCAAATGCAAAGTTGGATTAGTATATCCATTATAAATTATAGTGGGGATTATGCCACCTATGTCAATGTTTACAATTTGAGGAATAAGAGGTTTATTTTGTAAGTGTTTAATAGTTTTGTTAATAAGTGGGGGTTATGGTATAAGTTTACCATGTGCATATCTAAGTTGGAGTGGGGGCCATTAGGGATTTTCTCTCCCCATTGAGTAGGTTGAGGTTGGTTTTGGAGATGTAATAATTGGTTATACATTTACATAATTTGGTTGACACTATTATATTTAAAATTATCCATTTTATTAAGAGTTTGTAATAGTAATTTATTATTTTGAATGGTATTTTGACTAGTATAAACAACATTTGATGTGTTAGTAGAAAAAACATTAGATGCATTAGTAATATGGAAGTCATTATGAATTTGAGATTCACTAGTAGTATGAGAACCACTACTAGCATTAGATATACTAGTATTTGTATGGAACTGGGTATTAGTGTGGATGTTGAGTGGACCCACTAAAAGTAAAACCTACCATGTTTGTATAAATACTTGGCATGGAGGTGAAGTAAGACATAGAGGATGATGTCATACTATGAGAGGGTGGTATGAGAGAGGGGAAGGATGTGTTAAAAGTAATAAAATTACTTGACCCAAATCCTATAGAAAATTTAGGTGAAGGTGAATGGGTTTCTCTAATATGAGGTCCTATCATGAGGTTATAGATGACTGTAAGATCCTTACCTCTATGTTGAGAATTTTCATTAATGAAGAGGATAATTTTAGTCATGTGTTCAATGTCACTTTCATATTATACTATTTTCATGAATAAAGGGTTAAGTCTAGTGGAATGGGGAAGAGTCCCATAGTTGGTAGTTCTAGTAGTGACATGGATAATGCTTTGATTTGGGTTAGTTACTGTGAAGTACGTTTTAGAGGTTTTATTATGATTAGTAAAAATCATTACATTATTTTTATTTTGCTTTATATAATTTTCAAACATATGTTTCATGATGAAATAACTAATTTAAACACTTACTAAGTAAATGACAAACTTATAAGCTAAAAATGAACTAGGTCAACCTGATCGATCTGGTCAAATTAACAAGGTGACTAAAAAATTTGGAATAAAATGAAGTTGATCTAGTTATCTAAGTTAGACATGAATAAAAATAGAATAATATATAATAAACTAGGTTAAATTAGTTGATGAAGTTATACAAGAAGAAAAAATATAGTAGTATATAATAGACTAGGTCAAACTGGTTAACAAAGTTCTATAGGAAGGAAAAACAAAATAGTCTATAATAGATTAGGTGGAGCCAATCGACTGTGTTTGATAATCTAATAAAAAATTAAATGGTCTCAATATAGATGATTTAGTTTTAATTATATAAAAATAAAGTTAAAACACACAAGTAACTAGGTCAAACTTGTTGATCTAATTACAACACACTACAAATCATATATCAATGTTGGCTAATACAAGTTTATAATATAGTATAGAATAGAAAATAGAAAGCAACAAGGTTGAAATTTAGAATATAATTAATCATTTTAAAATAATATCAATAAGTTATAATAAAAGTTTTGATTAAAAGTATAGGCTTCTAAAGACACTTACTTATCCATTGGATAGTGTCGATCCAATATTTTATAGCGCTAACTATGGAGTAAATACCATTCTCATAGCCCATTAAACCTAATTTTAAGGGTAAGATAGAAGTATTTTCTTAGTGCTAATCACTAACTGATGCACCCCACAAATAAATATATGGCTAGATTCTTAAGGTTTAACAAAGAGGGAAATTCTAGGCATTCCCAAAATACCATTAGGTATGTGAAAACTAAAAACCATGTTTAGATTTGTACTATGGTTATGATCATTAGGGAAAGCCCCTCACACCTCAATATCTATAAATGATATATAAATAGTGTAAATAGAGTATTAAGTATCCATTCGTGATAGTAGCTAAGTAGTTTTAAAACTACCAGTACATAGTTTCTTGGGAAAGCTAAAAGATAATTTGTAGTTTTTAAAAATTAAATAAATATAAAACCTACTAAAAATTAAAGTAAGTTTAATTACTATTGATGTAGGTTAATTCTCTTTTCTTGAACAAGGAACTAAATCAAACATAACAAAGTCAATTTGGTTGACCAAGTTAAACAAACATATCAGAATAAAGTCAAGTTGATTGACTCAGTCTATTAGAAAGATGGGCTAGAATAAACATAATTGAATAGGTCAACCTAGTTTTTTAAAAATAAAAAAGATACAAAACTAATTCAGTCCAGTTGACTTAATTGATTGTAAAGATGCAATTTTATAAAACTAAAAAAATATTAAAAATAATACTAAAAATTAAATATGAAAATTAGTGGGAAAATAGATTTCATTGAAATTAACAAAGGAAAAGTACTAATTTAGTTAGAGTGAACTTGGTAGATAAGATATATTCAACCAGATTGATGTAGTAGTTTTTTTAAAGCTATTGAGTTGCTATTTTGAACTATGTCATCTAGACAAATGTTTAAACCTACAAAATTAGAAGAAAAATATTTAAACAGAGTCAAACCCATCAATGAATTATAAATAAAACTAGTAAATAACATAAAAAATAAGACTCTATCAATCAAATCTATGTAGTTATAATATTAAAAATGTAAAAAATAAAAGAATCAAATAGATTGATTTAGTTAAATGTAAAAAATGAGAAAAGGGAACTATGTCAATCAGATCGATATAATTTTCTAAAACTAAAAATTTTGTGCAAAGAGGGATGAACTGGGTCAACAAGATCACCTCAGTTAGAAAAACTAAAAATAAAAGGCCAAACTAGGTAATTATGGTTGACTAAGTTGTAAACATGCACACCGAATGTTAGGCTAGGTCAACAAAGTTGATCCAATTGTCTATAAATAAAAATTTAAAAAATTCAAGGGTTAGATTCACATCGGTTCACCAAAATGTATGCAAATGAAACAAGATAGATCTACAAGGTATCTTACTTAGTACTATCCAAGTTTAAAGAAAGTAATCAACTAACTACCCATTTAGAAATACTTTATTATATATGGATCATGACTAATAATAGATATGTTAAACCTAAACTAAGGGATCTCTTATCACACAATGGAAAATAAAAGGTTTATAGGTCCTTTAGTCAAATGTCATTTTGTCATAACCCTAGCTAGGTCTTATGATTGTAATAATAATAATAATTAAGCTAATCTACTAAATAAACATATAAACTAATCTAGTAAATGAATATGCAAGATAATATAGTGCTCACCAAAGCTTGTGTCATAAATGGGGAAGATAATAAACATGAAAAAATAATTCTATTTAATATAACATATAAAAAATCTATGCAAGGAGAGATATATTCAATCCATTAGTTCTACAATATCTACTTATCAAAATATGAAGGGCTAGTAGTATACTTACCTTATTAAAATGAACCCATCATGCCTCATTATATCCCTTGGACAATGGTGCTTTGAAAGAGGTTATTTTTACTTGTAAGGATGACAAGGATAGATCATCTATAGGCTACAAGACTTCTCCTATGCATCCAAGACCTCCACAAGGCAAGTGTTACTTAACCAAGGTAAAAACCTAAGTAATGAAACCTCTTATTGATCATATAATCATATTTGTGATTAGTAATGATGTGAAATCTAATGATCTTCTCTTTATAAATGAAATTAAGGGGGTATTTATAGCCATAGAGTGACCCTAAACCCTCTCAAGAATTAAGTTGATAAAGTCGACCAATTGACTTTGGTAGGTGGTAAATAGAGTTGTTAGGCCTCAAAATATGTAAAATTAGGTTGATGGAATTTTACAACATGCACTAAATTCCTAACATGGTTGATGTAATAGTAAAAGTGGTAAAAATGGAGTTTTTCTAAAGTAAGGGCTATTTTGGATGGTGAATTGCTTAGGAAAGTGTATAAGCAGGTTTTCAATGCTTAGAAAATCAGATAAGAGTAGCTTGTATTAGTTTTAAGTAATTATATATGGACCAACAATCTTATAAAGCACCAAAGGCCTACCAACCCCTTTCTCAATACACCCTTTAAGTTATGCACATAGAGAGATTGAGATTTAATGGATTCTTAGAAGAGTGAAATCATCAATAACTAATAAAGTTTTAAAATATTATGTATACACTTGTGTCCACTGTGGATATCTATGCCGACATTATTATGATGAACTAGATGAAAGCATCCAAGAGGTAAAAACATTCAAAGCAAAAAGCAAGTAGATCATAGATCCTATTCATTATCATGATATGATTATAAGTCATTATCATAGTCTAAAATAGAACATGAAATAAGATACACTTTATTTTTCCCTTGATTTTCCAATAATGTTACTATATTTATTGCATGTGTAAATAGGTTAATTCCCATTTTTTGGCATATCTTATTAAATTTTTAATATGGTCATATAATATTCAAATAGTTTTATTTGCTTAATGTGTATATGTAAAATCCCCAAATAACATAAAACAAGGTGAAAATGGTGAAGATCTAGATTCTGATCCAAAATTAGACATATACAGGTTATGTTTCAAATCTGAATACATTAACATAAAGGTGACATAAAACCTTGAATAGTGAATTTGTTCACATCATAATCTATTGCATATTTTGTACTAGATTATAACATTATAGAGTGGATAGTAGCATTGATGATAGTGTCCCAAGGTCGATGGTAGTGTTTGGGACTCCATAAACATCATTTTTAATGTTAAAACCCCACTGGGTTAACTAATAATTATGTTAGTTTTTTCTCATCACATAGATTACTTATATAATCATTCACAACTATCTGAATAATCATTACTTGACTACTAAATGTATCTAAAACAATAAATCTATAATATATTAACCCACTAGCTAAAAGTTTGATCCATCTAGTGTTCAAATAATCTAATTAGATTACAAGCTAAATAAATTTTAATCAGTGTATAGGAGAAGTAATCAAGTACAAAAAATATTGATATAATCCATATTTCATCTATGAATAAGCTTATATCCATTGTTATTATAATTTCAAAATACTATCCAATTTACATAGCCACTGTTATGTTTAATTATCTATCAAATAATAATTTACAATATAGTACTGAGTCAAATATATAATACAATGTGTACAATAGTACAAAAGTATATTTAATAATATATCAATGATTCTTGAATGTGTTATGGGTATAATCCCAATGGTTGAATTAGCTAACATAGGGAGAGCATCATCTAAGTGTTTTACCTCCAACCATAGACCAATGGTCTCCCACACACCTCCCCACTAGGAATGGCCCTACCCTTCATAGAGGGGTGGATAAAAATAGTGTGGATATAGAGAAATCAACTAGAACACATGTGTGTACTGTCACTATTAGATAAAATAATCAAATAGACCATTCAATCCAATCCTCTATCTAAATGATATCAATAAACACATGTAAACTAGAAGTATAGTGAAATCAAAATGTTTTAATTATAACATTACTTTGGCCAAAGTTTTTATTGTAGAAATCAGATCTAAAAAATTTGAGACAATTCCACTCACACAAAACTCTTTGCTATTGAATCATGACTATCATATGATACCAGAGGATAGGTATATTAGTCACCCACTAGCATACTCATATAACTAACTTATGTTATCCAAAATATTTTCTAAAAATTCCCACATAGAGATTCAAATTAAAATAATATAAACTCAACATTATAAAACATCAAACATAAATCTCATTGTTAACAATCATTTAAACACAAAGGTGGTAACATAGATTTATAAAAGAAACTATATTCAAAACCAAATATCTTTACTAGACTAGAACAAGAATCAAGTCTTTATATGTCTTTTTATAACATATCTTTCTATCATAATTCATATATGCAAGTATACATAACTAATAAAAAAATAGTCAACATGAAAACCCATACATTTCATATTAACTCATAACAAAGTTTATTTTGTCATGTTCTAATGTAAAATAAGACCATATTAGAATACATCTACATTCTAGTTATACTTTACCACATAATCTTCCCTAATTCCACTAATATAAGAGCCATCATAACATTATATAAATTTGAGAATGGGTATTTAATATGCTTAAGTCTACTCCTTATATTTATTGCCAACCAATATCTTAAGAGCAACACCTTTACTTTTATATATGCACTCAGATCTATTATAAACGATATTCATTTTTAATTATACCCAAATTTCCATATAAACTCTTTCATTTGTGTAAAAATTATAAGCTTAAATAGATATCTTAGTGTTTATTTATTATGTCTATCTTACTTGAATTCATGTTAACTAACAACTATGGTCCTCATTTATACAAACAATCATTTTATAACTCAACTCAGAATACCCTAAAATGAAGACAAGTTTAGCCTTGACTTTAATACTCTAACCTACATAAATTAATATACTTTCTCTTTAAGATATGTATTTATACACTAGTTATGCATACCTTTGAATTAATATTTCCCAACTAGATTATTAAGTATTGATATTTATTGATACATCTTTATACAAAGTAAGTCATAAGGATCACCCCATCAAAACTGACTTCCCCACTAAGAATTAAAAGCAAGTAGAAAACTAAAACTAAAAACTTTAACAAGGTCAAGGGGAGGATGGAAAAAGATAGAAATATGGTAGAAGGCCCAGTGTTTGAACAAGAGTCAAAATTAGTAGCACCAAGTAGAAGGAGCATAGAGACAATAAGTATCCCACTATTACTAAGATATAGGTAGGCTCCATGGAGTCCTTAGAGAAAATTTAGTGTAGTTCTATTTTTTGGGTCCTACTAGGTTTTTTTTGTATCAGTGTCTTAGAGATAAACTAGCAAAAGTTTTAGTTGGTTGTTTGGTCCATTTGACCTATTTCTCTTTGGACTCTTTTAATTATAATTGTATACTTATTTAACTGTATGGTTTTAAGATCCATGTAAAACCTAAATTTCACCTTATCAAATAAAAATACATTTTCATACAAATATATATAACCTACGAGTTTGTGAAACTTCCATTCAAACCTACAACTAGTTATAAAAGGAGATAATTATGAGTCCATGTATAACATTTCATAGATGATTATATATACTATCACTTACATCACTATATATCATTATCCTCATGCATATGTGAACATATAGGTATAAACACTTAGTATTATCCTAATATGTTATGCCTACATTACAAAGGATAGTCCATACACAGGACTATAAATACTCACCCATAAACACATAGGTTGCATATATATATATATAATTCTCTTTCTATCTCCCATCTGCAACTCTTAACAATTACCCAGGTCATAAAAATTTTAGTGAACTAAGATCTAATCCAAATATGTTACTAAAAACACTAGTTTCTTTCCAAGACCTACATTTATACAAATTTTCTATAAGCCTAGGCAAAGACATACTTAAATTTATATATTCTTTGTACATTTCTTTAAAAAATCTCATACAAACATTGATACAAGTATACAATGATTAAAACCATTTGAATTAAAATCTTTATTTCTTAATAGCTCAAGGATTTCAAATAAGTAGACATTTAATAACATTTTAGATAATGTTATGACAGTCAAATAACAAATCTCAAAAACAACATAGGTTAAATCTTTATTAAATAAGGCTTGGCCCTCAATTCTATAGGCTTAAAGATGGAATCGGTTTCCATCATCAAGTCTATAGACTTGAAAATCTTAGGGTTTACAATAAATATTTTGTCAAATTCAATCATTACGCACATATAATACATATATCAAAACTTATATTAGGAACCACATTATTTCTTTCCAAACATTACAACTATGAAAGGAAAATTGACCTGAGTAGTTGAAGTTTATCATTCAATACCTGGAATAATTGCCTTTCCTTCCCTATTATCAAGCTTTGTCTTATCTTATTTTTCTTCTTCTACTATGATGATCTATTTTCTCTTCGTGTCTTCATTCTTATTCATTTTCCCCTATCCATGCACATCTTACATTACTTCTATAATCTCCTATTATTCTATGAACTAGTCATCATGCAACTTCTCTTCATCAATACACCACTCCTTTTCTTTTATTGAAATCATAGTCAAAAATCCATACCTAGGCATGGTGGAAGGATAAATATCCATCATTCCCTTGGTGAGTCCATACCTCATAATCATATCAATAAAAAAATAAAAACCCTAAATTTGATTCCCTTCTTAATTTTTGTCATTTGATAATAGAACACAATAATAATAAATCCAAAAACTTCCAAACAAAGCCTAATTTTTTTTCCCTTACAATTTTTTGATGTATCAATATACCTAAGTATGCTAAAAACTCATAATGTATAAAGCTTTGAAGTCATATTTAAACTAACTTGCTTTTTTTTTTTTTGGAGGGGGGCCATTATTTATATCAATTAGACCTTTATGCATTGCCACCAATATAATAATTTATAATTAATCTAAAATAGTTAAGAAAATAATAAGTATAACTACCATTCAACTTTCAATAACCAAAAACATCATCAAGATTATAAATACATAGTCAAATGAGATCAATCAGACAACCTAACATAGTCAATAACTTTCTTGTGTTATATCATAGAAGCATAATGTGACCAACTAAGTGAGATGCATAAGTAATCCAACTAGATAAATACACTCATGCCTTTACCAGATATAATTTTATGAGAATAAACACATCACATCAAAGGTTTAACATGCATGTGAAAATAAATGACTCATAATAAAATTAAAGAAAATAAGATGTGTAACCAATCAACCCATGTAAGCAATACTCATTTTCTTGTACAACTATAAATGGTGTGTGTGGGTTTAGTGGAAGTCTCTTAACCTCCAAGTTTTGATATTTTTACCCTCCTCTCTTATGATGCTCTCCCTCTATACCTTATGAGAGGGTGAAATAGTCTGTAACCAGCCAAATTATATGAATAGGCAAGTAGTCTAACGTTATCACAAAACTCATCAACATATAGCCACAAATAAATAAACTGATGAATGGTAATAATCTGTAATAACTCATCATGATCATAAAGCATATTAAAACATATTCAAAATCTATCAATAAATATATTGATCACAAAATAAATAATGTAAATGTCACTCATATAGCATATGTATATCCAACTCAACGTAAAATTAGAATTATAAATCAAATGTCTCAAAATCTACTATTAATGCTTAAATAGCTTGTAGAGAAAACTAGATGTGTCATCCCCCCTAAAATAGGTCTTAATCCTAATGACACTTATTTCAATAAGAGTTATAAAAGTATAAATAATGTTCAAAAAATATAAATATATATTCAATAGAAATATTATTTGAATAAATGAGGAAACAGTCTCAAGAATTCCCCATAGTCTTCCCATGTAGTACTATCCTTATAATAATGGTCCCACTGTACCTTGAACTATGATACTTCTCTATTTCACAAGATAAGCTTATGAGTATCAATTATTTTGATTGGTTTTACTATGGCAACCCTTAAAACCTAAACATGTAATGAATTCCAATCTAAAACATGTGTAGAATTAGTAATATACTTCTTAAGATATGAAACATGAAAAATATTATGCATTTGAGTTAAAGTTGGTGTAAATTCAAGACTATATGCTACATGATTAATCAATTCTATAGCCTTAAATGGTCCCACATATCTTTGTGATAACTCTATTGATTTTTCAAACTTTGTTGCACTCTTTTGGATTTTGACCTATAGAAAAAATTTATCTCTAACCGCGAACAACCTTGTTCTTTTTATATCATCAAAATTTTTGTATCTATCATTGGATTTAGCATATATTTACCTTATTAATTTTACTTGATCTTCCATTTCTATAAGCATACCAATTCCAAATATTAATTTATATTCAAATTTATCCAAATTAATTGGTGTTCTACTACAATTTAATGCTTCAAAAGGATCCATTTTAAAAGTTAATTGGTACGATTTGTTGTAAGCAAACTCAACCAACTATAGGTATTATTCCCATTTTTATTGTTTGTCCATGTTATACATTCTTAATATATCCTCCAAGATTTAATTTATTCTCTCTATTTTCCCATCTATTTCTGGATGGTAAGCTATACTATAATTTAAATGTGTTTCTAAAGCTAAATTAAGAGTTTGCCAAAACCTATAAGTCATCTTAGGGTCCCTATTTGAAATGATATTTTTTGGAAACCCATGCAATCTATAAAATTATTTCACAAACCAATTAGCAAGCATCAGTGCATCATCTTTTAAATTACTAGGAAGGAAGTGAGATACCTTGGTAAATTTGTCCATAACTACCAAGGTCATTGCATGATGGTTTTTATACATAGGAAACCTTAGACAAATTTCATGCTAATAATATGCCACTTCTATTCTAGTATGGAATATGGGTAAAATAACCTATCAGGATGCACATGTTTAGCTTTGACTCATTGATACTCTAAGCATCTATATAAAAATTTAGTTGCATTCTTTTTAATTCCATTTCAGAAATACAATGGTTTTAAATCTGTTAAAAGCTTAGTCACTCTAGGATGTGCAATTATTTTACAATAATATTCCTCAAATTTTCCCTATAAGGAATATATATTTTACCATTGTACCTTAAAATCCCATCATTTTCAAATTAAAAACCTTGATATCTATGATCTTGAGAATTTTAAACCTAAATTTTCTTAACCTAGTCATAGAATTCATCTCTAGGCTAGAATTTTGCTACCTAATATTAATAAGTACTTATTGTAGTCAAATATGAAATGTAACTACTATGAATAAGGGCATATTTAACTCTATTCTCTTTTCCCTTAATATAACTGATGTCAAAATCATAATCTGATATAAACTCTACCCACCATCTCTGATGAGCATTGAGGTTGGGTTGGGTGAATATATACTTAAGACCCAAGTTATCAATCTTAAGTTCAAAAGGCTTACCTAATAAATATTTCCACTTGAAAATCATGAAATATGGTAAAAATTTCAAGGCCATGAGGAGTATAATATCTCATAAGACTTTAGTTCACTCGATGCATAAGCCACAATTGAATCATCCTGCATTATAACTCCACCTAAACCATCTCTTAAAGCATTTGTTATAACTAAAAAATGGCTATTTAGATCTAAAATTTGTAACACTAGTGTAGAAGTAAGCCTCCATTTCAACTCTTGAAAGACTTAATCACACTTATTAGACCACATAAATCAATGCTCTTTCCATTGAAAAGAGGTAATTTGATTGGCTATCTTGGAGAAATTTTGGTATAAACTTATTATAGTACATAGTTAAGCCCATGAAAATATGCACCTCATGCACATTTTTGGGTGTTGTATAATCCATAATAGCTCTAATTTTTGTTGAATCCACTGAAATTCCATCTACAAAGATAATGTACCCCAAGTATTATACTCTTATTTGAAATAAAGTGCACTTTGAAAACTTTCCATAAAGCTTGTGATTTCATAATTGTTGCAATACCAAATGAAAGTGCTTGATATGCTCTTCTTCACTTTTAGAATAAGTGAGAATATCATCCAAAAATACTAACATAAAATGATCAAGATAATCTCTGAACACACTATTCATGAGATTCATAAATGTTACATCTACATTTGTTAGTCCAAAAGGAAGTAATATAAACTCATAATGTCCATAACAAATCTTGAAAGCTATTTTTAGAATATCTTCCTCTTGAATTCTCAATTGATGATACCCAGCATAAATATCAATTTTAGAAAAGAATATTACACCATGCATTTATTTGAAAATATCATCAATGTGAGGCAAAGGATATATTTTATTTATTGTTACTTTGTTAAGCATGTGTTAGTCAATACACAAATAAATGGTTTTATCCTTATTTTTGATAAAGACTACAAATGCACCCCATGGTGAAACACTTGGTTGAATCAACATTTAGCCAACATTTCTGAAAGTTATGAATTTAACTCAATCAAATCAATTGATTTCATCTTGTAGGGTGCCTTAGAATATGTTTTTAATCCTAGAATGATATCAATAGTGAAATTAAATTCCCTTTGGGAGGTAAACTTAGTAACTCTTTTATAAAAACACACAAAAACTCTTATAGAAAAGGATAGTCTTCCAAAGTAGGTTCCTTAACTTCACCAATTTCATCCATCTTGATTAGGAATTCTTTCCATCCCTTTCATTGAGTTTTTTCAACTGAATGGCTGAAATTTGTCTTGGCATTAACTCCCTCAAACTTCTTTGGATTTGGGTTTGGTTTCCCAAATCAGTCAAACACTCAACATTTTTAAGGAAATAGTCATTTGGCTTTGTGCCTAGAGATCCAATTCATTCCTAAGATCACATCATATAACCCTAGTGATGTTGCATAAAGATCAATAACTATGGTGAATTCTGGCAATTTTATTTCAGTCTTGATAAGACATCTATCAACCTTGACCTTAGACTTATTCTCATACTACACTTACCAAGTATTTTTCATAAAACTAGCTTTCCTAGATAACTTACATAGAATTATAGGAGAATCAAATTATTCTATAGCTCATGTATCTATCAAAATAAAAATAAGATACCTAAACAAGGTATCTGATACTTTGATGGGAGAGGCTTGGAATTCTGCTTGATAATTATTATTGGATACATCAATATGGTATTATAAGGTTCTTGACTAAGATGTAGAAGTGGATGTATTCTTGTTTCTACCATATGTCTTCCACCAAGGATAATCCTTAGAATAATGGTCCCCTCCACAAGTGAAACACCCACCTGGTGGCCCCTTCCTCTCATCATGATTTACACCCTTGAACCCTTCTCTAAAATTACTTACTAGTTTCCTATTCTCAATAGTATTACAAAATCTTGATTTATGACTATTGAATTGGTTCTTGGAGTTACCATTATGCTTCCATTTCTTCTTCTTGAAAGGTGTCTTAGAACTACCAAAACTATTTTTAAACATTTCTCTGACCTCTATCAGTGATTTTAGCTTTTGTTCATGTTTGACTATTTTCTCAAATACATGATCCATGATAGATGGTCCATGCACGTCCACTTCACACCCAATTTGGAGTTTCAATCCCATGATGAACTAACTAATCTATAAATTCCCATACTTATGGTACTATGAGACATAATTTAATAGATTTCTAAATTGCTCCTAGTATTTATTCACTAATAAATGCCCTTGCCTCAGGTTATGGAAATCTATCAATTTTTAATTAAAATGGAGTTGAGATAACAACTATGATTTGAAGAGGTTCACAAATTACTTCTATGTGGTGGTATTATAATCAATATTCATCTCAAGCTTATTTTTAGCCCACCAAGTTATTATTTTGCCAACTAATTAGTAAGCTCCCCACACATCCTTAGTTACTTCAAAGTAGTTTTGAATTTTGAAATACTTTTCCATTTCTATGAGCCAAGATTTAGCTCCATCACCCAAAACCATACCATCAAACTTGGGTGGATTAAATTTCTTCATGTCATGTGCAAGCTATGCATCTAATTGAGCTCTAGCCACTTAATGAAGTTCCTCATGCCCTTGATCTTGAGGCACTTCCTATTCTTTAGGTTGTTCTATGAAAGTTTCTATTCCTCTTCCTCTTTAGGTCCATGACCTTCTTTCTCTATAATTATTATTTTGTCTCTAGTCTTGTTCATGATAATGAGAATCTGATCAAGTTTAGATTGTTTTGCTACTAACTAATTAATATTAGCTTGAGGGTTTGCATTATAAGTTCCCTCACCAACCAATCTACCTCATTCCATTCTCCTCTCTAAAAATTAGGATAATAGATTTACATTAGTGGATGCATTAAGTCCAAGCATTAAACCTGACTTTGATACCACAATGTTAAACCCCACTAGGTTAACCAATAGTTATTTCTTTTGTTAATCACATAGATTACTTATAAGATAATTTATAGCTATCTAAATAATCATTGCTTGAATACTAAATGTATCTAAATCAAAAAATTCTATAATATATTAATCTCCTAGTTAAAATTTTGATCAATCTAATGTTCAAATAATCTAATCAGATTACAAGCTAGATAAGTTTTTAATTAAGGTATAAGAGAAATAATCAAGTATAATAAATATTGATATAATCCATATTTTAACTATGAATAATCTTACAGCCACTACTATTATAATTTTGAAATTCTATATAATTTACACATCCATTGTTGTGTTTAATTATCCATCAAAGAATAATGTATAATATAATACTTAGTCAAATATACAATACAATGTGTATAATAATATAAAAAGAGTTTTATAAATATCTCAATGATCTATGAATGTAACCTAAGTATAATCATAATGGTTAAATCAGTTGATAGAGGAAGATCATATATAAACATATTTGTACACACACACACATGATTTATATGTATGAATATGTTTATATTCATATATATGTACAAATATGTTTATATTGATACAAATATATGATATATATGTATGAATATATGTGTGTGTGTATAAATATTCATATCTATTCATACATATATACATATATATGTCTATATATACAAATATTGTGTGTGTGTGTGTGTGTATTATGAATATTTGTACACATATATATGAATATGTTTATATTATGAATATTCATACATATATATAGATATGTACACATAATATTTCTACATATATTATAAACATGTTCATACACACATATGTATGCATATGTTTATAATATATTATAAACATATTCATTATATATTACATATATAACGAATATGTTATATATAAAACATATTTGTAATATATAAAAAATATGTTATATATTGTAAATATGATATATATATATATATATATATTTGTATGTTTATATATAAAAACATAATCATAATATATAATATATTACAAATATATATATATATATATATATATATATATGAATAGGTTATATATTACGAATATGTTAATTATGTATTTATGTTAATTTTATTCTTAATATCAGTAATTGCATATCTTAGAGATAAATTTGCATAAATTCAAGTCTATATGATTTCCACAAGACTGTCTCTTCAAAAACAAATTTTTGCATTAGAACAAAAATACACTATGCAACTTGCAAATGAAAAAAGGTAGAGTGTAGTTCTTATAGAAAAACACATAAAAAGTTTGCCCAAGAATTTTCTTCTAAAATGCCTCTTCCCTCTCAAATAGAAGAAGCATACCAGCCTAAAACTCATGCCAGATTAGTTTGGCATAAGAAAAGAATACATCAGCTTAATATATTTTTAGCCAAAGCCTAGAATAAATTAGAAATTATTCTTAAAGAGAAAGCCTTATATGATGAAGATGAAGAATCATTTGAGCAAAAAATTGTTAATGCCACTAAGGAGATAGAATCTCATTTTGAGGAAGGCAAAACCTCTCAAATGGAAACATCTCAAATACATCAGATATCAACTCAATTCATAAATAAACCTATTTTTGAAATACAAATTAAGTAAGAAGGTTTTAAACCATACAATTTAGATGTTTTATTAGATACTAATGTAGATATTTATTTAGCTGAATTTCATTTTATCCCTTTTGATATGTGGCAACCTAATTTTCATAACTTAACATTTAATATTAAAATAGTTATTTCAAATTTATCTACAATGGTTCCAGTACAATTTGGAGATTCTATTTACCAGTTTAAATTTGTTCAACATGTAATGCCATATTATGATATGATGATAGGTTTATATAATTTTTCAATTTTTTATCCTTTGAAAATTTAGCCTCATGAAATATTTTGTCTAAAAAGTATTCTCTGTATAATAAATCCAAATATAAATGTAGAATACCTCTCAGGAAAAGGCCAAAAAAGCTTATAAATATCATATGGATACAATAAAAGATAAATACATGTAGTGCTAGTATTAATCCTATTATAGAAAAGATCAAAGGGATTATTGTTATAAAAATATTTTAACTTTTCAGTCTATAAAGATTCATGAATGTAGGATAGAATTGAAAATTATTAATGATAATAATGGAAAGGAAGTTGAAGCAAAGTTTAAAGCACATCATTCTAGTATGTATCCTAGTCTCAGATAAAAATGATTTAAATAAATTATCCAACTTTAATAATCATGATTAATTAGAGATTCTAATAGTCCTTAGGATTGTGAAGCCTTTTATGTGAATAAAATATTTGAACAAGTTAAAGGCAAAAAATATTGGTTGTAAATTATGTGCCTTTGAACATATATGTCATTCTAGTTCAACACCCCATTCCATTAAAGGATGAAATCTTACAGAGGATTAATGTACGTAAAGTTCATAGCAAGTTTGATTTTAAATCTAGTTTTTGGAAAATTCAAGTAACTAAAAAGGATAGATATCAGATAGTTTTTGTTTCTCTTTTTGGTCAGTTTGAATGGAATATTCTTCTTTTTGGGCTAAAAATTGCTCCTAGCATATTTTAAGAAATGATGAACAAAAATTTTACTCCTTGTTCAAAATTCATAATTATGTACATTGATGACATCTTAGTATTTTATAAATCTCCAAAGGATCACATAAGTCATCTTGATAAATTCTATTAGGTTGTATATGATAATGGATTAGTGCTTTTTGAAGAGAAGATTTATGTATTTAAGGATGAAATTAAATTCCTAGGTGTAACAATAAAGTCTGGTAAAGTTGCTATTCAAGATCATATCTTGAAAAATATTAAGAATTTTTTTATATTCTCAAAGATAAAAAGATGGTTAAAAGTTTCCTTGGTTGTGTTAATTATGTAGCTAGATATTACTATCATATTTCTCAAGATAAATTATTGTTGAATAAAAGATTGTCTAAAAATCCTCCTACATAGTCTAATGAAATGACTAGAGTTGTGCAAAGGATTAAGAAGAATTTTCAAAATTTACCTCCTTTATCATTACCTATAAATGGTTTTAAAAATATATAAATAGATGTTTTTGAAAACTTTTGGGATGCAATGCTCAAAGAGGAAATGGATGATGGAACATAAAAACCTTATATATTTACATCTCGAAGTTTTAAGTAGACACATAAAAATTATCACTCCAATCATAAATAAATATTAGCTATAATAGAGGCTATTCAAGACTTTATCTTTTTCATTAGATCTAAAAAAATTTGATTAGATCTAATTTGAATAATTCTATGAGTATTTTAAATTCTTTTGATAGTCTAAAAAAGGTGTTACTAGCAGCTTAACCAAGTGGGCCACATTTCCAACATATTTTGATTTCATAGTAGAACATATAGCTGGGAAAAAGAATTGTCTTAAATATTTTGCTTTTAGAGAAGCAAATCTAGAATATCAAGACATCATGATATTTATAGTCATAGACATCAAAGAAGAATAAGTTGTTGAAATTTTTTTGTTATTTGTATAAATTCCTCATTATCTTAGATAATTTCTTGATTCTGTTTTACCTCTAAAAGCTTATGATAATCCTGATGTGCACATATCTCCTAATCAAGTACAAAACATTTTTATTACTCTCAAGATACCTTTTAGAGTTAAATTTTAATTATTTTTTGTTCAAAATCATTAGGTCAATTTACATGCTAGTTTATTTCTTGCTCAACCAATTGTTGCCTTATGGAAATGGTTTACTATTTCACATCAAGCAGTCTTTCTACTAACACCTGCAAGTCATATTTTAGTATTACCTTCAGCACTTTAACTTTATGCTGACAATGGAGTTGATGAGAATAATTATTTTGGTGATGAAGACAACCATTACTCTTCATAGAGGGAATATGAATTTTAAAATGAGTGATATTACTACTTATGGGATCTATCTTTAGGCATGAACATGGGCATGTTATCCCTCTTTTAAATTTTGGTTGACCTCACCACTAACTAAAGGTGGTATGTTGTCAACTATGTTGATAGACTCTTTTTTTACGGTGTGTAGGGGACCCAGTTTCCCACTACTTTTATAAATTTTTGTTATGTCTATTGATCTAGCATCTTGTTTTCAACCATTGATCTCTTCTTTTCCATCTATAAATATAATATCCTCTTTATTTTACAACATAAATTTTGCTTGATATTAAGGTCTATGTCTTGTGAGTCTGAAAGTGTATGCTCTTTGCTTGCCTTTTTGGGATCTTAAAAATCAAAAGCTTTCTCTTAGGTTTTGAATATGTTTGTGATTTTTATTTAAGATCATGTACGACCAATTTTTTATATATATATGTTTGAGTGTATGTTGGTTATAATGGTACTAGAGCCAAGTTAAAATTTTAATGTAATTTCTAATTTATAAATCCTTATTGATATATCAATAAAATCCTTTGCATATTTTATTATCTATATTTGTCTCTTTTATTCTATCCAAAATTATATTATCTTTCTAAAAATAGTGAAGGTAATGATCCTTTAAATTCATGGATAGCTATGTGTTGTGGAATTATTTAGTAGCGACAATAAGAATAGGCAATGGACATGACTAACCAAATGACTATAGACATTATGGGTACTTTTGATGCTTTCAATCTTTTTGATATATCATTATGATCTTCATTTTTTGTTAATGAAATATCTATAGATATTGAATAATAAAATCCTATTTTTGACTGGAAATTACCGATGTTAAATGCCCATGAAGTCTATAATAAGTTATTTAAAATACAATGAAGTCTATAATAAGTTATCTCCTTTTTATCTTCTTGTTAAGACTACTATAAAAGTGTCTTAAAATCTCATAAAATTTAAATAGAATGATGATTATAAATATCACTTATATATCTTAGATGAAAAGGCTATTAAATAGTTAAAATCTCAGCATAAATATAAATTTATATATAGGTGTTGTAGTTATTGTTATCTTTCCCTTGTTTTATAGAGGTTTGAATGTAAGCATGATTAGGTGCATCCTATAAATAATCACCATACATCTTTTACTGCTTGTCTACAATACGCAATTCAAAGTGGCCTTCATGATGGTCCCATTTATACAACTATTTACCTTAACTATCTAGTTACTATACATGAGGAAGCCAACCTAAATAAGGTTCTTAAGTTGTTCATGCAAACCCATGGATTAGAAATGATCGAAGGATCCTATCCACTTTTTTTTTTCAATATCAATTGTATCAACTAATAAATACCTTACATCTTACTATTAATCATGGTCCCACTAATGGAAAAAACATGGTGTGCAGAGAAAATGAGCATAGTTAAATTATTTCAATAGAAACTATTTCCTTATCTGATCTAAAGGTCCCTAAGAAATGGGTAATTAATACATATTTTATTTAAAAACCTATAAATTCCTTATCCTATGCCACATCAATTAAATATTTTCTTGATAAATCCATCATTATATTTAATTCCCAAGCCTCTGGCCTTAAAGATCATCTACAAAGTCTACCCTCTACTAGTAGGTAATGTCTCTATCTTAGGAAGATACATGATCCTTAGATTGATTCATACTTTTGTACTGATTGTATGAATATAATCAATCATCTAAATACTTCTAGCATCTGGTTCATATGATTTTAAATTTCAACTTCACCAGACTTGATTGTCACACCTAAAATTTTAATTTTATCTTTGAATACAGACATCTTCTTTTCAAAAATTACTAAGCCATTCTCACATACAACATGATAAAATTTCTCAAGATGACTTATGTGATCCTTGGGAGATTTAAAAAATACTAATATGTCATCAATGTACATAATTATGAATTCTAAATAAAGAGAAAAAAAATTGTTCGTCATTTCTTGAAATATGTTAGGAGCAGTTTTTAATTGAAAAGGAAGAACATTTCATTCAAACTGACCAAAAGGAGTAACAAAAGTTGTCTTATATCTATCATTTTCATCTTCTTAAATTTCCCAAATATTGGATTTCAAATCAAACTTGCTATAAACTTTACTTCCATTTATCCTCTATAAGATTTCATCTTTTGATGGAATGGGGTGTTGAACTGGAATGACATATCTATTTAAAGGCACTAATTTACAACCAATATTTGTTTCCTCTAGCTTATTTAGATATTTTATTCACATAAAATGATTCATAAGCCCAAGGCCTATTAGAATCTCTAATTAATCCTTGTTCTTTAAGCTGGCTAATTTCTTTCAAGCATTCTTCTCTGAAACTGAGAGATATCCCAGAATGGTGTGCTTTAAACTTTGGTTTGACTTATGCTAATATTAAAATAAAATCATTTGAAAAGATCATAAAATTTAAATGGAATGATGATTATAAATATCACTTTTAGATATTAGATTAAAAATCTATTAAAAAGTTAAAATCTTAGCATAAATATAAAGGTTTTGCATATGGGTGATGTAGTTATTGGTGTCTTTCCCTTGTTTTATAGAGGTATAAATGTAAGAATGATTGGGTCCATACTATATAATCACCATACATCCTTTACTACTTTAATACAAGCTTAAATTCAAATTGGTCTTCATGATGCTCATGTTTATATAACTATTTACCCTAACTATCTAATTTTTATACATGAGGAATCCAACCTAAATAAGTTTCTTTAGTTATTCCTACAAACCCATGGATTAGAAAAGATTGAAGGATCCTATCTGCTTGATTTTTAGTATCAAGTAATGTATCATCTAACAAATACCATACATCCTACTATTAAAGATGGTCCCATCGATGGTAAAAGTGTGGTGTGTAGAATAAATGAGCATAGTTAAATTATTCCAATAGAAACTATTTCCTAGTATGATCTAAAGGTCCCTAAGAAATGGATAATTGATACAAATTTTATTCAAAAACCTATAAATTCCTTGTATTATGACACATCAGTTAAATACTTGCCTAGTAAATCCATCATTAGATTTGATTCCCAAGCATGTGGCCAAAAAGATCATCTATACAGTCTACCCTCTACTAGTAAGGAATGTCTCCATCTCAAGAAGATACATGATCCTTAGATTGATTCATACTTATGTACTAATTTTAACAATATAATCAATCATCCAAATCCTTCCTAGCATCCATATGATCAAAAAATATTCTTCTATTAAAAAATTACTTGAAAATAATAAAAGGCTTTTGGCAAAAACAAAATTTATCTAGATGGAAGGAACTTCTGAAAGAGAGAAAGAAGAAGAACAAGGTTTTATTTGGAAAAATCTTTTAGGAGATGAATCCTATACTGAAAAAGTATTCCTTAAAATTTTTGATTTTAATCAATACTCTCTTGATGGAAAGTATAGAGCTTAAATGTATTATTTGAGATCCACTAACAAAAGCCTTGCTCAGTTCTATGAGGTTGAATTGATGAATTGAAATAACCTAATGACTAAATGTCTAAAAAACAAGGTCTCTAAAATACAAGATAGTCTGTCTCAAGTTTCAAAACTGTTGAAGAGCATAGACTTGTATCAAAAGGGATAAATTACTCAATCTATTGGTAATCTTCATAGTTTATCTACAAATAATTATATTAAATAATCAAAAGGATGATATTATTGATTCCTAAAGTAATGTAATAATTAAATAATAGATTCAGATAATTACTCAAGTTAGTAATATTAGCATTGGATTAAGTCAACAAACTTTTAAGATTGATCACTCCATCAAAGTATAAGCCAGTTATCTTTAGAATCTGACAACCTAGTAAAAGAAGTTCTAAATCAAAATCCTAAGGTGTCTATCATCTTTGAAATTTTAATAACTCTAAATGGATCTAAACAACATATCAAGTAGCTTGAATCTACTTAAAATCCTATTGTAATTGTCCATAATGATGATTATAACAAAAATAATGAGACGTGGAAAGATGGGATTAAGATCCAAAGAGAACCATTTAAAAATACAAAATCCAAGAGTCTACCTAATATAAAAAGATCTTTGGATAAGGTATTCTAGGTGGGTATGGCAAAGATATAAGCCCAATAAGTGTAATCATATTTTATGAATCCATAGTCTAGCTCATCTTCTAGACCTCCTTTGGATTCCCAAATTAGGAGATTAAACTTACAACCATTTTTCTATAAATTCAACTATGAGCCTCTTGAAAGAAGCAAATAAATGATTCATGTTATGTTAGCATGGTCTCACAATCAGATATGGACTAAGAAAGGATCCAATGTTGGTTACCCACTAGATTGATAATGGTTTCTTAGGAAATGTTAAATAATGGTGGGATGCTACTGGTGAATACTATCATAATGGTATATATGCATATGATCATCTAGTTACAAATTTGCATAGTTCACTAATTTCAAAATTTATTGGTACTATAGACAATGAAAAAGAAGCTAAAAAATCCAAGTTTATGGAGTCAAAACTACATGACATGATTAGTTTGGATGAATATATGTGTTATATGTATAATCTATTTTATAATCCTAGTGAAATTGTCAATCTTGCATATAAGCTTAAATACATTGAGTCTTTTCCTAAATACTTTGCCAATAAGTATAAATCTACAATGGGCTAGAATTTCCTTTGGAAGGATGAATTAAAATATTAGAATTATCAATGCCCATTTATGTGTTGATAGGAAAAATCATAAGGAAACTCTTAAGTTTCATAAGCAAATTGGTGCTAAGTTTTGTAATGAACTGGATGATCAGTTTGGTTGTAGAGATGCATATAAATATAGACATTATAGAGTAAAGAAAAAGGATTATTCATGTAAATGTACTCCATAGAGATATGTCCAATCAGAAAAATAATAAAAACCTAGATATAAATCTAGAAAAAAGAAATTTATTCCTAAAAGGATTTTTAGGAAAAGAAAACACATTTATCAACATAAACTTGTTAAGTGTTTTTTGTTCCAAGGAGATTAATATACTAATAAATGTCCTAACTAAAGAAAATAATCTAAGAAAGTGAATTTATTAGCTAGTCATGATCTCAATGAAGATGAATATATTTTAATTTTAGATGAAGAAGTGCTTTATGAATTTAATATTATTTGGAGTTCATAAGAAGAATCAAATAAATATGAATTTTGACAGTAATGAGTTAGAATTAGAATCCATATATTATGATTTATAAATTGGTCTTCAAATTCACATGATTTCCACTTCATTCCCTAATGCACTTACTTTATCTCAGTAAATTACATATCTTAGAGATAAATTTGCACAAATTCTAGTTTTAATGATTTCATAATATATAACATATTCATAAATATATATCAAACAATTTTTTTGGTAACACAAAGAGGATATTTTATTTATAGATGTAAAATAAGAGATCGATGGTTGACAAAAAGATGCTAGATTAATAGACATAACAAAAAGTTACAAAAGTAGTGGGAAACTAGGTCCACTACATACTGCCAAATAAAAAGTTTGTCAACATGGTGGACAACATACCACCTTTAGTTAGTGGTGAGTTCTACCAAAATTAAAAAAGGTATAATGTGTCCATGTTCATGCCTACAAATAGACCCTGTAAGTAGTCATATCACTTATTTGAAAATTCATATTCCCCTATGGATACTAATGGTGGTCTTCATCATCAAAATAATTATTCTCATTAACTCCATTGTTAGTATCAATATAAAGGTTAGAAGGTACTCAAATAATGTGACCTATAGGTGTCGATGGAAATATTGCTTAATGTGAAATAGTAAATTATTTCCATAAGGCAACAATGAATTAAGCAGGAAACAACTAGCATGTAAATTGAATTAATGATTTTGAATAGAAAATAATTCAAATTAACTCTAAAAGGTATCTGAAGAGCAATAAAAAAAATTGTACTTCATCAAGATTTATATGCACATCAAAATTATCATAAGCTTTTAGAGGTAAAACATAATCAATAAATTCTTCGAGATAATCAATAATTTATATAGAAAACTAGAAAAATCAATAGCTAGAATATAATTAGGTCAAAAATTAGACCACTAAATCAAGAATTCAAATCCATGTCTAAGAATAAAATTATTAAATGGATTATTAATTCCAGTGAGTCTAGGATTATCTAATTCTTTATACAATATTATGACAAATGCCCATATTTTACCATCTAGTTCTTTATGTTGAGATGTCCATCCAAGATGAGTATTATTCAAATCAACTGAAGCATCATATGTTCTTCTAATTAAAGTATTAATTTCATGATTTATTTGATTTTTCATAGATGAAATAGATCTCCATATATTCTCATGAAATTATTCTCTAAATTTTGTGACCTATATGTTCTACTGTGAAATCAAAATTTTCTATAAATGTGGCCCACCTAGTTAACCTACTAGCAACATCTTTTTTATATTTTTAGAAGAATTTAAGATACTCATAAAATTATTAAAATCGGATCTAATTAGAAATTTTTTAGATCTAATGAAAATAGTAAAAGCTTGAATAGCCTTTATTTCATCTAATATTTCTTTATGAGTGGAGTGGTAATTCTTTTATGCCTAATTAAAACTTTTAGATGCAAATCTACAAGGTTTTCATATTCCATCATCCATTTTCTCTTTGAGCACTGCACCCCAAAAGTTTTAAGAAGCATCTATATCTATAATTTTAAAACCATTTATAGTTAATGATAAAGGATTTAAATTATGAAAATTATATTTAATCATTTACATATCTCTATTCATTTCTTCAAACCATGTAGGACGATTTTTAGACAATCTTTTATTTAGCAATGATTTGTACTAAGCAATATTGTAGTAATATCCAGCTACATAATTAACTCAACCAAGGAACCTTTGAATCATCTTTGAGAATATCAAAAAAAATTATTAATATTTTTAAATATATGATCTTGAAAATAAAATTCTCAAAATTTGATTATCACACCTAAGAATTCAACTTCATCCTTGAATACAGACTTCTTCTTTTCTAGAAGTACTAAACCATTCTTATATACAACCTAGTAGAATTTCTTAAGATGACTTATGTGATCCTTGGGAGATTTAGAAAATACTAAGATGTCATCAATGTATAAAATTATGAATTCTTAATAAGGAACAAAAAATTGTTCATCATTTCTTGAAATATGCAAGGATAAGCTTTTAACCCAAAAGGAAGAACATTCCATTCAAACTAACCAAAAGGAGTAACAAAAATTTTATTATCCCTATCCTTTTCAACTACTTAAATTTTCCAAAAAATAGATTTAAAATTAAACTTTTTTAAACTTTACTTCCATTAATCCTCTGTAAGATTTCATCTTTTGAAGGAATGGGGTGTTGAACTAGAATGACATATCTATTCAAAGGCACATAATTTACAACCAATATTTTTTTGTCTCTAAATTATTCAAATATTTTATTCACATAAAAGGCTTCACAATCCCAAGGACTATTATAATTTCTAATTAATTTGTGTTCTTTAAGCTAGCTAATTTCTTTTAAAAATTCTTCTTTGAGACTGGAAGACATACCAGAATGATGTGCTTTAAACTTTGGTTCAACTTCCTTTCCATTATAATATTTAATAATTTTCAATTATATCCTACATTCATGATTTTTTATAGAATAAAAACCGAAAGTATTTTCATAATAACAATTCCTTTTTATCTTTTCCATAATATGATCAATACTAGCACTGCACATATTTATATTTTATTGTATCCATCTGGTATGTATAGGCTTTTTTGGTTTTTCTCTAAGAGGTATTTTATATTCATATTTAGATTTATTAAAAATATAATACTTATTATCCAAAATTATTTCATGAGGATGAATTATCACAAATAAAAACTTAACAAATTATTTGAACCTATCATCATATCATAAGATGGAATTTCATGTTAAACAACTTTGAACTAGTAAATAGAATCATCAAACTATACTAGAATCATTGTAGATAATTTTTAAATAACTATTTTATTATTAATGTTATCTTATGAAAATCAGGTTGTCACATATTAGAAGGAATAGCATGAAATCTGACTAAAGAAATATCTGCTCGAGTATTTAATAGAACATCCAGACTATAAGGTTTAAAACCTTGCCACTTAATATGTATTTCAAAAATATGGTTATTTGTGAAATGATTTATTATATGAAGTATTTGAGATGTTTCCCCTTCCCCAAAATTAAATTCTATCTCATTAGTAGCATTAACAATTTTTTTCTCAAATAATTATTCATCTTCATCAACTAGGGCTTCCTCTTTATAAAGATTTTCTAATTCATTCTAGGCTTTGGCTAATAATATCTTAAGATGATGTATTATTTTCTTACATTAAAATAATATAGAATAATTGGTAGGTTTTTATGCTTCTATTTGAGAGGGAAGATGAATTTTAGAATAAAATTCTTGGGAAAAAAAATTATGTGTTTTTTCTATAAGAACTACTCTCTACCTTTTTTCATGTGCAAGTTGCATAGTGTATTTTGGTTCTAAGCAAGAAATTTATTGTTGAAGAGACATTATTTTAGAAATCATATAAACTAGATTTTGTGAAAATTTATCTCTAAGATGTGCAATTTTTTGAGATATATTAAGTGCATCAGCGAATGAAGTGGAAATCATGTGAATTTAAAAACCAGTTTCTAAATCATAATCTGAGGATTTTGATTTTGAATCACTACTACCAAAATTCATATTTATTTTATTTTTTTACTCTTCTTATTTTAAATCTCAAATAATATTAGATTCATAAATCACTTATTCATCTGAAATTAAAATATATTCATCTTCATTGAGATCATGACTAGCTAATAAATTCACTTTCTTCGATTCATTTATTTTGTTAGGACATTTGTTAGTATAGTGATCTCCTTGGCACCAAAAAAACTTAACAAGTTTATTTTGATAACCATGTTTTATTTTCCTAAAAAACATTTTAGGAATAAATTTCTTCTTTCTAGACTTATATCTAGGTTTCCATTATTTTTCTAACTAGACATATCTCTATGGAGTACATTTATATGAATAATATTTTTTCTTTGTTCTATATTGTCTATATTTATATGCATCCATACAACCAAACTAATCATCTAGTTTATTTCATAGCTTAACACCAATTTTCTTATGAAACTTAAGATTTTCCTTATGCTTTTATCAATCATCACATAGTTGGGCATTGACAACTCTAATATTTTGATTTATCCTTCCAAAGGACATTCTAGCTAATTGATCACCCATTTTAGATTTATACTTATTGGAAAAGTATTCAGGAAAAGGCTTGATGTATCTAAGTTGATATGCAGGATTGAAAATTCCAATATAATTATAAAATAGATTTTCTATATATCACATATATTCATCCAATCTACTCATGTCACATAGTTATGCTTTCATAACTTAGATTTGTAAGCTTCTTTTTCATTGTCTATAGTACCAACAAATTTTGAAAGTAGTGAGCTACACAAAGTTACAACTAGTTGATCATGTGCATAGATACCATTATGATAGTCTTCACCAGTCATCCCACCATTCTTTAATATTTCCTAAGAAACCATTAGCAATATTTTTGGGTAACTAATATTGAATCCTTTCTTAGTCCATATATCTGAGTGTAATCCCATACTAAAATAATATGAATCATTTCTTTTCTTCTTTAAATAGGCTCATAGTTAAATTTCCATAAAAATGGTTGTAAGTTTAATGTCCTAATTTGAGAATCCAAAGGAGGTCAAGAAGATGAGATAGCTTCTAGATTCATAAAATATGATTTCACTTATTGGGGTTTTATCTTTGGCATATATACTTAAAATACCTTATCCAAAGATGTTTCTATATCAAGCATACTCTTTGCCTTTTTTTTTCTTGAATGATTTACTTTGCATCTTAATCGCATCTTTCCATGTCTCCTTACTTTTGGTATAATCTTCACTGTGGATAATTATAATAGGCTCTTGAGTAGATTCAAGATGTTTGGTATGTTTTCATATCCCTTTAGAGTTTCTAAGATTTCAAAGATGAAAGAGACCTTAGGAACTTGATTTAGAACTTATCTTATTAGGCTATCAAATTTTGAAGATAATTGGCTTCTACTTTACTAGATTTGATCAAGACTAAAAGTTTTTTGACTTAATATAATTCTAATATTAATGACTTGGGTATTTTTCTCACTCTATTATTTAATTATGGCATTACTTTCAGAATTGAGAATATCAACCTTTTATATTGTTTTAGTAGAATTATTTGTAGACAAACTATGAAGATTACCAATAACTTGGGCAATTTTTCCCTTTTGATACAAGTCTATGCTCTTTAGTAGTTTTGAAACTTGAGACAAATTGTCTTGTATTTTAGAGACCTTGTTATTCAAACATTTAGTTTCCAAGTTTTTCCAATTCATCAATTTAACCTCAGAGGACTAATCAATACTCTTATCAGTGGATATAAAATAATACATTTGAGCTCTATGATTTCCATCAAGAGAGTATTGATTGAAATCAAAACTTTTAAGGAATCCTTTTTCAGTATAAGATTCATCTCCTAAAGGATTTTTCAAAACATGACCTCGTTATTCTTCTTTCTCTTTTCTGAAAATTCCTTCCATCTGGATAACTTTTGTTTTTGCCAAAAGTCTTTTATTTTTTTCAAGTAATTTTTCAATATAATAATATTTTTTGACCATATGGATGCTAGAAGGATTTGGATGATTGATTATCTTATTATAATCAGTACATAATTATGAATCAATCTAAGGATCATGTATCTTCATGAGTTGGAGACATTGCCTACTAGTAGAGGGTACACTCTGTAGATGATATTTTAGGATAGAAGCTTGGAAATCAACTATAATGATAATTTTATCAAGAAAATCTTTAACTTATGTGGCATAGGACAAAGACTTTATAAGTTTTTTGAATAAAATATGTATCAATTATCCATTTCTTAGGGACTTTTAGTTCAAACTAAGAAATAGTTTTTGTTAGAACATTTTAAATGTGCTCATTTTATTTACATGCCATACTTTTGCCATCAGTAGGGCCATGTTTAATGGCAGGATGAAGGGTATTTTTTATATGATACATGACTTGATACTAAACAACAAGAGGATAGGATCCTTCAATCATTTCTAATCCATGGGTTTGGAGGAATAGTTTAAGATCGTTATTTAGGTTGGCTTTCTCATGTATAAAAATTAGATAGATAGGGTAAATAGTTGTATAAATGGGACCATAATGAAGTCTAGTTTGAATTCTAGCTTGTAGACAAATAATAAAGTATGTATGTAGATTATCTAGGATGCACCCAATCATGCTTATATTCAAACCTCTATGGAATATGGGAAAGACAACAATATACTAATATTTTAATTTTTTATTAGACTTTTCATATAATATCTACAATTAATATAAGCATCATTATGTTTAACTTTGATTATAGTTTTAGACATTTTTATAGTAGTCTTGGCAAGAAGATGAAAAAGAGATAACTTATCATAGACTTCATTAGCTTTTAACATAGGTAGTTTCCATTCAAGAATAGGATTTTCTTCTTAAATATCTATAGAATTTTCATTAATAGAAAATAAAGATAATAAAAATATATCAGAAAGATTACAAGCATCAAAAGTACATGTAATGTTTGCAGTCAACAGGTTAGTGATGTCCATTGCTTGTTCTTATCATCGCTACTAAATAGATCCATAACACACGGCTATTCACACCTTTAAAGGATCATTCCCTTCACTATTTTCATAAATAAAATATAATTTTGTCAAAAAAATAAATATAAATATAGATAATAAATTATGCAAAGGATATTATTGATATATCAATAAGGATGTATAGACTAGAAATTACACTAGACTTTTAACATAAAAGAAAGATCCTAACAATATATCAGAAATATTTCAAGCATAAAAATATATTAGAAAGACTTCATAATAATAAATTTGTATATAATAATGTATCTTTAACAACAAATTTTTGCATTAGAATACAAATACACTATGCAACTTGCAAATAATAAAATGCAGAGAGCAGTTCTAAAAGAAAAAACACATAAGAGTTTTCCTGAGAATTTTCTTATAAAATGCCTCTTCTCTCTCAAATAGAAGAATCATACCAGCCTGACACTTATGTCAGATCAATTTTGCATAAGAAAATAATACATCAACTTTAGATAATCTTAGCCAAATCCCATAATGAATTATAAATTCTTCTTAAAGAGGAAGCCTTAGTTGATGAAGATGAACAATTATTTTAGCAAGAACTTGTTAATGCCACTAATGAAATAGAATCTCATTTTGAGGAATGAGAAACCTCTCAAATGGAAACATCTTATATACATCAGATATCATCTCATTTCACAAATAACCCTATTTGTGAAATATAGATTATGTGGGAAGGTTTTAAACCTTACAATTTGGATGTTTTATTAGATATTAGTGTAGATATTTCTTCCTTATGATATGTGGTAACCTAATTTGCATAAGTTAAAATTTAATACTAAAATCGTTATTTTATAATTATCTACAATGGTTCTAGTATAATTTGGTGATTTTATTTACAAATTCAAAGTTATTGGACATGAAATGACATCTTATGATATGATGATAGGTTCAAATAATTTGTCAAGTTTTTATCCTATGATAATTCAGCCTTATGAAATAATTTTGGCTAAAAAGTGTCCCTTATATAATAAATATAAATATGAATGTATAATACCTTTCAGATGAATGCTAAAAAATATTGTAAATACAAGATGGATACAATAGAAGATAAATATGTGTTGTGCTAGTATTGGCCCTATTATAGAAAAGATAAAAAGGGATTGTTGTTCTAAAAATCCTTTAGATTTTTAGTCTATAAAGACTAATGAATGTAGGATAAAATTTAAAATTATTAAAGATAATAATGGAGAGGAAGTCAAACCAAAGTTTAAAGCACATCATTTTATTATGTCTCCTAGTCTCAGAGAAGAATGTTTTAAATAATTTAGCTAGCTTAAAGAACAAGGATTAATTAGAGATTTTAATAGTCCTTGAACTTGTGAAGCCTTTTATGTGAATAATAGATATGAAAATTTTAGAATAAAAAAATATTGGTTGTAAATTATGTGCCTTTGAACATATATGTCATTCCAGTTCAACACCCCATTCCATAAAAAGATGAAATCTTATAAAGGATTTATGGAAGTAAATTTTATAACAAGTTTGATTTGAAATTTGGTTTTTGGAAAATTCAAGTTGATAAAAAGGATAAGTATAAGATATATTTTGTTAATTCTTTTGGTTAGTTTGAATGGAATATTTTTCCTTTTAAGTTAAAAACCACTCCTAGCATATTTCAAGAAAGGATGGAAAAAAAACTTTGCTCCTTATTTATAATTCATAATTGTGTACATTGATGACATCTTAGTATTTTCTAAATCTCCCAAGGATCACATAAGTCATATTGATAAATTATATCAAGTTGTATAAGAGAATGGCTTAGATCTTTCTGAAAAGATATCTATATTCAAGGATGAAATTAAATTCTAGGTGTGACAATCAAGTCTAGTGAAGTTTCTATTCAAGATCATATTTTTAAAAATATTTTCCCAATATTCTCAAAGATAAAAAGATACTTTAAATGTTCTTTGGTTGTGTTAATTACGTGGCTAGATATTAATACAATATTACTCAGGATAGATTATTACTAAATAAAAGATTGCCTAAAAATCCTCCTACATGGTCTGATAAAATGACAAGAGTTTTACAAAGGATTAATTAAAATTATCAAAATTTACCTCCTTTTATCATTCCCTAGAAATTATTTTACAATTATATAAATAGATGCTTTTTAAAAAAATTGGGGTACAGTGCTCATAAAAAAATGGATAATATAAGATAAAAACCTTGTAGATTTGCATCTAGAAATTTTAAGTAGGCACATAAGAATTATCACTCCACTCATAAAGAAATATTAGATTTAATAATTTTTATTCAAGATTTTATTTTTTTCATTAGATTTGAAAAAAAATTGATTAGACCTAATTTGAATAATTATATGATTATCTTAAATTCTTTTGATAATCTAAAAAAGGGTGTTGCTTGAAAGTTAACTAGGTGGGTCACATTTCTAGTAGATTTTGATTTCAAAGTAGACATATAGCTATGAAAAAGAATTATTTTGTAGATTTTTCTTCTAGAGAAGTAAATCTATAATATCAAACCATCATGAGATTTATTTTCATAGAAGTCAGAGAAGAATTTCATGAGCATATATGGAAATCTATTCCATCTATGGCAAATCAACTAAATCATGAAATTAATACTTTAATCAAAAGATCATGTGATGCTTTAGCTAATTTTAATAATACTCATCTTGGATGGACATCTTAATATCAATTACTAATTAGTAAAATATGGGCATCTGTCATAATGTTGTATAAAGAATTAGGTAATACTAGACTCACTAGAATTAATAATCTATTTAATAATTTTATTCTAAGACATGGATTTGAATTCTTGATCCAGTGGTCTAATTTCTGGCCTAACTATAATCTAGATATTGAAAAATTTTGGTTGTCTAAAAAAATTATGATTATCTCAGGTAATTTCTTGATTATGTTTTACCTATAAAAGCTTCTAATAACCCTGATGTGCACATATCTCTTGATCAAGTACAAAAAAAAAGTATTGCTTTTAGGATACCTTTTAGAGTTAAATTTTAATTATTTTCTATTCAAAATTATTAGGTCAATTTACATGTCATTTTTTTTCTTGCTTAACCAATTGTTGCCTTATAAAAATGGTTTACTATTTCAAATTAAGCTGTCTTTCCAACAACACCTTCAAATCACATTATTTTAGTACCTTCAACCCTCTATCTTGATGATGACAATGTAATTGATGAAAATAATCATTTTGATGATGAAGATAAACATTAATCTTCACAAGGGGAATATGAATTTTCATACGAGTGATATGAATACTTATGGGGTCTATCTGTAGGCATTAACATGGGTACATTATCCCTCTTTTACTTTTGGTAGACATCACCACTAATTAAAGGAGGTATGTTGATATACTTTTTACTTGGTGATGCATAGTGGACCCAATTTCCCATTATGTTTGTAATTTTTTGTTATCTTCATTGATCTAAAATCTTCTTGTCAACCATTGATCTCTTATTTTCCACCTGAAAATAAAAAATCCTCTTCATGTTAAATCACAAGTTTTTTTTTGAGATCCAAGTCTATGTATAGTGAGTATTAAAGTGTATACTCTTTGCTTTACCTTTTGGGATCCTATAAATCAAAATATTTCTCTTAGGTTTTGAATATGTTTGTGAAATTTTATATAATATCATGTACCATCAAGATTTTTTGATATATGTTTGAGTGTATGGTGTTCATAATGGTATTTTATCCAAGTTAAAATTTATATATAATTTATAGTCTATAAATCCTTATTTAAATATCAATAAAATCCTTTGCATCTTTTATTATATGTATTTATCTATATTATTCTATCCAAAATTCTGTTATATTTTTAAAAATAGTGAAGGGAATGATCCTTTAAAGGTGTGGATAGTTATGTGTTTTAGATCTATTTAGTAGTGACAATAAGAAGAGGGAATGGACATGAGTAACTAGATTTTATACATTACAGGTATTTAAAGTTTCTTTCAATATTTTTGATATATCATTATGATCTTTCTTTTTTATTAACAAAACATCTATAGATATTGAAGAATAAAATTTTATTCCTGAATGGAAATTACATGTGTTAAAATCAAATGAAGTCTATGATAAGTTATCTCCTTTCCATATTCTTATTAAGACTAATATAAAAGTGTATGAAAATCTCATAAAAGTTAAATAGAATTATAATTATAAATATCACTTGCATATCTTTGATGAAAAGGCTATTAAAAATCTAAAATATAAATTTTGGCATATAAGTGTTTTAGTTATTGGTGTCTTTCCCTTGTTCTGTAGAGGTCTAAATGTAAACATGATTGAGTGTGTCCTAGATAATCACCATACATCCTTTACTCTTTGTCTACAAGCTATAATTCAAACTAGCCTTCATGCTAGTCTCATATATAAAACTATTTACCATAATTATCTAGTTTGTATACATAAGTAAGCCAACCTAAATAAGGTTCTTAAGTTATTCATGTAAACCCATGGATTATAAATGATAGAAGGATCATATTTGCTTGTTATTTAGTATCAAGTCATGTATCATCTAAAAAATACCTTACATCCTACTATTAGACATGGTCCTATTAATATCAAAAGTTTAGTGTGCAGAGCAAATGAGCACAATCAAATTATTCTAGCATAAACTATTTCTTGGTATGATATGAATTTCTCTAATAGAAGGACAATTGATACATATTTTATTTAAAACCTAGAAAGTCATTGTCCTATTCCACATCAATTAAAGACTTGCTTGATAAAACCATCATTAGATTTTATTTCTAAGCCTCTAGCTTGAAATATCATTTACAGAGTCTACCTTCTACTAGTAGGTAATGTCTCCAACTAAGGAAGATACATGATCCTCATATTGTTTCATACGTATGTACTGATTATTAGAAGATAATAAATCATCCAAATCCTTATAGCATCCATATGATCAAAAAATATTCTTCTATTGAAAAATTACTTGAAAATAATAAATGGCTTTTGTCAAAATCAAAACTTATCTAGATGGAAGGAACTTATCTAAAAGAGAAAGAATAACAAGGTCATGTTTGGAAAACAACTTTAGGAGATGAATCCCATACTAAAAAATGATTATATAAAAGTTCTTATTTTAATCAATACTCTCTTGATGGAAACTATAGATCTCAAATGTATTATTTGAGATCCACTGATAAGAGTCTTAATCAGTCCTCTGAGGTTAAATTGATGAATTAGAACAACCTAGAAACTAAATGTCTAAACAACAAGCTATCTAAAATACAATATTGTCTCAAGTTTTAAAATTGTTGAAGAGCATAGACTTGTATCAAAATGGATAAATTGATCAAGCTATTGGTAATCTTCATAGTTTGTCTAAAAATCATTGTGCTCAAATAATACAAAAGATTGATATTCTTGATTCCCAAATTAATTCCATAATTAAAAAATAGATTGAGATAAGTAGTCAAGTCAGTAATATTCACATTGGATTAAGTTAATAAACTTCAAATATTTATCAAATAGAACAAAGTATAAGCTAGTTATATTTAGAATCTAATAGCCTAGTAAGATAAGTTATACATCAAGATCTTAAGGTCTCCATCATCCCTAAAATTTTAGAAACTCTAAAGGTATATTAACAACATACCAATAAACCTAAATATACTCAAGAGCCTAATGTAATTATCCACAATGAATATTATACCAAAAGTAATGAGACATGGCAAGATGTGATTAAGCTCCAAAGAGAATCATTCAAAAATAAAAAATCCAAGAGTCTGCCTGATATAAAAATATCTTTTGATAAGGTATTCTAAGTAGATATGGCAAAGATAGAACCCTAAGAAGTGGAATTATATTTTATGAATCTAGAAGCTAGCTCATCCTCTAGACCTCTTTTATATTCTAAAATTAGGACACTAAACTTACAACCATATTTATGAAAATTCAACTATGAGCCTCCTTAAAGAAGAAAATAAATTATTCATGTTATGTTAGCATGGGCTCACAATCAGATATATGGATGAAGAAAGGATCCAATGTCAATTTCACAACATTTGCTAATGGTTTAATAGGAAATATGAAATAATGGTGGGATGTTATTGGTGAAGACTATCATAATGTTATCTATGCACATGATTAGCCAGTTGCAACTTTATGTAGTTCACTACTTTAAAAATTTGTTGGTACTATAGATAATGAAAAAGAATCTAACAAGTCCAAGGTTATGAAAGTATAACTATGTGACATGAGTAGATTGGATGAATATATGTGCTATATGGAAAATTTATTTTGTAATTCTAGTGAAATTTTCAATACTACATATAAGTTTAGATACATTGAGTCTTTTCTTGAATACTTTGCCAATAAGTATAAATCTTCAATGGGTGATCAGTTATCTAGAATGTCCTTTGGAAGGACAAATCAAAATATTAAATTTTTTAATGCCTAATTATGTGTTGATAGGAAAAAACATTAGGAAACTCTTAAGTTTCATAATCAAATTAATGTTAAGTTTTATAATGAACTAGATGATCAGTTTGGTTATATGGATGCATATAAATATAGATAGTATAGAATAAATAAAAAAGATTATTCATGTAAATGTACTCCATAGAGATATGTCCAGTCAAAAAAATGATGAAAACCTACATATAAATCTAGAAATAATAAATTTATTCCTAAAAGTATTTTTTGGAAAAGAAAACATGATTATCAAAAGAAACTTGTTAAGTGTTTTTTATGCCAAGGAGATCACTATGCTAAAAAATGTCCTAAAAAATAAAGGAATCTAAGAAAATTAATTTCTTATCTAGTCATGATCTCAATGAAGATGAATATATTTTAATTTTAGATAAAGAAGTGCTTTATGAAACTGATATTGTTTGAGATTAAGGAAAAAAAGAATTTTGTTAGTAATGAGTTAGAATCAAAATCTTTAGATTATGATTCATAAATTGGTTTTTAAAATCACATGATTTCCACTCCATTCCCTCATGCACTTACTTTATCTTAGAAAATTGCATATCTTAGATATAAATTTGCATATACTCTAGTCTATATGATTTTAGTCAAATTATTCCATCAAAAACTATTTATTGGTCTAATCTAAAGGTCCCTAAAAAATGGATAATTGATACAAATTTTATTTAATAACCTAAAAAGTATTTATCCTATTCCACATTAGTTAGATAATTTCCTAATAAATCCATCATTAGATTTGATTACCATGCTTCTAGCCTAAAAGATCATCTATAGAGACTACCCTCTACTAGTAGGTACTATCTCCATCTCAAGAAGATACCTGATCCTCAGATTGATTCATACATCTATACTTATTATCAGAAGATAATCAATCATTTAAATCCTTTTATCATCCATATAATCAAAAAAAATTCTTCTTTTAAAAAATTACTTTAAAATAATAAAATGCTTTTAGCAAAAGTAGAAGTTTTTTAGATGGAAGGAACTTATGAAAAAGAGAAAGAATAAGAACAAGGTTATGTTTGGAAAAATCCTTTAGAAGATGAATCCTATACTAAAAAAGGATTCGCTAAAAGTTATAATTTTAATCAATTCTCTCCTAATGGAAAGTATAGATCTTAAATTTATTATTTGAGATCTACTGATAAGAGTCTTGATTAGTCATTTGAGGTTAAATTGATGAATTACAACAATTTGGCAACTAAATGTCTAAATAACAAGGTCTCTAAAATACAAGATAGTCTATCTCAAGTTTTAAAACTATTGAAGAGCATAGATGTAGTCATTTAAAAATTTAAAATTGGTAACTTGAGTGTGGATAATGACACCCAACCCATAAGTCCCTCTTGCTTGCTTTCATGACCCTCATAGGCATCTTTTCATTAAATCTTAGTCATTTATGGCCTTCTAGACCTGATCCCATCTCAACTAGACTACTCTTTTCATGAAAAATCTATCCCCTAAGTCCCTTTAGCTTAGGACTATAGTTCCTAACTTATACTATAGCATTGGGCCCTCTAGTGTCTGCTTTTAGTGCTCCTATCCAAGTGCATTTTTACCTCCAATGGTTAGTTCTTTTTGGTTCTTATCCCTCTTCTTATCAACCTAATGTGAGCACATTTATCCCATGACCAATAGATCCTTATAAAATCCCATTCAAAGTTCATTTGAAGAGGGTTGGTAAATATCACTAAGCAAGAAAGAATACAAGCAAAACTACGTAGGAAATTTTCCCTATTCTCTGCATATAGCCAACCAATACTATTATAATCTTATTCAAATATTTACACTAATTCCTAGCCACCTCAAGCACACTCAATTTTAGAATTTTCATCTTCATACACATAATTTCTCAAAGGACATCCAGTGGGAGAACTACATATGGCTTGATCCCTCTTCAAAGTATTGGTATGTAGACAGCATGCCCACATAAAGTGTATGAATACATATTTAGTGCATCTTACACACACTAACCCCTCCCTCTTCCTAAAATTTTTTTAAAGTATAATCGAGTCTAGGGTTTGAATACTAAATCAGTTCTACAAAGAGTTCCATCGATATCTAACAATCAAAATTTTATAAGAAGACTCACACAGACATAGCAAACAAAAATTAGAAAGCTCAAGTCTCTTGAAAAATAGTGGTAGAAGAGGAATATAGAGCCAAAACCTAGGGTGTCCTGTTTTATTGATCCTCTAAAATCATAAAAAAAAAGTCCAAAACTTGATTTATGATAGTGTCCCAGTCCTGCACAGGGAATTCAAACCCTACAACAGTTGTCTCAGTTAGTTTCTAGCTAAGTCTTATTTTCTCTCCCTTATTATTATTTTTAGAAATGTCTAAATTATAGTCAAATTATTACAAATTAGTAGCCTAATTATTTCATATTTATTTACTAATTTCATATTCCAAATTTTAACTAAATTAGGAATAATACATTAATATTCCCAAAAAAGTTAAATTATTTGAACCTGACTTACTTTGTTTATGCATAAAAACCCTAAAAACCCTAGGGTAAAATACTATTAGTTTTTACTATATTTTTTTATTTTTTAACTACATAATAAAATCAAAAATTAGCATTAAATTTTAGAATTCCTTAGGAATTTTAAAATAATTTTATTTCAAACCCTAGTTGCCCATACTAGATCCCAGTATTTTTCCTATAATTTTTTAATTTTTTACTTACATATTTAAATCAAAAATTTGCATCAAATTTTTAAAATTCCATAGTAATTTCAAAATTTTATTTTCTCCAAAACCCTAGTTGCATACACTAGGTCCTTTCCAATCTAGAATTTTCTAATAGTTTTTTGATTTTTTTACTTGCATAATAAAATCAAAAATTTGCATCAAATTTTAAAATTCCTTAGTAATTTTAAAATATTTTCATTCAAAACCCTAGTTGCATGTAATATATCCTATTCACTACTTGAGGTATCACCTTACATTTAAAATTAGATTTCAAAAATGGATCTCACTTATTTACAAATATTTTTTGCATTTTTAGCAAATAATAAAGAGACCATACTTGGTCCTATCATGTACATGAATGATGAAGTCTACCATATGTTAATAAAAATCTTCATTCTTTGCATTTCATGTTTTTTTTTCATAATATGAGATGATATTAAGAGATTTATTGTTAAACATGTTTAGATACTTCTTGCCTCACCTCCCTTGGAGCCTCTATCCGTTGCCAAGTTATGTTGCATGGTCCATTTTACTCTTCCCTAGGTCACTACCTATAATCAAATAGCCCAGTTGACACATTTTGTCCCTCCACCACCTTGACCTATTTATTATATTCACTCTCCTCTCATAGCTACTACAAGTCTTATATGGATAGTAGATAATTTAGTTAGAGTTATTACTCGATGTGTTACCATGCCTCCTCCACCTAGTCAGGAGCCCTGCCACCCTCCTATTCCTTCCCATCCTAGGCTCAACCCACCTAAATAGGTAGATCCACACAATGCATATGATATTATTGAATAGTTTTGAAACACACTAGATAATATTTCCATGTTAGAATTACTTCAAAAATTCAATGTGTTCAAGGACATTCTTTATCGAGCACTCACTCAGACTTATATGATGATTAATTTAGAGCCTTCTTATTTTGCATCAATGGTCAACATGTTAAAAACTATAGAAGATGTTATTTCTTTTGATCATGAGGACATGCCATCTTAGATAGTTATTGATCAAAATTTACCACTATTCTTATAAGTTCAAGTCAAAACTAGTATAGTGAACAGAGTTCTAGTTGATAGTGGTTCTAAACATAATATATATAATATTACATTCTTATAGACCATGGGTGTAGATATGGAATCCATGAAAATATAAGAATATTAGATGGTTTGATGATATACCATGATAAATATTGGGCACCATTTTCCTAGATATAATGGTATGGCCAAAAACCCTCTCTACACAGTTCCATGTCATGCTAGGTCCTCTTCATTATAATCTTTTACTTGGATGACCTTGGATACATGACATGGGGGTAGTTCCTTCTACTCTTCATGGATGTGTTAAGTTTATCCATGAAGGATACCTATACACATGCCCAGTAAATAACCAACCATTCATATATTATCAGATTACAGAGTCATCTTTGACTATTTTTCTAGATGGGACACCTCATATCATAGTTTAGTCACCACCTCATTATATTTTTCTTGATCAGATACATACATATGAGGTAAGAGAGACTAGAAAATCTCACACTCCACTTATAGTTGTGTCCTCAGCTCTAGATATTCAACTAGTCATAGCAACTTTAGCCGTTCTAGCTAATCCATTAGTCACATTTCCCATATCAATTATAATTATACATTCATTGATAGTAGTTCTAGTAGTACCAATTGATTCTATAGATACAGTTATAGATACTCTCATAGCACTATTGTCTTCTACTACTATAGTTGATTATCCTCCCATATCATAACTACCCCTTATGGTAAACTCTGAGTTACCATATAGACATGATGTTGATATAGATTCCCAAGCTACTTCAAATGATGATATGACACCCACTCATAAATGACTATTTGTGTGGATTGAGCTTTACATTAGTTGGCCCATCAAAGTACTAATATGACTCTATATCTCTCATTACACATCCTATATCACTCTAAGCATCTCTCACTATACTCTCAAGATATACTCCACATTCACAGCCATAGATAGATCACTTGGTACATATAGCTCACATGGTTACCTCTATGGATATAGATCCAGTCATTTAGATTTAGGCAAGCAATACATATCATCAACCATAGATTTTACTATAGATATTACTTGGGCATGGATTAATCACACTACCTATAGTATGGCATATATCTATTAAAATATTATCATATTAGGATGCTTGCCCATTTTATCTTTTTCATAGAATTATAGGCCATGATATAAAATCATGTATAGCTTTACAGTAGAGATTGGATAAACTACAAGTTTAGGGTATTATTCATATTACACCATCACCAACACTAGCTTCACTACTTCCACCAAATCCATATACTACCATATTTAAGCATCTTAGAGGGAACTCAACATCTTCACCACCAGATCAATACTCAATTCACCATTGATAAGATGACAAAATTACGAGTGACAAATCTCTGACTACATAGAGCACAGATCTTACTGACACCTAAGGAGATAGCCACCATACATACAACATATATGGAATATGATGATACTTATGGTGATTATATTGAGGTATTTAATGATGTTCATGGTCCCTTCCTCCATCACCATCCCCAATGAGCTGCATACTTGGACCCTTTACCCCTTCTAGCCTAGTCTTTTACATCATTGTGTGCATATTGCTTATTTTGAATTACTTATACATAATTTATATTTGATTGATTATACATAGCTTCTATTCAATATATTATACCTAATTTACTTATGATTTATTATACATAGCTTATTTCAAAAATATAAAAACACTCAAAATACCAAAAACATTCATAAAATTTCAAAATATAAAAACATTCAAATAGTTAAAAACATTAAAAACATTTTGATTATATGTATTATCTATGATTTAAATTTTTACTATATGTTAGACATACATTTGTTGTTATATTCTATTATTTGTTGATTTATCTATATTACCATGATTCACTAAATATTTTTTTAGTGTGTGTAGTGACATCTAGATCCTTGATCACTTCACCCTACCCATTGAGGGGGCATCCTAATTCTACATTCAAGACACACATTGATATACATACCCACTGGGGGAATATTATACATGAATACACCATCCAAGTTATGTCATTCCTACACCACACACTCTAGTTATCGTGTTGATGTAAATTATTTACTAGCTTACATAGATTACTATATCGACATCTCACTAGTATATAGCACTTATGTATTTCTTAGCATATACTTAGTCTTGTACTACATCTCTTACATACTTTTACTTCTTTCTTTGATTAGTTATATTTTATTATATTTCTAGTATTGCATACTTTTATTCCTTGCTTTTCATAGCTAGATGTGATTGCATTTCTCAATTTCTATCTTGTCTCATGTATGTGCCTTAGGACATTTTCCAATGTCCTTTATATGTACTCTTTTATGTGATTATGGATTTCAAGCCAACCTTGATTATTTTCAATTGTGTGTGTATGTGGAATTTGAGCATGCCTTGTATGTTTGCTTTTTATTTTAAGTGACATGTGCCCATTTCCCTTATTTGATTGGCCTCTTTTCCACTCTTGTATGCTTATTTTTTCTTGTCTTATATGCTTGTTTCTTGATTTACTTTTTGATTATTTGCAATGCAATGATCCACATCATGCATTATCTTGATTTCTTGGATGCCATGATGGACATCATGTTCCATCCCTCCATGATGAATAACAACTAACCAAAAATCCAATTTCAATTTAGTATATTTCACATGATATTACATAATTATATCTATCTAGGTATACCCTTATTGATCTAATAATCTCTCATTATAAACCATGATATATCTTGAGATATCTTGTCAATTATCATTGCTATATCATGTATATTTTTAGATAGCATACTTTCAAGGCTCTTTCTTCTGAGGGTAGTCATTGCAAGGTCTACATTCCTACCCTTAGAAGAGGGGTAAATAAATAGGGGTTTTTTCATAGAGATAAAAGCTCCTAACAATTAAAAAAGTAGCATTCAAAAAACCCAAAATAATAACGAAACATCAAACTAGATAGAATAGACTAGATAGATAGTGAAAATGTTAGAATAGTTATCAAATTTAGCCCAAGACAATAGTTTTAATATTGGACTACAGTTTCAAACCCTCTAGTGTCCATTTTTTGTGCTCCTATCTAAATAACATAAAAAATATACTTTCCAAAAGTAGGCAAAAATGTAGGTTCATCTACAATTTTACACATTTAGACCAGTTTAGAATTAGTAGTTTTTAGTACACTTTTTCTCACAAAATCTAGATGTAGGGGCATCATGTATGGCATGATCGATCTCGCTTCTAGTTTTAGATATGTCATTTACTATAACTTCCAAATCCAAATCCATGTTCTAGACACAATGATTGGGGGAAATGTGCATGGCACATTTATTTTATTTTCTTTCTAAGTTTAGTACATTACCTAGGTATTCTCAGTAGTTACATGTCTTATTCCATCTATAGGTGGTTGGCATCATTTTAGAGTGGATTTTATATAATCTTAATTTCCATCTTTTTGATTTGTCTAAGAGTGGACTAGTTTCTAGCACATATTCAACTATTCATGCCATATTATCAGATTATAGAGCATTCATGGGCTTTAAGATCCATCTCATATGACACACATTTCATACCAGTATAAATTCATAGCTTCACTTCATAGGGTAATAATGGAGCCAAAGGACTAGCTAGCCTTTATATTCTTGAGCCACCTACTTAGAGGGCTTAGACATAGTCTAAAAATTGATTAGCACACACATGATCACATAACTTTACGTAGTGGGTGATGTTGGATTCAAAGGGACAACTTTTGCATTATTAAGCCACTCTTAGGGAATTGAGCACCCAATTTTGTTCATGATATTACACTTGGTACAGCATCATCTAGTATTACTTAGCATCACAACAAGTTTTGTATTGGTTTTTATACCTAGTGATTTGTATTCATTCCTGTCTTCTTTTCTCTCTCTCTTACCCAGCTTTGTACATTCTTATATTAGATATAGTGTATTTAGTAATAACTAAGTAACTCTTTGTTTTATTTTGTATATTTATACTTCATATCATGCTCTCTCTATGCACACCTAACATCACACAACTTCATGAGCTTTAACTTTATAGGTAAGTTTAGGTACATTTTCTATTTTTCCTTTATCCTAGTATTTCACTTTGCTACATCACTAGAATAAAATGGGGGAAAATATATTCATATAAAATGTGAAAATTGGTAAATTAATTGTCTCTAATGACACCCAACCCATATGTCCCTCTTACTTGCTTTCACGACCCTCATAGGCATCTTTTCACTAATTCCTAGTCATCTTGGCCTTTTAGACCTGATCCTAGCTCAGCTAGACTACTCTTTCCATGATAAATATATCCCCCTAAGTCCTTTTAGCTTAGTACTATAACACCCAAATTGGACTATAATGTTGAGCCCTCTAGTGTCCACTTTTGATGCTCATATCCAAGTGCATTTTTATCTCCAATGGTCAATTCTTTCCAATTTTTATCCATCTTTTTGTCAACCTAATGTGATCATATTAAACCCATGACCAAAATATCCCTATAAAAACCCATTCAAAGTTCATTTGGAGAGGGTTATCAAATATCACAAAGCAAGCAATAATATAAGCAAGACTACTTAGGAAATTTTCCCTATTCTCTACATATAGCCAACCAATATTATTTAAAGCTTATTCAAATTCTTACACCAATCCCTAGACACCTCAAGCATACCCAATTTTAGTATTTTCATATTCATGCACACAATTTCACAAAACAAAACAAGTGAGAGAATTACATAAGGCTTGATCCCTCTTCAGAGTATTGGTATGTAGGCAGTGTTCCCACACAAGGGGTATGGATACATGTTCAATGTATCTTACACACACTAACCCCCCTCTTCCTTAAAGTGTATCAAAAAATAATGGAGTATAGGTTTTAAATACTAAATCATCTCTACTAAGAGTTTCATCAACATCCAATAGTCAAAATTTTATAGGTAGGCTCACACAAACACAATGAACAAAACCCAGAAAGCTCAGATCTCTTAAACAACAAAAGTAGAAGAGGACTATAGCACTGGACCCCAGAGTATCATATTATATCACTCCTATCCAATCATAAAAAAAAGTCTAAAACCTAATTTATGATAGTGTCCTAGTCCTACACAATGAATTTTAGACCTTGCAATAGCCATCTTAGTTAGTTTCTAGCTAAGTCTTATTTTCTCTCCCTTATTATTATTATTAGAAAGGTTTAAATTATAGTCAAATTATTACAAATAAGTAGCTTAATTATACATATTTATGTACTAATTTTATATTATATACCTTTAACTAAACTAGGAATAATACACCAATATTATCAAAAAGGTTAAATCAATAGACTTGTATCAAAAGGGAGAAATTGATCAAGCTATTGGTAAAATTCATTATTTGTCTAAAAATCATTATGTTCAAATAATAAAAAATATTGATATTCTTGATTCCCAAAGTAATGTCATAATTAAATAATATAGGATAAGTACTCAAGTCATTAATATTTTCACTAGATTAAGTCAACAAACTTTTAAGATTGATCAAATCTAGTAAAGTATAAGCTAGTTATCTTCAGAATCTGACAACCTAGTAAGAAAAGTTCTAAATCATGCTCCTAATGTCTCTTTCATCCCTAAATTTTTAAAAACTCTAATGATATTTTAATACTATACCAAGTATCCTAAATCTTCTCAAGAGCCTATTGCAAATATCCATAATGAAGATTATACCAAAAGTAATAAGACATGGCAAGATCTGATTAAGCTCCAAAGAGAATCATTCAAAAATGTAAAAGCCAAGAGTATACATGATATATAAATATCTTTAGATAAGTTATTCTAGGTAGGTATGGAAAAGATATAAACTCAAGAAGCACAATCATATTTTATGAATCCAGAAGCTAGATCATCTTCTATACCTCCTTTGGATTCCCAAATTAGAACATTAAACTTATAACTATTTTTTTGTAAATTCAACTATGAGCCTCTTGAAAGAAGAAAATAAATTATTCATGTTATGTTATCATGTGCTCAAAATCATATATATAGACTAAGAAAGGATCTAATGTCAATTACCTAGCAAACTGATAAAGGTTTCATAAGAAATATTAAATAATGGTAGGATGTTACTAGTGAAGAATAGCATAATTCTATATATGCACATGATTAGTCAATTGTAACTTTATGTAGTTCACTAATTTTAGAATTTTTTGGTACCTTAGATAATAAAAAATAAGCTAAAAAATCCAAGTTTATGAAAGCACAGCTATGTGACATGAGTAGATTGGATGAATATATGTGCTATATTGAAAATCTATTTTATAATTTTGGTGAAATTTTAAATCTTGTAATAATCTTAGATACATTGAATATTTTCTTGAATACTTTTCCAATAGGTATAAATCTTCAATGGGTGATAAATTAGATAGAATGTCCATTGGAAGGATAAATCAAAATATCAGAGCTGTCAATGCCCAATTGTGTGCTGATAGGAAAAAGCACAAGGAAACTCTTAAGTTTCATAATCAAATTAGTGATAAGTTCTATAATGAACTAGATACTTATTTTGGTTATATGGATGCATATAAATATAGATAGTATAGAAGCAAAAAAGGATAATTCTTGTAAATGTACTCAATAGAGATATGTCCAGTCAAAAAAATAATGGAAACCTAGATACAAATCTACAAAAAAGAAATTTATTCCTAAAAGGATTTTTAGGAAAAGAAAACATGGTTAACAAAGAAACCTATTAAGAGTTTTATGTGCCAAAGAGATCACTATCCTAACAAATTTCCTAATAAAATAAAGGAATCTAAGAAAGTGAATTTTTAATCTAGTCATGATCTCAATAAAGATGAATATATTTTAATTTTATATGAAGAAGTGCTTTATGAATCTAATATTGTTTGGGATTAAGAAGAAGAATCATAAAAATAAGTAAATATGAATTTTTTCATTAGTGAGTCAGAATCAAAATCCTTAGATTATGATTTAGAAATTGGTTTTCAAATTCACGTGATTTCTACTCCATTTCCTGATGCACTTACTTTATCTCATAAAATTTCATATCTTATAGATAAATTTACATAAACTCCAATCTATATGATTTCCACAAGATTATCTCTTCAACAACAATTTTCTACAGTAGAACAAAAATACACTATGCAATTTGCAAATGAAAAAGGTCAGAGAGTAGTTCTTATAGAAAAAACACATAAAAAGTTTGCCCAAGAATTTTCTTCCAAAATGCTCTTCCCTTTCAAATAGAAGAAGCATACCATCCTGACACTTATGCCAAATTAGTTTGGCATAATAAAATTATACATCAGTGTCAATAATTATTAATTAAATCCTAGAATTAATTAGAAATTCTTCTTAAATAGGAAGCCTTAGCTAACAAAGATGAAAAATTATTTGAGCAAGAACTTGTTAATGCCACTAATGAGATAGAATATCATTTTGAGAAAGGGGAAACCTCTTAAATAGAAACATCTCAAATACATTAGATATCAGCTCATTTCACAAATAACTCTATTTTTAAAATAGAGATTAAGTGGGAAGGTTTTAAAACTTATATTTTGGATGTTTTATTAGATACCGGTGCAGATATTTATTTATCTAGATTTCATGTTATTCCTTTTGATTGTGGTAACTTGATTTTCATAAGTTAACATTTAATACTAAAATAGTTATTTCAAAAAAATTTACAATGGTTCTAGTATGGTTTGGTGATTTTATTTATAAATTCAAATTTTCTCAACAATAAATGCTATCTTATGATATGATGATAGGTTCAGATAATTTGTCAAGTTTTTATCCTGTAATAATTCAGCCTCATAAAATAATTTTGGCTAAAAATTATTCTTTGTATAAAAAATATAAATAATGAATGTAGAATAACTCTCAGAGAAAAGCCAAAAGAACATATAAATACCATATGGATACAATAGAAAATAAATATGTGTAGTGCTAGTATTGATCCTATTATAAAAAAGATAAAAAATGATTGTTGTTCTAAAAATCTTTTAGTTTTTCAATCTAGAAAGGCTCATGAATGCAGGATAGAATTGAAAATGATTAAATATAATAATGGAAATGAATTTAAACCAAAGTTTAAATCACATCATTATGGTATGTCTCCCAATCTTAAAGAATAATATTTTAAATAAATTAACCAACTTATAGAATAAGGATTAATTAGATATTCTAATATTCCTTGGGCTTTTGAAGCCTTTTATATGAATAAAATATCTAAACAAGTTAGAGGCAAGAAAATATTGGTTTTAAATCATGTGCCTTTGAACAATTTTTTTATTCTAGTTCAACACCCCATTCCATCAAAAAATGAAATCTTACACAGGATTAATGGAAGTAAAGTTTAAAACAAGTTTGATTTGAAATCTAGTTTTTGGCAAATTCAAGTAGCTAAAAAGGATAGGTATAAGACAACTTTTGTTACTTCTTTTGGTCAATTTGAATCAAATGTTCTTCCTTTTGGGTAAAAAGCTATTCCTATAATTTTTCAAGAAATGATGAACAAAATTTTTGCTCCTTCAAAATTCATAATTATGTACATTGATGACATCTTAGTATTTTCTAAATATCCCAAGGATCACATAAGTCATCTTGAGAAATTATATTAGGTTGTATATGATAATGGCTTAGTACTTTCTAAAAAAAAGATGTTTATATTCAAGGATGAAATTAAATTCTAAGTGTGATAATCAAGTATGGTGAAGTTTTTATTCAAGACCATATCTTGAAAAATATTAAGAATTTTCTCAATATTCTCAAAGATAAAAAGATGCTTCAAAGGTTCCTTGGTTGTGTTAATAATTTTCTCGATATTACTAAAATATTGCTCAAAACATATTATTATTGAATAAAATATTGTCTAAAAATCCTCTGACATGGTATGATGAAATGACTAGAGTTGTGCAAAGGATTAAGCAGAATTGTTAGAATTTACCTCCTTTATCATTATCTAGAAATGGTTTTAAAATTATAGAAATAGATGCTTCTAAAAACTTTTGGGGTACATTGATCAAAGAGAAAATGGATGATAGAACATAAAAACCTTGTAGATTCGAATCTAAAAGTTTTAAGTAGGCACATAATAATTATCATTCCACTCATAAATAAATATTAGATGTAACAAAGGCTATTCAAGATTTTATGTTTTTATGTAGAATTTTTAAAAAATTGATTAGATCTTATTTGAATAATATTATGAGTATCTTAAATTATTTTGATAATTTAAAAAAAAAATTGTTGCTAACAGGTTAACTAGGTGGGCCACATTTCTTGCATATTTTGATTTCATAATAGAACATATAGCTAGAGAAAAAAATTATCTTGCAGATTTTGCTTTTAGAGAAGTAAATCTAAAATATCAAGCCATCATGAGATTTATAATCATATAAGTTAAATAATAATTTCATGAGCTTATATGGAGATATATTCTACCTATGGAAAATCAACTAAATCATGAAATTAATATTTTAATTAGAAAATTATATGATGTTTTAGCTAATTTGAATAATACTCATCTTGGATGGACATCTCAATATCAAGAACTAGACAGTAAAAGATGGGCAACTATCATAATGTTGTATAAAGAATCAGATAATAATAGGCTCACTATAATTAATAATCCATTTAAGAATTTTATTCTTATACATAGATTTGAATTCTTGATTCAGTGGTTTACTTTCTAGCCTAATTATAATCAAGCTGTTGAAAATTTTTGGTAATATATAGAAATTCCTAATTATCTCAGAGAATTTATTGATTATGTTTTACCTCTAAAATCTTATGATAAGCCTGATGTGCATAGATCCCCTGATCAATTATGGAACATTTTTATTACTTTCAATAAATTTGAATTATTTTCTATTCAGAATAATCAGGTCAATTTACATGGCAATTTGTTTCCTACTCAACTAATTATTTCCTTATGGAAATGCTTTATTATTTCACATCAAGTAGTCTTTCCACCAACACCTATAGGTCACATTGTTCAAGTACCTTCAGCCCTTTATATTGATGCTAATAATGGAGTTGATGAGAATAATTATTTTAATTATGAAGATAACCATTACTCCCTAAAACAATAATATAAATTTTTAGAAGAGTGATATGAGTACTTATAGGGTCTATCCATAGGCATGAATATGGTAATGTTATCCCTCTTTTAATTTTGGTGGACCTCACCACTAACTAAAGGTGGTATGTTATCATCCATGTTGATAGACATTTTATTTAGTAGTACATATTGGACCCAATTTCCCATTACTTTTGTAACCATTTTCTATGTTTGTTGATCTACAATCTTGTTGTTTATCATTGATTTCTTCTTTTCCATCTATAAATAGAATATCCTCTTCATGTTACAACATAATTTTTACTTGAGATCCAAGTCTATGTGTAGTGATTATAAAATCATATGCTCTTTGCTTGCCCTTTTGGGATCCTACGAATCTAAATGTTTCTCATAGGTTTTGAATATGTTTGTGAAAGTTTATATAAGATCATATACCACCAAGTTTGGTTGATATATGTTTAAGTGTATGATTGTCAAAATGGTATTAGATCCAAGTTAAAAATTCAATGTAATTTCATGTCTATAAATCATTATTAATATATCAATAAAATCCTTTGCATGTTTTATTATTTATATTTGTCTCTGTTATTATGCCCAAAATTCTATTGTCTTTCTTAAAATAATGAAGGGTATAATCCTTTAAAGGTGCAGATAATCATGTATTATGGATATATTTAGTATCCATGATAAGAATAGGTAATGGACATGACTAACCATATGACTATAGACATTATAGGTACTTGTGATGCTTGCAATCTTTCTAATATATCATTAGGATCTTTAGTTAGTTAAACATCTATATATATTGAAGAATAAAATCCTATTCCTAAATGTAAATTACCTATGTTAAAATCCAATAAAGTCTATGATATCTCCTTTTCATCTTATTTTTAAGACCACTATAAAAATGTCTTAAAATCTCATAAAAGTTAAATCGAATGATGATTAAAATATCAATTATAGATCTTAGATGAGAATATTATTAAATAGTTAAAATCTTAGCATAAATATAAATTTTTACATATATGTGTTATAGCTATTGGTGTCTTTCCCTTGTTGTGTAGAGGTTTGAATGTAAGAATGATTGGGTACATCCTAGATAATTTCCATACATCCTTTACTACTTGTCGATAAGTTATAATTCAAATTTCCCTTCATGATGGTTATGTCTATATAACTATTTACCCTTTTAGACATTAGAAAATTGCACACTATAGTTTCAAGGGTCAAAACAACCCTAGACCCTTGAGGGACCAAACCTAACCTTTAAACCATAAACCAAACCTAACTCAAGTCATAATTGACCTACTAGCTAACCCACCTTTTAACCCAACCTGACCTTTGACCCTTGACCATCAACAATCACCCTAACCATTGATGGTTAGGCCTGATCACTGATGGTCAGGTTTCCACCACTTGAACAATCAAACTCCAACTTCAACTATAAATTTCTTATTTATATTTAGCTCATCTAATTCATGTATGAGCCCATGCATGCAAGAGCTAAATTTAGGTAGCAAGTTATACCTCTTGTTAACACATTTTTTTACCTCTCCTTCCCATAAAGAGAGAGGAGGAGAGGGTGGATCTAGATCTAGAATCAAGTGATCACCATCCACATCTAGAGTAATAGCCCCTTGTATCAAAATTCTTTTTATAGGTATTCTTCTAGTGATCTAACAAACTAGCAAGTGAAATAGAGAGCAAAAGTCCTATCATGTTTTAGCTAATAGACAAGTACCATTACTCTATCAAAATTTCCCCAGACTCCATTAATGAGTTTATCAGTTAACCACCTCAACCATTCATCAGATCAATAACCAGGCTAAGTATTTGTTTAAATAATATAGTTACTTTGTTTATATTTCACAATCAAGCTAGCCTAAACCCATCTCTTAGAATTCCATTTTTTGACCTCATCAAAATAACATTTTCTTGACCAAACCTAACCCACAATAACCATTGATGACCATCTTGACTGCCAATGGTCTATCCCAACAACTAATGGTTACCCCAACTATCGATGGTTACCCTAATTGTTGACGGTCACCCCAACAACTAATGGTCACTATGTGACAAAATAATAGCAAGCTCTTTTCACCCACTAGACCTCAACCAAATCCAATCTTAGACCCTCTACCTAATCATGGAGCCTTAACCTATTTTCTGAACCATACGTCACCTATTTAGCATTAGTATTGACCCACTTATTGATATAATTAGTTAATTGTGTCTATTATTTTATCAAGCACTTCTTGTATTTGATTTTAGTATATTTTATTATTAATGCAAGTAATTTATCTTACAGTTCCAAAACTTGATTGTTTAAAAGTGTGGATTGATAGCCTTCAAGGAAGCTCATGCTTCTTGGATCTATCTTGCTAGGCAATCCACCCCACTATTTAACTAATCAAACCATTTATTTGAGTGCTTTATTCTCTGTAGGTCATTCTTCCCAAGAAAAACAAGAGTATCTACACTCATCTAGATCAAATGCATGCACATCATATCAAGTTTTTCTACCAAACCCTTCTTGAGTTTCTTTTATCCTTCTTCCAAAGAACATAAGCAAAAATTCTCTAAAACATTTGGCATGCTCGGTGGGACCCTTGAGTCTTTTCATGGGTTCATAGTTGTATTTAGGTGTTTTCTCCTTCTTACCTTTCTACTCTTAAAATGAAATCAAATTTTATTTTTGGGGCTTAAAATTGATTTCATACATTGGTTGCTTGTAAGTTTAGCTCACATAGTTTAAAATAAATCAAATTAATTCAATCGTAGCTTCACCCTTGTCACACACATGAGACCAAACCACTTACATATAATAAGAATCAAACATTGACATAAGGCCCAACTAAGATTTCATTACCTAGCAGTCACCTTTTCCAGCTATCTTACTTGGATTTCATCACCAAGGGGAGAACCAACTCAGCTCTCTAGTTGAGTATAAACTCTGGCAATTAGTATATCTTGGCTAAGCACCCAATACCCTTATCATTGTAGTGTGTCAAGTGATGGGGTAGGGCCCAATATCAAGCCACTTATTGATTTCCAATATAGATCCCTTTAATAGCCTAAACATAACTTAAAACTAACCATAGATTTCTTTTCTAGTACCCACTCTACAAGCCAATTTTAGTAACATAGTTCTAAAATCTTAAGGCATAAGCCAAAAAAGAAACTAAAAAATATATTAAGATTAACGTAATTTAGTGTGTGTTTATTTTCCTTGACTTTAGCTTAGCTTCACTCTATTTGAGTTGTGAGATTACTTTTATCTTCTTCTTTCCCATCTTTGCATGTTTTTAACTAGGCAATAACTAAGGAACCAAGCAAACCAGGATCCACCTCTTAATCATCCATCTTCCTCTTCATCCATGGATTATGTCTTAGATGTAGATGGTTCCCCCCACCCTTCTAGTGGTCCTAACATCCCTCAGATAGTTGCCCAAGGAGATGTAGATTTCACCACCTTCTTTGATAACAACCCTATATCTCTTCAATATTACCTCAACACCATCTCTCATCATACCCCTGCTTTGGTTCCACCTATCAATCTACTCTATGGGATGCCATCCCACCTTATGGTCACCACCTCTAGTGCCTCTACTTCCACTAGACCTTTGGCTACCTAAGCCTCATCTTCTACCAACTATCTTATTGACACCACTATCCAAAACTAATCTACCCAACCAATAAACAACCAAACACCATCTACCCCAAATAAAAACTCCTCTAACATAGGATCCACCCAGCCTTTAACCACCCATATTCCTCTTATAGTGGGAGTACCTTCTACCAATTTTACTACTTTCCCTCTTATTTCTAACCCACCTACCTCCACTCCACTCTAGATCTTGGTGGTTCCTATACCTTCCACCCTCACTCCCATTAGTACCAAGGTCACCACCTATCCCCAACCCACCAACTTAACCTTACCTCCCATTCAACCCATAATAACTTCTTAGCAATTACCTATTGCACCCAACCTAAGCCATATCCTGAACCCATAAGGACATATGGCCCCATCCTCTAGCCAGCCTTCCACATCTACTTACCTATACCAAGCACCCTCTCAACCATTCCCATCTACATACCAATATATGCTAACTTTCCAACCTTCTATTGGCTATCCTTATGTTGCACCTACCCAAACCCAATAAAACCTACCCTATAACTATGGGGGTACATAACCATAAACCAATCTTGTCAAATTAATAATAGATAAAATGACCACCCTTGAGTCATCTATCTTTGGTACCCATAACCTCTTATCTTATGACCAGATCTATAATGAACCTATTCACCCATCCATCCATGTCTGACCTTACCCACCTCAATGGGATCTTCCCAAATTTTCTAAATTTCAAAGTAAAGAAGATCCCTAATAATATTTAAGGGCATTTAGGAACTCATGCTACTTGATTGCCTATAATGATGCTCTCCTCCTTTGGACCTTCCCCATGTCTCTATCAGGGTCAACACTATATTAGTATAGTATTATTCCTAGGCACTCCCTCTTCTCTTTCACCCAGCTAGCCCAAACCTTCCTACACCACTTTTCCATAAACATCTCCAAAAAGGTTTCCATCACTGATCTATACTCCATCTAGTAGTTTGATGATGAGTTTATTGCTAACTTCATGGTCCATTGGAGAAGTCTCATCAACCAACTCTCTTTCTCTCTACCCCAACCCAAGTTGATTAATATTTTTATTTGAGCATGTACCAAACACATTTCCTCTACTTTGTGGGTTTAGAGCTTCAGGACCTTTGATAAGCTTTCACCATGGCCTGTAAACTAAAAAATAGAGATGTTGACAAGGGGAAACTAAAGTTGAAAAATAATAACTCCACCTTAAAATTAAGTAAAACCTCATCCTCCAAACCCAACAACTAAAATAACACCCAACACAAAAACAAAGGAACCAAAAACATGGTTATCCTGAAAACCACCCCTCCACCCACTATTAACCAATCTAATTCTTTTAATTCCTCTAATAAAAATACCAAGAATCCAAATCATGATAACCAAAGATAATTTAATCTGTTAGGGGAGTCATATGCCAACCACACCATTATCAACCCAAAATATCACATCTAATAGAAAACCTACCACCATCACACCCAAACCATTAGACATCTCTACCAACCAAACCATCACCAAATAATCTCAACCTACCCTACCTAAAGTAACCAAGCCACTTTTTATCATTCCAACCAAGCCTACCATGAATCTTGGCATGTTTCCTACTCAAAACCTTACTCATCCATCAATAAATGTGGATTTAAACCCACCAAGCCCACACAAAAAACCCCTAACTAAATCAACCAAGAGATCCAAACCACCCAAGATCCCACAAACCAAAACTTCACCTCCCCTCTCCACTTTTCCCTTTATTCTAAGACCTTGCCCCTCTACCTTAATAAGGAAACCATACACCCCAAGTAAAACTCAAACCCAACCAACACTTTTTGTTATGCCATCACTCCTCTTTTTATCCACACCTATTTTCACCAAACCACCCACGAACATACCTCCTATCTCCCAATCATCTATAACCAAACTGCTTATCTCCCAAATGTCTACCCCAACACTTCCTAACCCCAAACCCTCATCCTCTCTACCAAAACCCAAATCATCCACCAAGGACACCCCTTCACCCAATTCTTTGACCATCAAGACCACTCCTAAAAGGGCTTCCACATCAACTACCAAATCTAAGCCCTCCATGCCTCTACCACCATTGTCTGAGTATTGCTCTACCATCCTATGGAGTCTATTATAAATATCTTGCCTAACCTTACCACCTATCAAACCATTTGACCCACATAGTCTTAAACCATCTTGGTACAATGACAAATTCATATGTTCATACCATAGAAAACCTAGGCATAACATAGAGAAATGTAAGGTTTTCCAAGAATTGGCCCATCAACTATATCATGAGGATGACATATTATCAAATGATCCTTTGTTGAGCCAAACATCAATCCAAGAACCACAAATCATTTAATAACACCTACCTACCCCTCCACTCTCACCTCAGAGTGAAGAGGAATCAAAGCAATCACCTAGCCTAACTCCTCCCCCAATCCATATCATCTATGTGGTCATGCCATCATAATCTCAACTAAAAGATAAAGGAAAAGGAAAGGTTTCCATTCCTTTAGAATATCCCTCTTTCACCACCCAATCACCTAGCCAACACCAACCACATTCAACCAAGCCCAAAGTATCCATCTTGGGTCCATTTCAATACAATCCAATGAGTAGTTTTGAAATAGCTTCACCAAACCACAATAAGGATGAGTTTGTATGAATTGATCAATACCTCTCCCCACCACCGACAAGTAATGATATAAGCATTGTAATTCATAAAGGTGAGGCCAGAAGACCCTCAAACTTTAGTAGTCTTTATTAGAGCTCTTCACATTTCTAACCTTTTTACCTTCAAGGATTTGGAAATACCCTCCATCTACTTGGATGATTCAGATCCTCCCCTCTTCATTACTACCTATATCAACCAGACCTACATCAAGAGGGTTATGATTGATGGAGGAGCTAGTATCAACATCATCTCCTCCCACACCTATAACCAAATCAAATTACCTAAGAACATCATGTCAAAAAACTCAATAGTGCTCTAATAATTCATTAATATCATGGCCATGACTTTAGGAACTATCATCCTTTACATTCACTTAGGACCATGCAAGCTTCCTAAGCTCTTCTATGTAATGAAGGAGAAATCTAGTACAATGTCTTATTGGGATGCCCTTGGATTTATTGCATGGGTTGTGTGTCATCCACTCTACATTAGTACATCAAATTTGAGCATGAAGGTTAAGTTGTTACCATACAAGCTGACTCAATCCCTTTCACATCATGTAACATGATATACCAACCAAATGGCATTCTCCTTCCTTTATCTAACAAACCTTCACCAGTGGTAGATGAGATCCCATCTCCTTCTCCTGATGAAGCATCCACCAATTCTTTCATCCCTTCTACCCAAATCCCCATAATGGACCCTTTGGAATCAACATTCTAGCATCTTTTGTTGTAGGAATATCTCCTTCTAATCCTTAATGATTTTCCCACTCCCCAAGAGTATGAAAACTTGACCATCAACCTAATTATGACCCCAATATTGGAATCATTATTCCTTTCAGACCCTCAAATTTTAAAATGAATTTTGTCTAAGGGGGACTTAATAAACCCCTTAACATTTCTACCACTTCCTTTTCACCTTGACCATTACCACCAATTTTTCGTATCTAGATAATTTTCCAAGACATACCTTTATAGGTATACTTTGAAGGGATTTGGCCTAAGTTGGTATGAACAAGGGTTGTAAGAGTTGATTCCAATCAAAACCTTAAAATCTCATCAAAATTATGGCCTCAATTTCATGCCACCTAAATAATAAACCAACCCACATCTTATTATTGTCATTGATGAGGAAATCCCATCCTCACCATCCACTCCACCATCAATGACTGACAATTTTGACATTATCCCCCTAACTATTTTCATCAACATGATCAACCTTAGACCCCTAACTTATCAAAAAGAGGGGGTGATCATAACCATTCCTCTGACCCATCCTAAGATGATAGGAAATGACTCTCCTACCATTAATACCATTTAGTGTCAAGATGATGATTCCATTCTCACCTATCTTGGTGCACTCGATTATTCTATCCATAAATATCTTCCTCCTAACAATTCAACCATGTCAAATAAATCCACCATGGATATCAACTTAGGCACTCTATACAACCCCCACATTATCAAAATTGGCCAATCACTAAATTTTGAGGAGCTTCAAGACTTCCCCTCCTTCTTATAGGACCACAACAGAACATTTTCTTGGTCTTACAATGACATGTTAAGGATTGACCCCTCATCACTACCTACAACATAGTCACCAACCATGATGTTAAGCTCTTTAGGAAGAAACTTTGATGAATGTACCCTTGCATATCCCTTATCTTAAAAAAAGAGCTTCAACATCTCCTGTCCATAAATTTCATTTAACCCATTGACTACCCTCAATGGGTATCAAACATCATACCTATCACCAAAGTCACAGGGGGACTACGCATTTATGTTGACTTTCATGACCTCAAGCTTGCTTTTCTAAAAGATGACTTCCTTTTACCAAGTATTGACCAATTGGTTGATCTCATATCTAGCCATGAGATGTTATCTCTTATGGCTGGAATCTTGGGTTATAATCAAATCCTAATTTCCCTTGAAGATCAACACAAAACTACCTTTATCACCCTATGGGGAACTTTCTATTATAGGGTCATGTATTTTGGAGTAAATAATGTTGTGCAACCTACCAACATGCTATGACCTACATCTTCCATGACCTTATTCATAAAATCATCGAATACTATATTGATGACCTTTTTAGGAAATCCAAATATCATAAGGATCATTTGGTTGTTCTTAATATTATCTTTGAGTGACTCATCCACTACCATATTTGCCTTAACCCTAAGAAGTGTATTTTTAGAGTCTTGTCAAGAAAAATCCTTAGCTTTATCATCTCCTTTTGGGGAATTGAAGTCAACCCTACCAAAATTGAATCAATCCTCAACATGCCTCCTCTTACCCACCTTAAACAACTTCATATTCTGTAGGGGAAGTTCCAATCCATTCATCACTTTATCTCCCGGCACTTAGACTAATGCCAACCCTTCCATGACCTTCTAAAGAAGGATATATATTTTAAGTGAAACAAAGAATATCAAAAGGCCTTTGATTCACTTAAAATTTACCTTTTATCTCTACCTATCCTCACACCTCCCAAGGATAGTCAACTTTTTTACCTTTATATCTCCACTATTGACCACTCTTTAGGGGAAATGCTTGCTCATCAGGATGAACAACATAAAAATAAATCCATATACTACATTAGTCACATTATTTTAGAGTATGAGACTTATTACACCCATACTAAGACTTTGCTTAGCTTTGGTTTTCATGGCCACTAAACTCTGCCACTACCTTCTCAACCATAAGACCTATGTCATAACTAGTACCAATCCACTTAATTATATGCACTCCAAGCCATACCAAAACCAATATATGGCCAAGTGTATCATGATCTTAGTTGAGTTTGACCTTGAGTTTCTTTATCAAAATTCAATTAAAGGGCAAGTCATTGTTGACCAATTTGTTGATGCACCCTCAACAGATGATCAACCTCCTCCTTTTAAGTTTCCTGATGAGTCCATCATGACCCTCTCTCAGACAAACTTCACCTATCAAGTGACCATTTTCTTTGATGGATAAAAGTATTAACATGATGGGGGAGCCAGCATTATCCTTATCCCCCTCCATAGTGAACCTCTTCCTTTATCTTTTAATCTATATTTTTAATGTACCAAAAATATGGTTGAGTATAAAGCCCTAATAATACACCTTCAAATTTTATTAGCCTTGGGAGTCAAAATGATCAATATATTTGGTGACTCTCAACTCATGGTAAATCAAATCAATGGCTCTTACTAGTGCAATAATGATGTCTTACAATAGTATAAACAAATAACAAGTATACTCTTAGCATCATTTAAACACTACCATATCCAAACCACCCTATAATATATGAACAAGTTTGCTAAAACAATGGCTTCCCTCACCTTTCAAGTCTTGTTTTCACCCTCTGACTCTAATCTATCTATCATTATCCACAAACTTACCCAGCCTTCTTATGTCACACTAGACTATCCTACCATCTTTAATGTGGAAGAGGCCCAACCTAACCTTTGGTATTAGTAGACCTTTGACTATCTTAACCTTGCCATCATTCCTTCCAGTCTTTCCAAGAATGCTCAAAGGGAATTTATCCAAAGTACCTCATGTTATACCATTCTAAGGGGAATCCTTTATAAACATAGCTTTTATGGTCTTCTCTTTTTCTTCATATATAGTCATGAGGCCTCTCATGCTATCAAATAAATGTATGATGGGATCTATGGGGAACACTTTAGTGGCCTCATCCTCGATAAACACATCCTTCATCTTGGCTATTACTAGCTTACCCTTAACCAAGACTATTTTGATTATGTGAAAAAGTATGTTAAGTGTTAATAGCATGCTAATTTAGATCATGCACCTAGCCATACTCTTCACATCTCTATGGATTTCTAGCCCTTCTTACAATGGGGTCTAGACCTTATTGGTGAAATTAACCCCCATTCTTCACAACAACAACATTCTATCATCATTGCAATTGAGTACTTTACTAAATGGGTAGAGGTTATTCCTCTGGTCTCAACCAAAGCAAAAAAGATTGTTGACTTTATTAATCATCATATTATCTATCATTTTAGTGTTCCTCACAAAATTATCACGGATAATGAAAAATATTTCAAAAACAAACAAGTTCAAGGTCTTTATGACGCATTTGGCATCAAGTTAAGTTTCTCTTCACCCTATCATCCTTAAGAAAATGGATAGGTATAATCCTACAACAAAACTTTGAACAACATTCTCACCAAAATGGTTAATGCATTTGGTTAGGATTGGCACTTACATATCCCCTTTTTCCTTATGAGCATATCGTACTAGCATTCAAACCCCTACATGTGCTACCCCTTTCTCTCTAGTTTTTAGAGTAGAGGCTATCTTGCCTCTCAAGGTCCAAATTCCCTCTCTTCACATATCCTTGTATGATCTTATCTCTGAGAGTAACCATCATCAATAACATTTATCCCAACTTGAGCTACTTGACAAACATCATTTAGCAGCACTCACCCATATTCATGTCTATCAAGAATGCATCAAATGCACTTATAACAAATACCTTAAATTGTGTGAATTAAATATTAAAGACCTTGTCCTAAAGGAAAACCAACATGTCACCAATATGGAGAAGAGAAAATGATGCAAATTTTCTTTCAATCATCTTGGACCTTTTATCATAATACACAAGTATGGATTAAGAGCTTCCTAGTTATTCTTTATTAAAGGGAACCCAAAGCCTAAGCCCCTTGATGCTTCGTATCTACATCCTTTCTTTTTTTTAAAAAGATCCAACTCACCTTTTGTCTAACATAAGCTCATCCCTGGCTTTCAAAACCACATTCATCTCCCTATTTTAGAGATAATCAATTAAAATTGAATCATATGATTATTCATCACAATCATAGCTTAATCTTGAATAATGGGTACCATGGCTCTACCCATGGCATGATTGTCATGGTACTTTCCACCCCTTTCCTAAGATGGATTCCCATGTTCATTGTCACATAAACCTATTTTACACCTACTTAATATTATTGTGCTTTTAGTTTTGCCTTCATAAAAGGAGAACTTATAAGCCTATATAAGCAAGTCTATGTTAAGCAAAATCAAAAGCAAAGTCATAACTAAAAATGACCATAGGTCATTTCTAAAAATCATAGGCTTCTCCCTTGAAGGACATCTTCCCAAAACATATCAAAATTGATAAAAATAAGGTATACTACTCCCTTGAAGGATAAATATCAAATTCATTAAACAAAGCACATAATCTTAGACCACTCCCTTAAAGTATGGTTGTGTAAAGCATTTCCAAAACATAGAAATTTCTTGGAAGCTTCTCACATCGATCAACTTCCCCAAAAATCTTAAACAATAAAAAAATAGAAATAGACCCATTTTCAAACATAAATAAAAGAAAAATACTCTTAAAATATACAATAATCTCTTAAAAGTGAAATAACTTTGAAGTTTACAATCAGCTCTCATAAGTAGGCTTCTTGCATCAATCAATCTACACCTTATAGGATATGGACTTGTTTAAACTATCTCTTTGGTGACCTATAAGAGAGACATGCTAGTCTCACAAAAAGGTTCCATCTTCATCCATCTCCCCTTTATGCACTATAGACAAAGGATTTTGAGCCTACTTAACGTAGTGTGATCAAGACACCCTTTTTTTAACCAATTAATGAATACTAATGCAAAGCATTCAAAGGGATTATGTTCCTTAATTCAATCCAACTTTGATTTTTATTAGTCTTTTCCAAAGAATAAGCATCATGCCCTCTTCTTATCCTCTCATACTGGTTGATATATTTACTTAGACATTTGTCTCTTGATTATCTTCTCTCTCACACATTTAGTTTTGTTATTTAACTTACTTTATGTGCTTCAATTTAAACAAAATTACCATAATCATAACCACATCACATAATATCATTATCATAATCATCATCAAAATCTATGACATTAAAATCATATTAACATCATAATGTCTATGAATAATGGGCAATAAACCATTTTCACCAAATGTCTAAATCTAAATGAGGAAGTGTAGACTCATCAAATTTCAGCATGAATACCATAATCATATCAATATCATAAATATCATATCAAAACATGAAATTAAATCATCACATCCATACATAACATCATCAAGAACTATAATAATAAATGTCATAAACACCATCTTAGTCATCAACAACATCACATTCTCATCATAATCACATGAGATAACATCAAATCCATAACCAAACATTATCATAAACATGAATAAAGAGACGTATCATCACATGCCTATCTAGGTGAGTCCACATTCACATAATCATGAGCATAACCATAATAAAAAATAAATCAACATGAACATCATATCCATGAACCATAAGCCATAAAACATCTATGTCTCATAAATAAACATCATCATGTATAACAACATACATATCTCTCTTCAAATATACATCTCATTACATCAACTCATAGGCCAAAATCAAAAATCATATACATAATAAGTATACTATCTAATAAATAAACTAAGAACCTAAGGCACCACTACTTCTTAGTGTATGACTACCCCCTAGAGCCTATCCCCCTGTACCTACCTAACCACTTGAATATGTGGCCCATTGACCTAGTGTCACTATACCTACACCACCTACAATACTAGCCCTTTACTCACCCCATATGAGCTCATCTAGATATCACCTAAAGACTATAACCTCATAGTATCGTAGCTCCTCCATAGTCTCTATGTATCTTTGCATAAGGATAGTCCTTATTAGTGTTGCCATTTTTGGTACTCTGCCTCCAACCTATCAGAGAGAATTTCTCTCTTATGTCACCAAAGCTAGTTAAGACCTATCCTAGTCTCTCTCACTTGTAATGGTGGCTAGTTAATCCTATACTGGTACCAATGACACCTGTAATGTTATCACAAAAGATTATGTGATGACTAATGCCACTCATTCCTAGTCCCTCTGACCAATCACTACCTACATATTTAGGGTAACCCCATGTACCTTCACTTGTTGACCACCTCTACCATCTAAGTCAACATCCATAGCTTGTCGACCACTGTCATCACCACCAATATCAATTGTAGCATATAGTGCTTGGTAATGTGTAGGGTACCCATTTACAAAAATTACATCATCTATCTTAGCCCTAGCTAATAGCTCCTCATGATCTATAAAAATATGAACTAGTTGTGGAGCAAGTAGTAGCTCTACATCCTCCCTATTATACCTAAGGAATACCTTAGGGATACCTTGTATCAAACCAAACTATCACTACACCCTATCAAAAGGAATGAGCTCTATCTCACCATCCTTCCTATCATAGATTCATATATAGCTCTATAATGATAGTGTCTCTCTCTTATCATGTGCCCACTTTGGAAACTTGATGTATGGTCTCTAAATCACATCTCTAATAACCAAGGCAAACAATAAGCCCCTGAACTAGTCTATATCATGAACCCCTCCACTTGGTCTTGAGAGGTAAAAATCATCTCTTCACCTCATAAATCCTACTTAAAAACACATTTAATCATACCCTTCCCATGGTATTCCCATCATTTATAGCACCCAAATTTTCTCATACACCTATCAATGTAGAACAAACCCCATGTTGATACCATACCTCCTATGGGCTCAGAATCCCCATAGCTCCCTATAAATCTATACCAATAGCATAGGTACCCACATGAACACTATGTGACCTAAAAACATCTCTATTAATAACCCCATTAATAAATAAGGGAACCTCACATTACTTTAATATGGTACAACAAATTATGAGACCATTATCATCATCATCAGTAGCAGCCTATCATCTCTAGCCCTCTAGTATAGTAGAGTATAACCAAACCCCCTAGCATTCCACCTTACAAAGTCAAGGTCATCTCTATATAATAGCTCCATAAAATCATCATGATCTTCCCTCTCAATATGATAAACTGGCTCACCCTATATGAGTAGTTATGTAATCCTATGGATATCCTCAGGTAAGAAGGTCATCTCACCTATAGGTAACAAGGTGTTAGTGGCTAGATCTCATATCTCCATGAGTATCATTATCATCACCACATTCTATCACATATGTTGGTAATGCATCATGGCAAGAAGGCCCACCTCATCCATATGATCCCAATCATCTATAGTCATCCCTCAATGGATTTAAATAAATATCTAAGACACCTGATCTCACATATGAATCTGCTCTTGTGCCTATAATGTTCAATAGTAAACAAACTTATTTTTCTATAATATTTTTACCTAAAAACTCTACCTATTTTACCTACCTCATCCACCATTAAACTCACAAAGATTTAACCTAACCTATCTAAGACCTAAATAATCACCTTTTTTGTCTAAAATACCTAGCCCCAATCTTAACAACTACCTATCACCTGTAATATCCCCTCTAAACAGGAAATATAGCAACACAAAAACTCTGGACAAAGATATAATTTCTATTGAATAAATTTAGAATGATAACAAAATATAGTCTCTCAATAGCAAATCACAGATCTTATCACTTGTCCTTCTAAACTATTACAATTACAGTCCTCTCTTATGCATATAAAAATATGAAATATAGTCTTGAAAACCCTGGCTTTGCAAATCTGGCAATTGGGTTTGAACTTGGAAATTTTATCTCAGCCTGCTGTGTCAAACACACAGTCACCGGCGTTGATTGATATACTGCTGATGTCGGTCACTATAGGTCCTTCTCTGTCGATGTTGGTCTCTAGTCGGCTGATGTCGGTCACTAGGGATCTCTGTCTGCTGAGGTCGGTGTCTGAGTGGATCTGTACGGACCTGTACGGACTTCATACGGCTGCCAATTAAGCACAACTTCCCTATTTTCAACCCCTGATCTGAAAATATATGTTTCTAGCATAGAAGATCTCTAGCTGTATAATTTATTGAATCAAAACATAAAGAAATAAATACTTGGAATATTTGTAATAACTTCTGTGTGAAGTTATCTCTCAACCCTGTAAATTTTGTGATAACTTCTGGATGAAGCTATCTCTCAATTTGGCAATAGATTAGCTGATATTCCATAGCCTCTTAATTACACACACTGAAGAGGGAATGTTCTCCAATGCAAATGGAATCCTGGAACCCTAGGCTCAGTCTTCATAGAAGAAATTCTCAAAATCAATATCAATAATCAATGGCTAATCAATAATGGCCTCCATGAGAAACCCTTATACCCTCAAAAGATATGCTTTCCCTAATTAGGGTTTCTTAAATTAGAATTAGGGTTTCTAATTAAAAAAGGCTAAATAATTAATATTTGATTAAATCAATCAAATATTAATATCTCCCTCAATACATGTCCAAACGGGCCCAAACGAAAGCCAACTAGAAAACCTCTGCTAAATGAAGCCACCCTAATCTCCATCAAGACCCTCTAACCATCCTATTAGCCTACGAGGGTCACATAATAGGCTAACCATGAACTCAGAACATGTCAACTAAAAAGGGGACATGACATCACCCTACATCATTTAAATTATCTCCTACACCTTTGTACCTCAACCTTAACTATTCATACCCTTACCTATTAATAAAATTACCTTTACCTTAACCCTCAACATTAACCTTGACCTAAACTTTTCAAACCTTACCTAAAAACTATAATCTTTAAACATTTTTCCAAAAATGAGTCTACGTCTTATCGATCATCAATGGTCATGGTGACCATCAACAGTTAATAAATGAACCACCAATGTTTATCAACCATCAATGGTTGGTTATGACTACTAATGTTCACTATGGGTGACCATCGATGGAATATCAAAACCCTACTCTCCCTAAATACCCACCCACACACCATCACAACCTAAACATTTTCACCTATGTCTACTCCTACTCTACTCAACCTACCCTACCCTTCCAATTTCACCTTCCCCCTCAAATTCACCATAAAAACCACACACACCCTAAACCTAGGTTAAAACCAAAACCAACTACATCTACAATAGATAATCAATCAATAAACAACCAAATTCTAATATTAAATGCATTCACCAAAATCAACCTAATTTATCAATTCAAAAACACCCCCTACCTCATTCCTTGACCATCATCAAAGAAGAACCCTGGAGCCCATTGCTTGGCCTCATACCCTACCATGCCCACCTTATATCCTTACTAGTTAGCCTTTAGCCTACTCAATCAACCTTACCCAATCACTCACCCCTAGCCATGAGTTCTTTTCACATAAAATACCAAAATCCTCTCACCAATAGTCACATGCTCAAATGAGCCAGATAAGACCCTTGATAGTCTATTTTACCATGCCTTTTTAGGTCTGACACCTAACCACCAATTGTTAAGGTGACCACTGATGATTGACTCTAAAAACCCTAACCATTGAAGTTAACATAGTAGACTTTTCCCTCTCCCCTAGCCACCAATTTTTCACCTACAAATTTTAGACACACACACCCATACCAAGTTCCCACCCATAAATATTATCTTCTCCAAATACCTTAATAACCACCACATTATCCCACCACTAGCCATTTTAGCCCAAACTATCACATACTTTTGTGATGACCCTACCTTGGTCCTTTTAACCACACCAACTACTTGCCAAGTTGAACATTTTAAACTTGTGTTACCTTACACACACCTGACCAATTTTTTGTTTTCATAAGAGCACTTCCTACCTTGGATACTCATGAAAACACTGACCTTATTTAAGAGACTTGAGTTTATGATTTTAATCTAACTATCACATACGTTCATGTGGTCCACTTATCACTTATCCTTCTCATATCAACCTTATTCTTACCAATCATGGAAACTTAGTCAATACATAATCTTAACTATCACACTTCATCATACTTTGTGCACATGTTTGTGTTTTACTGCCTAGCCTATCAACTACTAACTCAACACCAACTTAGCCACTTATCAAACTTGCACCCAATTTTATTTTACCTCATTAACTTCTATTTTGAGGGGGAACACCTCCTCCCATACTCAGGGCAACCAAACCTTTGACCCACACTCTATTTTTAATTTTTTGCTTGTTGATTTAAGCTACATAACAAAAAGGGGAAAAATATAGACACTATAAAACCACACACTATGATTCCAAGTGTCAAAACACCCTTAAACCCCTTAGGGACCACCCCTAACCTTTAGATCAAAAACCTAACCTAACTCAAGTTAGAATTGACCTATTAGCTAACCCACCCTAACCTTTGACCCTTGACCACTGACAGTCACCCTAACCATCAACGGTTAGGCCTAACCATTGATGGTTAGGTTTTCACTACTTGAAAAATAAAACTTTAACTATAAGTTGCTTTTTATATTTATCTCATCTAATTTATGTGTGAGCCCATGCATGAAAGAGCTAAATTTAGATAACAAGTTAGACCTCTTAGTAATGAATTGTTTCACCTCTCCTTCCTTCCTATAAAAAGAGATGAGGAGAGTGTGAATCTAGATCTAGAATCAAGTGATCATCATCCCCATCCAGAGTAAGGGCCCCTTGCATCAAATTTCCTATTGTAGGTATTATTCCATTAATCTAGTGAACAAGCAAGTGCAACAAAGAGATGAAGTACTTCCATGCATCATCTAATAGCCAAGTACCATTACTCTACTAAAATTACCTTAGACTCCATTAATGAGTTTATTAGCTGATTACCTCAACTATTCATTAGATCAATAACTAGTAAGCTAAGTATTTGCCTTCAATCATTCAGTTACTTTGTTTTTATTTCACAATCAACCTAACCCAAACCCATCTCTTAGAATTTCATTTTATGACCTTGTCAAAATAGACTTTTCTTAACTATACCCAACCCATAGTAACCATTGATGGTCATCTTGACTACCAATAGTCTATCCTAACCACCAATGGTTACCCCAACCACTGATGATCACCCCAACTATCGATGGTCATTATGTGACAAAATAATAGCAAGCTAATTTCACCCACTAAACCTTAACCAAATCCAATCTTAGACCCTCTCCTTGATCATAGAGCCTTAACCTATTTTTTGAACCATATCTTACCTATTTAGCATTAGTATTGACCCACTTATTTCTATAATTAGTCAATTTTATCTATTCTTTTATCAGGCACTTCTTGTATTTGATTTTAGTGCCTTATATTATTTATGTAAATAATTTATCTTTTAGTTTTAGAACTTGATTATTTAAAGTATGGATTGATATCCTCTAAGGAATCTCATGATTCTTGGATCTAGCTTTCTAAGTAATCCACCCCACTATTTAACTAATCAAACCATTTTTCTGATTATTTTCCTATTTACAGGTCATTTCTTCCAAGCCAAAGAGGAGTATATACACTCATCTGAATCAAACACATGCACAACATATCAATTTTTTCAACTATAACCTTCTTGAGTTTATTTTCTCTTTATTCTAAAGAAAATAAGTGAAATTTCTCTAAAACAAAAAACTATCTATTTTTTTATACATGAGTAATCCAACCTAAATAAGGTTCTTAAGCTATTCCTACAAACCCATGGATTAGAAATGATCTAAGGATCCTATCCACTTATTCAATATTAATTCATGTATAATCTGATAAATACCCTACATCATACTATTAAACATGGTCTTACTGATGGTAAAAGCATGGTGTGTAGAGCAAACTATCATAGCCAAATTATTCTAATAGAAACTATTTCCTAGTTTGATCTAAATGTCCCTAAGAAATGGATAATTGATACATATTTTATTCAAAAATATATAAATTATTTGGCCTATGCCACATTATTTAAATACTTTCCTAACAAATCCATCGTTATATTTGATTCCCAAGCCTCTAGCCTGAAAGATCATCTATAGAGTCTACCCTCTACCAGTAGGTAATGTCTCCATTTTAGGAAGATACATGATCCTCAAATTGATTCATATATATGTACTGATTTTTAGAAGATAATCAATCATCCAAATCTTTATGACTCAACATATCTATATGGAGTACATTTACATGAATAATCCTTTTTCTCTCTTCTATACTGTCTATATATATATGCATCTATACAACTAAGCTGATCATCCAGTTCATTACATAACTTAGCACCAATTTACTTATGAAACTTAAGAGTTTCCTTATGCTTATTATTATCAACACATAATTGGACATTGATAGATCTAATATTTTTATTTATCCTTCCAAAATACATTCTAACTAGTCATCTACTGTAGATTTATACTTATTAGCAAAGTATTTAGGAAAAGACTCAATGTATCTAAGCTTATATGCAAGATTAAAAATTTCACTAGAATTATAAAATAGATTTTCCATATAGCACATATATTCATCCAATCTACTCATGTCACATAGTTATACTTTCATAAACTTGGAATTTTTAGCTTATTTTTCATTGTCTATAGTGCCAACAAATTTTGACAGTAATGAACTACACAAAGTTGCAATTCACTAATCATGTGCATAGCATTATGATAATCTTCACCAATAACATCCCACCATTATTTAATATTTCCTATGAAAATATTCATAATATGTTGAGTAACTAACATTGGATCCTTCTTAGTCCATATATCTAATTGTGAGCCCATGCTAACATAGCATGAATCATTTCTTTTCTTATTTCAAAAAGCTCGTAGTCTAATTTTCAAAAAAATAAAATTGGTTATAAATTCAATGTCCTAAGTTGGGAATCCAAAGGAGTCTAGAATATGAGCTAGCTAATGCATTCATAAAATATGATTCCACTTATTAGGGTTCTATCTTTTCCATACCTACCTAGAATACCTTATCCAAAGATATTTCTATATCAGGTAGACTATTAACTTTTATATTTTTGAATGATTCTCTTTGGTCCTTAATCATATCTTGTTATGTCTCGTTACTTTTGGTATAATATTCATTGTGAACAATTACAATAGGCTCTTGTGTAGATCTAGGCTTCTTGGTATGTTATTCAAATCCCTTTAGAGTTTCTAAAATTTTAGGGATGGTAGAAACCTTAGGATCTTGATTTAGAACTTCTCTTACTAGGCTATCAGATTTTAAAGATAATTAGCTTATACTTTGTTGATTTGATCAATCTTAAAAGTTTATTGACTTAATCCAGTGCTAATATTATTAACTTGAGCACTTACTTGACTCTTTTCTTTAATTATGGAATTAATTTGGGAATCAAGAATATTAGAATTTTGTATTATTTGAGCATAATAATTTGTAGAAAAACTATGAATATTACCAATAGCTTGAGAAATTTCTCCCTTTTGATATAAGTCTATACTCTTCAATAGTTTTGAAACTTGAGATAAAGTATTTTATATTTTAGAGACCTTGTTGTTTAAACATTTAGTTCCTAGGTTGTTCTAATTCATCAATTTAATCTCAGAGGACTGATCAAGACGCTTATCAGTAGATCTCAAATAATGCATTGAGATATATAATTTCCATCAAGAGAGTATTGATTGAAATCATAAATTTTAGGGAATCCTTTTTTAGTATAGGATTGATCTCCTAAAGGAGTTTTCCAAACATGACCTTTTTCTTCTTTTTTCTCTTTTCCATAAGTTCCTTCCATCTGGATAACTTTCTCTTTTGCCAAAAGCCTTTTATTGTTTTCAATTAATTTTTCAATAGAAGAATATTTTTTTATCATATGGATACTATAAGAATTTGGTTGATTGATTATCTTTTGAAAATTAGTATAGAAGTATGAATCAATATGAGGATCATGTATCTTCCTAAGATGGAGACATTGCCTATTGGTAGAGGGTAGACTTTGTAGATGATCTTTGAGGCCAGAGGCTTGGGAATCAAATCTAATGATGGATTTATCAAGAAATTATTTAACTAATGTGGCATAATATAAGGAATTTATAGGTTTTTAAATAAAATTTGTATCAATAATCAATTTCATAGGGACCTTTAGATCAAACCAAGAAATAGTTTTTATTGGAATAAATTGACTATGCTTATTTGATCTACACACCACACTTATTCCATTAGTGGTACCATGTTTAATAGTAAGATGTAGGGTATTTTTTAGAAGATACATGACTTGATATTGAATATCAAACAAAAAGGATCCTTTGATCATTTATAATCCATAGGTTTATAGGAATAGCTTAAAAACTTTATTTATGTTGGCTTTCTCATGTATAACAATTGGATAGTTAGGGTAAATAGTTTTATATATGGGACCATCATGAAGGTCAGTTTGAATTAGAGTTTTTTGATAAGAAATAAAGGATGTGTGGTGATTATCTAGGATTTACCCAATCATTCTTACATGCAAACCTCTATGAAACAAGGGAAAGACACTAATAGCTACAACACCCATATACAAAAATTTATATTTATGCTAGGATTTTAACTATTTAATAGCCTTTTCATCTAAGATATAAAAGTGAAATTTATAATCATCATTCTATTTAACTTTTATGAGATCTTTAGACACTTTTATATTAGTTTTATTAAGAAGATGAAAAGGAGATAACTTATCATAGACTTAATTAGCTTTTAACATAGGTAATTTCCATTTAAGAATAGGATTTTCTTATTTAATATATATAGATGTTTCATTAACAAAAAATAAATATCCCAATGATATATTAGAAAGATTACAAGTATCATAAGTACCTTTAATGTTTGCAACCATCTGGTTAGTCATATTTATTACATGTTCTTATTGTCACTACTAAATAAATCAATAACACATGGCTATCCATGCCTTTAAAGGATAATTCCCTTTTTTATTTTTAGAAAGATAATATACTTTTGGCTATAATAACAAAGATAAATATAAATAATAAAATATGCAAAGGATTTTTTTGATATATCAATAAGGATTTAAAGACTAGAAATTACATTAAACTTTTAACTTGGATCTGATAACATTATGACCATAATACACTCAAAAATATATCAAAAAATCTTGGTGTTAATGATATTATAGAAACTTTCACAAACATATTCAAAACCTATGAGAAAGCTTTTGATTTGTAGGATCCCAAAAGGGCAAGAAAAGAGCATACGCTTTCATACTCACTAAACATAGACTTGGATCTCAAGAAAAAATTGTGTTGTAACATGAAGAGGCTATTATATTTATATATGTAAAATAATATATCCATGGTCAACAATAAGATACTAGATCAATAGACATAACAAAAAGTTACAAAAGTAGTGTAAAACTAGGTCCACTATGCACTGCCAAACAAAAAATTTGTCAACATAAATGATAGCATAATACCTTTAGTTCGTGGTGAGTTCCACCAAAATTAAAAGAGGGATGATGTGCCCATGTTCATGCCTAATGATAGACCCAATAAGTAGTCATATCGCTCATCTAAATATTTATATCCCCCCAGAGAGAGTAATGGTTGTCTTCATCAACAAAATAGGTATTGTCATCAACTCCATTGTCAGTATCAATAGAAAGGGATGAAGGTACTCAAAAAAATTGGCCTAGAGGTGTTGGTGGAAAGACTACTTGATGTGAAATAGTAAACTATTTCCATAAGGTAGCAATTAATTGAGTAGGAAACAAACTGGCATGTAAATTGACCTGATGATTCTAACTAGAAAATAATTCAAATTTAACTCTAAAAGGTATCTTGAGAGAAATAAAAATGTTTCATACTTGATCTAGAGATAAGTACACATCAATATTATTAGAATATTTTTAGGTAAAACATAATAAAAAAATTCTATGAGATAATTAGGAATTTTTACATATAACCAAAAAAAAAATAGAAAGATTATAATTAGGCCAAAAAATAGATCACTGAATCAATAATTCAAATCTATGTCTAAGAATAAAATTCTTAAATGGATTACTAATTCCAATGAATCTAGGATTATCTAATTCTTTATACAACATTATGACAAATGCCCATCTTTTACCATCTGATTTTGAATATTGAGATGTCCATCCAAGATGAGTATTATTTAAACCAACTGAAGCATCATATGATCTTCTAATTAAAGTATTAATTTCATGATTTAGTTGATTTTGTGTGGATGGAATAGATCTCCATATATGATCATGAAATTATTCTCTAACTTCTATGATTGTAACTATCATGATGACTTGATATTCTAGATTTGCTTCTCTAGAAGCAAAATCTACAAGATAATTCTTTTTCCTAACTATATGTTCTACTTTGAAATAAAAAATTACTAGAAATGTGGCCCACCTAATTAACCTGCTAGCAACACCTTTTTCACATTATTAGAATAATTTAAAATACCCATAAAATTATTCAAATTAGATCTAATCAAAAAAAATTAGATGTAATGAAAAACATAAAAGCTCGAATATCCTTTATTACAGATCAGATTTCTTTATGAGTGGAGTGATAATTCTTCTATGCATGCTTAAAACTTCAAGATGCAAATATACAATTTTTCTATGTTCCATCATCCATTTTATCTTTGACCAATATACTTTAAATTATTAAAAGCATCTATTTCTATAATTTTAAAACCATTTCTAGGTAATGATAAAGGAGGTAAATTCTAACAATTCTACTTAATCCTTTGCATAGCTCTAGTCATTTCATTAGACCATGTAGGATTATTTTTAGATAATATTTTATTTAGCAATAATCTATCTTGAGCAATATTATAGTCATATTCATCTACATAACTAACATAACCAAGGAACCTTTGAAACATATTTTTATATTTTAGAATATCGATAAAATTATTAATACTTTTCAAGATATGATCTTGAATAGTAACTTCACTAGATTTGATTGCCACACCTAGGAATTCAATTTCAAAAGAATATATATATATATATATATATATATATATATATATATATATATGTATATATATATATATATATATATATATATATATATATATATGTATATGTATATATATATATATATGTATATATATATATGTATATATATATGTATATATATATATGTATATATATATATATGTATATATATATGTATATATATATATGTATATATATATATGTATATATATATATGTATATATATATATATGTATATATATATGTATATATATATATGTATATATATATATATGTATATATATATATATATACATATATATACATATATACATATATATATATACATATACATATATATACATCTACATATATATACATATACATATATATATATACATATATATACATATATATGTATATATACATATATATATATGTATATGTATATATATATATGTATATATATGTATATATATGTATATATATATATATATATATATATATATATATATCTTCTTTTGAGAAAGTGCTAATCCATTCTCATAGACAACCTGATAGAATTTCTCAAGATGAGTTATGATATCCTTGGGAGCTTTAGAAAATACTAAGATGTCATCGATGTACACAATTATGAATTATAAGGAGTAAAAATTTTGTTCATCATTTATTGAAATATGCTAGGATCAATTTTTAACCCAAAAGAAAGAACATTCCATTCAAACTAACCCAAAAGAGTAACAAAATGTGTCTTATACTTATCCTTTTTAGCTACTTGAATTTGCCAAAAACTAGATTTCAAATCAAATTTACTATAAACTTTACTTTCATTAATCCTCTGTAAGATTTCATTTTTTGATGGGATGGGGTGTTGACTTAGACTGACATATATGTTCAAAGGGAAATAGTTTACAAATAATCTTTTTTTGCCTCTAAATTGTTCATATATTTTATTCACATAAAAGGCTTCACAAGACCAAGGACTATTAAAATCTCTAATTAATTCTTGTTCTTTAAGTTGGTTAATTGCTTTAAAACATTTTTCTATGATACTGGGAGACATACCAAAATGATTGGAAAAGTAATTCTAATGTTCAAGGATATGTTTATGGCTAGATTAAGCATAGGTTAACTCAAGTGACACTCTTAGCATCAAATTACCAGTTTTATGTGATTACATTTCCCCCCCCCTTTTATGCTAGTAATGTAGCAAAGTGAAATGACTAGTATAAAGGAAAAACAAGTATACTTAGACTTACCTTAGAAATGAAGCCCATGTAGTTGAGTTTGAGTATGTGAATCTGGGTTTGTGTATGTGAAACATGGTCTAAAGTAATATCCTATAATGAAACATGCAAAAATAAATCCTTACTTAAGGGATGATCAAAATTAAAAGACTATGGTGAAATGAAATAATTGAGTAAATCTAAGTAAAGAGAGAGGAAAGGAATGAATACACCTCATTGGGTACATGAACCATGCATAAACTTGGTGATAACCTAAGTGTGTGAATGTGTATAGTGATCATATCATTTAATGACTTAAAAGTGAGTTAATGGCTTTCTCAATCCTCATATGGGTGGCTCAAGAACTCAATCTAGATTTGACTCCATCATTTTCCACTCCTGCTCAGTGGATCTTGATCTTTGTGAATATCTTAGATAAGATAGTAAGTGTCTCTAATCCTCTTATGTAGGTGGCTCAAGAACTCAAGTAGGTTATGAATCCATCATTTCCCCTTGTGTGAAGTATATACATCTATAATTGTATATTTAAAGTGCTAAAAGTATCTAAGTAAATTTAATCATGTGTTTGGCTTCATGGCCACTTGGGTATATTAGGTGGCTATGAGATACTCAAGAATACCAACCATTTCAGATGGAATAAGGCATGAATCTAGTGATAACTTAGAATGTGATATCAAGTGTATACAATGTATAGAATTACATGGAGTTTACAATTGCATCTGATCAACCTATCTAAATCTAAGTACATGGAAACCAATATGTCACTCGCATGCCTCCAATCTAGTATCTGAGTATATTGAATCTGAATTTATAGCATCCCTACTAAGATCTAACTAGAAATACATAATTTTTTTTAAATAAACATATATATAAAAGTAGAATATTTCCCAAGAATATAACTGAGGTAATAATAATATTCATGTGTAAACATGACATCAACTCACATAAAATATGGATCTCTAATATCATGAGATAAAGATAACTCAATATAGAAATTAATTATAACATTTGAGCTCAACTTATCCAAATACACAATCTCCAATATCAATGTGCATCAATGTATAATTATAAATCTTCATTATAATTTTATAATAATAAGTTCAAAACAACATAATGTACAAATAAGATACTTGCCTACCCCAAAGCATAGTTCTCCAACTTCAAGTATCTATGGCAACCTCAATTGTTGTCTCAATAAGTAGTACTCATGTGGGGAGGGAGAGCATCATTTGATTGATTTTTTACACCAATCATAGACCAAATATCCCCTACACTAATCCCAACAAGAAATGGCCCTCCTTTCATGGATGGGTAGATAGTGATGGCATGGGAATCTAGAGAGACTAGTAAGTACCCATGTGTTGTATGATTTCTAACTAACTAAACATGCAGTGTATCATAGAAAAATTGATCTATAGCAAGATATCACACATACATGTAAATCATACTCATGAAATTATAATGTCTCACTAAACATACTTTGGCCCAAAGTTTTACAAATAGTAATATAAAAGTGATCTATAGATCTGTCGATTTCATGCACACCACTTGATCAAATTACCTTCATCTAACATTATAATGCCAGTAAGCCAGTGAATTTTATCTCACTCCTTACTCTACATTAACAATCCAAATTGGTCAAATAAAATTCAACCACAAGATTTAATAACTTACATCCTACTAGCAAATGCATTACATGACATGTTATACATAGGAGTAATAATAGTATACATTTAATCTGTCAAACATATGCATAAATATCTCATTATATTCTATCCCATACTAAAAATAATGTTTACAAATATGCCAACTAGATAAACATACAATTTAACAATATAATTGGTTTCTAGTTATCTACACCCTATAACAATCCATATTACTATAGTCTAGTGTTCTAAGACTTAACTACTAGTTTTCCACAATTAATCATATGAATTAGTCTTATATACATATAAACACAAGTATTATACAAGTAAATTTATATAAAAAATAAATTCATCATTCAAATGAAACATAGTAATATACCAACATATAATTTACTAAAATCTCAAAGTTTACATGCACGTATACACAAGTTTTGCCAACTATAATAACACACACTATCCACAACAATAACCGACATGTATATAGTAAAAAAATTAGATGTAGATATGAGTTTAGGCATAAAAACTACATTAAGTACCACCTAGATATAATATACTTTTATACTATAGTACCTTATGATATCTCATACTATCATAGGTTCCCAGCTACATAACAACACATAAATTAAACTTATGATTTTCAAGACTAAATTGATTCATGTAGGTAATAACAAGCAAACAATAAATAATTATACCACCCAAGTATACTACATACAAACTTATCAAATTATCAAAACATATAAACATTCATCATGATGCACCATTTATGCACTAAGTGTCACTAAGTATTTATACATAATAATCCATTCATAGTATGTAATGCACACAAGTATTCCACACTAAATACATATGACTAACAGTCATTCATATTATTAGTAGTGAGTGAGATAATTCATAGACATTTTATCTTATTGACTCATTTGCTTATATAATACTATTCCAAATGTTATAATTCTTTATTCTTATGTAACTTAATCACCTATACAATCATCTAATGAAATACAAGTATAATCCTACATACAAGCACTTACACATCCTAATGTGCACCACTTATAGGTATTCTAATGTATGCAATTTTTAAAGCATGGTTCAATGTTTTAATCATAACCACTAATCAAATTAATCAACTCATGAATTAGTTATAAACATATGGAAACACTCATTGCATATACTGACTAAAAAATCCAAAACTTTATTTTCCCCAAAAACATAAAATGTCCAGTTTAATAATTGGTTTACATCTAGGGGGTTTTAAGAAATAATTTGATAAAATAATCCATTTAATTATTTCACTTTTAAATTAATATTTCTCCCAATAATATTAACTTAATAAATCTAACATCATTCACCTAATTATGATAATCATCATAAACATGTAACTCAATGTCAAATTTTGTAAGATGGGTTTCCATGTTATAAGGAGTCTAAAACTTCTACAAGTTTAAATCCATAATATGAGGTATTTATGTCTTATCCATTCGAATCCGGATAAACATGGTTATGTTTATCCAAATAGTAATGATTAAAAAAATGGTTTAAATCACTGATCTCATATTATAGTTACCAATTCTAGGATTTATGCCCTCTGAGAAATATAACTATGAAACATCTTGGTTATACATCCTCCTCATAACATATATTTTAAAATAACATATTAAACATATTAGATATGTTACATCTTAGTATATGTTTTTATATATCAGTGACTATCAAACATGTATCATCCTTATCTCTTATATAACATATTTTTCATGTAATATTCATAGATGGTATTATTATGATATATATATAGAGAGAGAGAGAGAGCACTAATCATAATAGTATATATACTCACTAAATTTCACATATAAATCACCAGTTATAATCTATACAATTCACTAAATATATCACTGTAATATGAATATATTATTGTAATATATACATAGATTGCTAAAGAAGCTTCATATATATACAGATTAAATATATAGATGAGAAAAATCATGTAGGTATTCTAATGTAAGAAATTTCTAAACCATGGTTTAGTTTTTTAATCATAACTACTAATAAAAGTAATCAACACATGAAGTAGTTATAAACATATGGAAACACTCATTGCATATAATGACTAGAAAATCTAGAACTTTATTTTTCTCGAAAACATAAAATGTCCAGTTTAACAATTGGTTTAAATTTAGGGTTTTTTAAGAAATTATTTGCTAAAATATTCCATTCAATTCTTTCACT